>OX451738.1:647976918-648366918 GCA_948472305.1 Vicia faba
TGCTGTTGTTGAATCTGTTTTTGTATGCTGATGTGTAATTTTAGACACATACATTCTCTTAATATCCTTATTGATGTATTGTTTCAAGTCTTTATAATGGATGCTCTAAGGAATGGAGGAATGTTTTGTTTTATTTTGGTAATATAAATATTCACTAACATGCATTCACTAAATTTATAAAATTACTAAAACAAAACAAAAAAATTTCAAATTAACTTTATAATGGTAATCATGAGAAAAAAATGATAAAAGATATTGATGAAAAAAATATATTAAATGATATTAAAAAAAATAATGATAATGAGAAAAAATTTATTGACATAGAAATAATAATTAAAAATGATTTTTATGGATTCATTTAAAAGTATCATGGACGGAAAAAAATCCTACCATGATATAAGAAAAAATAAAATACTTAACTCCTTCTAATTTAATATGACTTATTTTTATTTCTAATCTAATAAATAAAAGCAAATATTATTTAATATTAAATCTGATTTAATGTTAAAAAAATTAATTTTTAAATATGATTTTAGTTTTAGTATTCAAAATTTACGTGGTTGTTGTTATTAAATTTATTTAAGTTTTTCTTTTTAAATTTTTAATAATATATTAACTATAATTATAACTATTATTAAAATAAAAAAAAATTATATTAAAATTTTAATTTATCAAAAAATATTAGTGTTTTTTTAAGATAAAATGTTATCATTTATGCTAAAAAATATTATAAATATTTCTTTTTGATAAAAGAACATGAGACAATTATGATAGAAAAATACATTAATTTGTTATGAAAAAGATAAATTTATCATTTTTTTTTGTATTTCTACAATTATGTATTATCATTTTATTTAATTAATACACATAATATAAAGTTTTATCACCGCATCAAAAATAATTTTTGTTTCTTTATAAAAATGTAGAAATTAATATATATTAATTATAATTATTATGAACTTATCTATTTGATAGGTTGGCAATAATGGACAAGAGCCATTGTTTAAATTTCCATTATAGAGTCATAAACATGTAATTTCATATTTCAATTATGGTAATAAAATAACTATTTTAATATCTGAAATTCTGGTGTATGCCAGTCTTCAGATGTTATACTCAATGTCTAAACATCTGATATGACATAATAAATACACTGCAAGGTAGATACCCAATTTTTTATGATTCAGTACTGAAGAGTAACAGAAGCACAGTTTAACCAAACTGTGCCAGATCTACTTTGAAGATTCAGATGATAGAACACTGATGTGCCTAGTTCTGCTCATCTGTGGTACATGATCAGCAGAGAGCAAACAGTCTTTGCAGTTCTGTTTCTTCTGCACAGATATCAACATGAAGTCTTAACATGTTCTGAGACATCATCTGTTACAACATTACAGTTTTACCTTGATATATAACAGACAGAATTATAAAGTGTTGAAGGTAAAAACACAAATCAGTTGTTGACCCAGTTCGGTGAAATACACCTACTCTGGGGGCATACCAAGCCAGGAAGAAGATCCACTATTAGCAATATTAATTCAGGACTAAACTTCACAAGTTCCCATCCTTCACTTAATCATCTACCCAGTGCAACCTATACCTAGGAACTCCTAGATAGAAACCTACCAGTTTCCATTCCTATTGTCGCAACAACAGAAGTCTTACTCCTACTCAAGAAGCAGTGCCCTCCCACTTGGTTTCCTACATTACAATGAATATGAAGTAATGCAGAAATACTTAGACTTGCTTCACAGCTTCATCCAAGAACACTCAAACTCTTACCTACAGGTTTCGAGTTACATACATGATAACCTTGCCACAGACCGACAGGTTTTCCTAACAAAACACCCCCAATGTTACATTATGTGTGTGTATGTCAAACCCTAGGTTACAATCTGCTATTTATAACCTATTACCTAACTCAGCAAGTTTTTCTCCTTGCTGTTACAACTCAGCAGCAAACTTCTCCTATAATCAAGGTCTTCAATCTTCTAGTTCCTAAAATATCTCCATATTTAGAAACAGTATTTTCTTCAAATATTCTGATTGATTCTTGATTGATCTTCAGATTCTCCACAAGAAACGCCACATATATTCTCAGAGTATTTAAGTACCAGAACTGTAACTGAATTATCAATTCTGTTGACGTGATGTCAAGTCAGATGTCATGACATTACATCTAACATGTTTTCCTAGATGTTGAACTTTTTCAACACAACAAATAACCTCTTTCATAATTTAGATCACTTAGAATAGTTAGGTTATAAGTCACAGCTGTTACAAACATTCAACATATAACATAGTTACTTAATCAGTACTTAGTTTCAGGCGCGATGTCACATGCTGATGTTGTGACATCTTACATAACATGTTGGTCCAGATGTTGAACTTCTTCAACACCACATATTAAAACAACAGAGGGGATCTGGGTAAACTTGCTTTCTTATTTGTTTTACAAATGAAGCCAACTCTCCAGCCAGGGCACTTACAATCTCCCCCTTTGGCAAATTTTGGCTAAAATAAATAAGTGCAAGTTGTATTTTGGGACCAGGCCACAACACAGTTGAGATGTTACAACATCTTGTCTAACATCTTCTTTTGTAGAGGTTGATGTCCTTTGAGCAAACAAAAAACCTCTATCTTCAACTGTGAGCAACTTCAAACCATCGATGCCCCAAGAGGATTTCTTTTCTCAGGATTATTACTTGTGATCATGTAACTCAGATCACAAGTCACAACTATCCTCTTAACTCAGAACACAAGACACAAACAAAGTCACTTACTTAGGGATCATGTTGCTTTCACCTGAGTCTTGCTGGACATTGCCGTGTGTTGCTTTCACCTGAGTCTCGCCTGAGACTACTGGGTCCCTATCTTTCTCCCCCTTTTTGGCCAGAGTTTGACAAAGACTGCCCATACAGATCCATACCCATGCACAATTTTCCCAGATGCTAACAAACTTCATATTGCTGAAACCCTCTGATGAAGAGAAAGAATAGAGAGAGTCTTCATAAATAATGCAATTTTGGCATAGATAGTAACGATCTTGGTACTTTACTCTGACAGTTTCAGTACCCTAGGACTGGTTTTAATGCAGGTACCTACCCTTGGGTTTGACCCTTTGACCATTGTCAGACATTTGTCTTTTAGAACCGACTACACCTTTTAAGTACTCTGCCTCAGTTATATAATACCTTTATTAGATGACAAGTTATCATCTAAACATTCCAGCTCACTAAACAGCTCCATAATGAGACACAACAACCCTGTTTTCTTAGCAGATGAAAACATGCTCAAATCCTATGTCGTCATACATTCAGTTAATTTGAAACCATTCCATTTTCACCAAGAGGATGGTTACTCCCTCTGAGTCATACAACTGTACACACATGGATCTATTAATAATAATCCACACTTCATCCAATTTTCCTCCTGTCTGTAGTTTTAGAGGAAATTAGGAACAAGGTCATTACCAATGTGATGACATTCGGTCAGACATAGTCTTTTTCAGTTTTGAACACATCATTCCAATAGTTAATAAGGTGCCACACTTTACATCCTACGAGTTTGATGAAGACCTTTTGTACAACCCAATACTCCCCCTGTTAGGGACAATCACTTCTCCTCATGGAAACAAGTAGGACACATTCAATACTCAGTTGGACCTTCAAGGTAGTTTCTGATTCAAGGTAAATAGGACCCCTTGATGAATGGAAAAACATAAGACGCATCTTCATGTCTTCAAGAGCGCACCCTCTGTTCAATAATATTGATTGAACGCATTCATACTGTGAATCAAACTTTCTCGATAATAATCAGCTGTCATATGTTGATTATCTTGATTCTTAGAGTCCACTGCTGAGATAGACCAAATGCCACTGTTTGATTATCTCCTTTAAAAAATCAAATGCCACCTTTTGACTTTTTATCAGACTTCTCCCAAAGATATTCTGATCTTCCAATTGAAATTTGAACTTCAAGCTACAAGTTATCACAAAAGGCTTAGATACACCGAGTCAGGAACATGTAACAACTCCAAAGAGCTGCAAAGAGATGATCTTTTTGAAGGATCTAATTTTCAACTTCGTAGATCATCCTATCTTAAGTTGATGTGCCACTTTACCAACCAAGAATCTGATGTTGAACCAAATGTCACAGCATTATGTTATAACATCTAGTTGTTGAATTCAGCTCCAGACTGATCCAAGTGACCCTCATCAAGATTATGATGTCTTCTTCTTCTTGTGGCTTTAAGTCTGAACATGTTTCCAGGAAACCTTTTCAAAGATCAAATGATTTTGCTGTCACCAAGGAGATAGCTCTAAGGTATCACTCTTCCTGTGATTCTTCACAGGGTCTAGAAGAAGGAATGTTCCCACATCTTTAAGAACATCATTTATCTTGAACTCCAAGGATAGTCAATTAAATACTTGTACTTGTCACAAACAGCAATTGATCATAAATCCTTCCCATTATCCAGTAAGATACTTTCACCATTTGAATACTTTGACATACTCTTCGTGTGTTAATATCTTCTTCTTGCAAGCTCTTTCTTTGAGAGACCAAAGAGTTGAGATATCTAGGTTGCCACCCTTGACTCAAGTAAATAGAATTTTCTCTAAACAAACTCTACTTACTTCAACCGATTTGAGACTTCTACCAGATCAGATTCATCCTTAGGAATGAGAGAGATGAATCCTTCCTTGCAAATATGTCACATAACACCCAGAACCCATGTGACATAGGTCAACAGCCAGCTAAACACCAGGCTGAACTAATGTGAGGAGGTGAACCAAATCTTCCCCTCAAGCTATCAGTCATGGAAGCTCCACACAGAATATCCATGCATTGTGCACAAATGTCTCGACATGACATATGACATCCCTACCAGATTTACGAACTCCAAGAGTTAGACCTTAACCAAACTCTGAGTCTTCATATTCTTGGAAGGTCTTCCACCTCTAATCACGATGGTTAAATGACAAGACTCATGATCCCAATCTACTTCTATGAAGAAGCAATAATGCTGTACCATCATTGGCTTTTATTAACCAATGAGCTGGTCTTTCTTCACACCATAGTACTCCAGGGAACAACTGCTCAGCCCTGATCAAAGTCATATCTCAACCAGCTTTACTTCTAGAGTTCTGACTTCTAAAGTAACCTTCGGGAGTACTCAGACATAGTTGACTTTACCATTGTCAACTTTGCACACACAGATGTCTCCTCTTCCAGGTCAGGAGTAGGTTCCAAACAAAGGTATCCCTTTGTTTGACACCCAAAACATATGCTCTTCAGCTAGTAGATGCATCCTTGTTCCACCATCACATAGAACATCAGTTCCATCACCTTGGAACAAGGCCTTCCTTGAAATTCTTCAAGGTCTTCGTATAACACTAATCCGTGATTATGTGATTCTTACCATCCTTAACGAAGACTGTCTTCATGAGTGGGCTTGAGAGGACTCAAGTATCTGTGACATCTTCAATAGATTATCTTGAATACAGTAGTCTTCAATCCATAAGAGGGGAAACACATCAGAGCTTGAGTTTTGCCAAGTATTATGCAGCGGAAGAACATAATACAACTCAATCTTTGCACACACACTCCACCAGACTAGTCTCCAAAAATAGATCAAGTTAGACTATGGTATAAACCTAGAATGACTCCTATACACAACTTCAGGCGTACACACATCCTGGGTTTGAACATAAATTAAACCTAGAGCAGCTACCACACAGCCAGGCCAAATGCCAATCACCAAAGACAGGTACACACAGTTCCTGTCAAGAATAGTCCATCCTCCCACTTCAAGGGACCATTCAGGGAAATAACAAACCATTCCAGGTTACAATCTTCAGTACTAAAATTGACCTTGCAGATACTAGAAAGTATCATCCATGGATCTCATCCAGAAACAGAACAGGATACCTGCTCTGATACCAATTGAAATTCTGGTGTATGCCAGTCTTCAGATGTTATACTCAATGTCTAAACATCTGATATGACATAATAAATACACTGCAAGGTAGATACCCAATTTTTTATGATTCAGTACTGAAGAGTAACAGAAGCACAGTTTAACCAAACTGTGCCAGATCTACTTTGAAGATCCAGATGATAGAACACTGATGTGCCTAGTTCTGCTCATCTGTGGTACATGATCAGCAGAGAGCAAACAGTCTTTGCAGTTCTGTTTCTTCTGCACAGATATCAACATGAAGTCTTAACATGTTCTGAGACATCATCTGTTACAACATTACAGTTTTACCTTGATATATAACAGACAGAATTATAAAGTGTTGAAGGTAAAAACACAAATCAGTTGTTGACCCAGTTCGGTGAAATACACCTACTCTGGGGGCATACCAAGCCAGGAAGAAGATCCACTATTAGCAATATTAATTCAGGACTAAACTTCACAAGTTCCCATCCTTCACTTAATCATCTACCCAGTGCAACCTATACCTAGGAACTCCTAGATAGAAACCTACCAGTTTCCATTCCTATTGTCGCAACAACAGAAGTCTTACTCCTACTCAAGAAGCAGTGCCCTCCCACTTGGTTTCCTACATTACAATGAATATGAAGTAATGCATAAATACTTAGACTTGCTTCACAGCTTCATCCAAGAACACTCAAACTCTTACCTACAGGTTTCGAGTTACATACATGGTAACCTTGCCACAGACCGACAGGTTTTCCTAACAAAACACCCCCAATGTTACATTATGTGTGTGTATGTCAAACCCTAGGTTACAATCTGCTATTTATAACCTATTACCTAACTCAGCAAGTTTTTCTCCTTGCTGTTACAACTCAGCAACAAACTTCTCCTATAATCAAGGTCTTCAATCTTCTAGTTCCTAAAATATCTCCATATTTAGAAACAGTATTTTCTTCAAATATTCTGATTGATTCTTGATTGATCTTCAGATTCTCCACAAGAAACGCCACATATATTCTCAGAGTATTTAAGTACCAGAACTGTAACTGAATTATCAATTCTGTTGACGTGATGTCAAGTCAGATGTCATGACATTACATCTAACATGTTTTCCTAGATGTTGAACTTTTTCAACACAACAAATAACCTCTTTCATAATTTAGATCACTTAGAATAGTTAGGTTATAAGTCACAGCTGTTACAAACATTCAACATATAACATAGTTACTTAATCAGTACTTAGTTTCAGGCGCGATGTCACATGCTGATGTTGTGACATCTTACATAACATGTTGGTCCAGATGTTGAACTTCTTCAACACCACATATTAAAACAACAGAGGGGATCTGGGTAAACTTGCTTTCTTATTTGTTTTACAAATGAAGCCAACTCTCCAGCCAGGGCACTTACAATATCCTTATTTAAAACGACATTGAGCGACCGCACGAGTAGATGACTATTTAATTATTTCATTTATTTTTTTCCAATTTTAATCTTCAATTTTATTTGATTTAGGAAAATAGTCTCTCTATTTTAAATTTAAAAAATTTTGATCCGCTCTCATGCTTTTAATAGAAAATTGGAATTTTTTTTTGTAATAATCAGGTATTAAATTTCCCCCCGCAAATAACCATATTTCAGAAAATCCCACAAGGGAGGAGTCAAGTGAGATGGCGCATGCATTGGCCCATTTGTCCTAGGCGCCATCTCACTTGGCGTATGCACTCTATTTTAGCCAAGTGAGATGGTGCATGCACTCTAAAAGTGAAGGGAGACGCCATCTCACTTGGCTCCTAGGGCAAAATGCATTTTTTATAAATAATTCCTCCGTTTCTCCGTCATTCTTCACACTTTCTCGCACTATTTTCTTATTTTTTCTCTGTTATTTGCGTCATGACATCGCCCATGATTTTTACCAGAGATGGTTACGTTATTTTCTCGGCCACCAAACCTTCGATGAAAATGAAATTCCGGCACATTCACTCCATGGAGCGTCTGAAGAGAGAGTTGATGCGATGGATAGAGGGAGACATCGAGGATGGGGAATAAATTAGAAGAATCCAACGAAGAAGAACAGCCACCTCACTTACGACAGGAAGACCTAATTTTTGGTTGGAGGAAGTCAAAATAGACAGCAACGTAATGTTGATGATGCATGGGTCAGATGAAATTGTTTTAACGATTGTAATTTCATAGATGGTTTATTGTGTTTTATTTGTTGTTCGCGCAAGGTTTGTTGTAACAAATGCTCTTAATGAAAAACCGTAATGTTTATAACTTAAAAAAGTAAAGATGTTTTGTAATACAATTTTTATGTGGTTGAGCTAGTAGCCCGAGTCGGATAATTTTTGCGATTGTGTCCGACCTGACGACATAAACCACACTTTCTTTCTAGCTTGTCAAGGGAGTCCATTTCAGTTGTGTTGCACTTACTTTTGGGACGACCCTTTTTATTCCTTCGCATTTGGTCATTGTGCCATACTATTTCACTGTCGTATGCAGGCCAATAATCAGGTTTTGCTACCAAAGGGAAGCTGTTATTATATACGTTGAGCAAGGTTTCAGACTTGTAAATGGGAGACAGAAGTTGTAATGCGTCTTGATGAGTATAGGCACATGCAGCAATGACATGAGAGCAAGGCATACGAAAGGCTTGAAACTTGCCACAATCGCACCAACGAGAAGGTAGTATAACCCTATACTCTTGTCTTGGCAGCCCCTCGTTGTGGTCGATTGTCTCTTTGACAATGAAGTTGTGGCTGTGTCGGTCGAACCGTATAACCAGATGGGTGTTGGCTTTGGCACTTTCTACCTTAATATACTTCATGCAACTTTCACTCCACAATTGTCCCGATTGCAACATAACATTCCATATTTCACCTTTTTTGGAAAACAATGAAGCCATCCTAAAATATGTTGATTTAACCAAAGCAGTTACTGGGAGGTTTCATATGCCTTTGAATACTTCGTTCATGGATTCAGTCAGATTTGTCGTCATGTAGCCCCATCATTATCCATTGTCGTATGACCTAGTCCATTTCTCAACCGAAATGTTATTGATCCACCTACCGGCATTCAGATTTAACAATCGGATCTTGTTGCGATAATATTTGAACATAGGTTGTGTTAATGCATACCCCGTATTCATAATTGCTTTCCTAAGAACTTTGTCTTTGACCTCCCTCGTGAAATTTTGGACGATATGTCTAATGCAATAGACATGCATATAAGGAGGGTCGTGCCAACCGTTTGCAGGATTATTATATGCACTCTCAATAGATGTATCTCTATCAGATATCAAACAAAGATCTGCTTGAGGAGCCATGTGTGTTTGGAGATTCTTGAGAAAGAAGCTCCAAGCACCACCAGTCTCTCCCTCGACTAGGGCAAAGGCAATTGGGAAAATGTTGTTGTTGTCATCTTGTGCATCTGCCATCAGTAGCGTACCTTTGTATTTCCCATACAACCAAGTCCCATCAATTTGAATAATTGGTTTGCATGACGTAAACCCTGTGATGCAAGGTTGAAAAGCCCAGAACACTCGACTAAATATTCCATTTCCGATGATTTGACTACCATCTAGGGCGTACGCCGACAGTGTTTCCATAATGTAAATAGTACCTGGAGAATAAGTCTGAAGTGCATTCAGGTAGCGAGGAAGTTCTTTGTATGAATCCTCCCAGTTTCCATATACCTTTTCAATCGCCTTGGTCTTTGCTAACCACGCCTTTCGGTATGACGAAGTATAGTTAAATACTGTAGTGATGTGAGAGATTATGGTTTTCACCTTCAATGATGGATCATTGTTGACGAGGGGTAGGACTTCGTGACATATGAGATCATAATTTAGTTTCCGATGATTCTATGATTGAGTAGAATTGACACACGTATGGGTGGACATAGAACCTATGATCACACAATCACCTCTTAATCTGTATGATGCAGTGAGCTTGAACATACAATCTGGATGGATACACTTGATCTTGTACCTTTATGGATTTACGCGATCTACCTTAAAATCGACCGAGTTGAGCATGTGAAACTTTTCTATGGCTTGGATACATTCTTCTCTATTACGCAATTTGTCTTTCTCTTTTAAGTTTTCATCCGACTGCATATACGAATTGAAAAATAAATCAGATGACGGTTCATCTTCGCCCATGTTGAAGTTTGTCATGTGTGGAGGTGGTGTGTAGATCTCGTTCTAAGGTATACCAGATATCCCGTCATCTTCAGAATCATCGTTGACCATGTCGTTAAACTCTAACTTGTCACCTTCTTCTTCTTCTTCGTCAATGACATCTACTTCTGCTTGTTCAGTCTCAAGAGGATCAACCACTTGTGACAGCTGAGGCTCTCGCATCATAATGTACAACTCAATAGAGTCGTACCCATAATACTCATGATTGGAAAACATATTCTTAGGATCATATTGGAATCTAGCGCAAAGATGTACACTGAATAAAATATCAGTTCTAGATGCAGTTAAATATAGAAGAGAGCCTATCATACCACGATAGAGCTTCTAACAAACCTTTCCACTTATCTCTGCTTTTTCCAAGATACATGTATGATGCATTGGAGTCTTTACTACAGTGCAGTCTGTCATGTTGAATTTCTTCAGAAATTCTTTGGTGTACTTACTTTGATGTATATAAGTAGCCTATTATTTTTGATCAATCTGGATTCCCATAAAGAACTTCAGTTCCCCCATCATGCTCATTTCAAACTCAGCCTGCATTAGCTTAGAAAATTCCTTGCAGAGAGATGGATTAGCAGAACAAAAACTAATATCATCGACATAAATTTGAACAATTAGAATATCATTTTTGAATGTTTTGCAGAAGAATGTAGTATTAACCTTTCCTCTGGTAAACTTATTTTCTAGTAGAAAATTGCTCAATCTGTCATACCAAGCTCTGGGAGCTTATTTCAAGCCATAAAGAGATTTATTTAGTTTTAAAACATAGTCTAATTTTTCAGATTTTTCAAAGTCAGGAGGTTGTTTAACATACACTTCTTATGAAATGTAACCATTCAGAAATGCACTCTTAACATCCATTTGATAGAGAATGATGTTATGATTTACGGAAAAGGAAACTAATAACCGAATAGCCTCTAACATGGCGACTGGTGCAAAGGTTTATGTATAGTCTATACCTTCTTGTTGACTATAACCTTGTACAACTAGTCGAGCTTTGTGTCTGACCACTTCTCCTTTCTCATTGAGCTTGTTTCTGAACACCCATCTGGTTCTAATGACATGGACACCTTTAAGTTTCTGAACAAGATCCCATACGTCATTCTTTGATAATTGGTCCAGTTATTACTCCATATCCAAAATTCATTCCTTATCCAGAAAGGCTTCCTCAATTTATGTAGGTTCTATTAAGGAGACTAAACCCAGAAGCACTTCTTCAGAAGGCTTGAGAGTCGATCTTGTTCTGACTGGAGCATCTTTACTTCCAAGAATAAGATCTTCAGGATGAGAGGATGTGATTTTGTTCTTCTTTGGTTGAGTTGAATTAAAAGGACTATCAACATTATCAGAAGGAGGAGTTTATGATTCTTTATCATCTTGAAGCTTCACCTTTGGTTTAGTGAATGTTATCGTCACATCTGCAAGCTTTTCACACATATTTGACTTTTCATAATCAAGCTTGTCATCAAATATGACATGAATTGATTCCTCCATAATTTGTGATTTTGTGTTATAGATTCTGAAGCCTTTAGAGCATTCAGAGTATCCTAATAGCATACATTTCTATGCTTTGGAATTAAACTTACCTAAATTCTCTTTAGTGTTTAACATATAAAAAATACATCTGAATGGATGGAAGTAGGAAATTTTGGGCTTTCTATTCTTCCACAATTCATAAGTAGTCTTACACAAAATAGGTCTTATAGAGATTCTATTTTGAATATAGCCTGTTGTATTTACTGCTTCTGCCCAGAAATTCTTAGCCATTTGAGTTTCTTGGATCATGGTGTGAGCCATTTTCTGCAAATTTCTATTTTTCCTTTCTACAACCCCATTTTGTTGTGGAATTCTAGCGCAAGAAAAATTATGTACTATGCCATTTGAATCAAAAAGTTTTTCAAAATATTTATTTTCAAATTCACCACATGATCACTTCGAACTCTAACTATTCTGCAACCTTTTTCATTTTGCACTTGGGAACAAAAGGAAGCAAATACAGAGTATGACTCATCCTTGTGTTTCAAGAATTTTACCCATGTCCATCTGTTGTAATCATCAACGATCACAAGTCCATATTTCTTACCATTGGCAGAATCAGTTTTCACTGGTCCAAATAAGTCAATGTGAAGAAGTTCTAATGGCCTAGAAGTAGAAAAATATTTTTAGCTTTGAAAGAGGTTTTTGAAAATTTTCCTTTCTGACAAGCTTCACAAAGAGCATCTGAAGTATACTTCAGATTGAGAAAGCCTCTGACTAATCCAAGTTTATTTAGTTGAGAAAATTTTCTCAAGCTAACATGACCCAAACGTCGATTCCAGACCCATTGCTCTTCTTGAACAGTAAGAAGACATTTTAAATTTTGATTTTTCAAATCTGGTAATCGTATTTTGTAAATATTGTTCTTCCTCTTGCCATTGAACAAAACTGTGCCATCCTTCTGACTAACAACTTTACAGGACGTTTGATTAAAGATGATGTCATAACCATTGTCACTAAGTTGACTGATTGACAATAAGTTATGCATCACACCTTCGACTAAAAGAACATTATTAATAGAAGGAAATTTACCATTACCAATCGTTCCAGAGTCGATGATCTTTCCCTTCTGATTGTCTCCGAAACCAATGACACCTCCAGACTTAAGTTCCAAATCTTGGAACATATGCCTTTCACCCTTCATGTGTCGCGAGCATCCATTGTCCAGGTACCATGACCGGTGTTTCAATGGAGTCATTAAGGAGATCTACAATGTAGATCATCTGATCCTTAGGTATCCACTGTATGGGTCCTCTTTTGTTAGAAGTTCCAGAGGTTATGACCCCTTTGGATTTTCGTGCAACAAAATAATCATATGAAATTTATGCATGATACTTTGGTTTAAAAAATTTCTTCTGTGTCTGTGTTCGTGCTACATAAGTATTAGAACTTCCTTGTTCTGGATATTTCAAATCTGTGCCAGCAGGCACAAAATGTTCAGAAGAAGGTTTTGGTTTGACATTCAGAGTCTCATCAGATTTCTTTGATGGTCCCGAATACCCCAAGCCTCTGCTTCCATTTCTGCTAACATTGTAGATCATTGAAGCCATTTTTCTTCTATTTATGCTTTAAGCGAGGAAGTGTTGAAAAGCTCTATCATGTCTAATTACTTCATCAATAACATATGTGTTAGAGAGAACCTCTTCTTCTAATCTAGACACTTTACTTTTCAGAGCAATGTTTGATTTTTGTAAAACAAATAGTTTTTCATTTAAAATAGAAGTAATTTTCTCATCTATAGTCGTGTTCTCTAAAGTAGCCACAACAGTCTTTTTCAATATTTTGTGTTTACTTAGAAGAGATTGATACCTTTTCATTAATTCAGTTAAGCCAATTTCAAGTTCAAAATGAGATAAAGAAGAATGTACCGCTTTATCGTCATCAGATTTTGACTCATAATTAATTATCAGTTTACCATCTAATGTTGTTTCTACCATGCTAGTCCTGGCCATGAATGCCATGTTTTCCATGTTTTCTTGTTCTTCATCAGAATCTTCATCTTCTGATTCTGAATCATCCCATGTTTCCATGAGACCCTTCTTAGCTTTGTAAGCCTTTTTAGGCTTTTTATCTTTATTAAGCTTTGGACAATCATTTTTGTAATGTATAGGCTCGTTGCATTCAAAACAAGTGATTTCTTTTCCAGAAGTATTTTTCTGTCTGGAAGTGGATTCACCTCTTCCATACGTCTTTCTTTGACCTCTGAGCTTGTTTGTCTATGCTTCCAGATTTGACTTATTCTTTTGGATATTAAGGAGAGTTCATCATCATCTGAATCTTCTTCATATTCTTTTGATTCTTCCTTAGCTTGGTAAGCCTTGGTTTTCCCAGAAGTAGACTTTATAGCCACTGATTTTATGCTCTTTTGAGGTTTATCTTGTTCCAGCTCTCTTTCATGGCTTCTTAAAGAGCTAATTAGCTCCTCAAGAGAGGTGTTGTTCAGATCCTTTGCCAATTTTAACTCAGTTACCATTGGTCTCCATTTAACAGGTAGACTTCTGATAATCTTTTTAAAGTGATTTGCGGTGGAGTATCCTTTGTTCAAAACCTTAAGTCCTATCACAAGAGTCTGAAATCTTGAAAACATTGTTTCCACATATTTATCGTCTTCCATCTTGAAGGCTTCATACTTTTGGATTAAGGCCAGATCCTTTGTTTCTTTTACCTGTGTGTTGCCTTCATGTGTCATCTAAAGATAATCAAAAATAGGATTTGCAGTCTCTATATCTGTGATTTTCTCATACTCATTATATGAGATAACACTTAGAAGAATGGTTCTTACTTTGTAGTTATTTCTGCATACTTTCTTATGTGCTTCAGTCATTGCACCTCTTGCAATATTATGACCTTTATCATCTACTGGTGAGTGTAGCCGTCAACTACCAAGTCTCATAGATCTAAGTCATATGCTAGAAAGTAACTTTCTACTTTATCCTTCCAATAGTCAAATTTCTCCATATCAAACATAAAACATAAAACATTTTGAACTATAATGATCTCTATCATTATCCCTATTATCAACATTGGAAGTAGATGTAGCCATTGGTTTTTCACACACACACTGGATCGGTACTGGACACTGTTACGTGTTGATAAAAATTAGAACATTTTATCTTCTCAGAACCGGAGCTCTGATACCAATTGAAGGTGTGAAAAACTCAAGAAAGGGGGGTTTGAATTGGATTTTTAAAACAAAACTATTCTTTTAAAAATATTCCACTTTAAGTTAAAAAGCTTTTTCCTTCACTCTTGATAATAACAATAAGTAATAACTGGAAGTAAAGAACAGTGTATATTTATACTAGTTCACTTGAAAATTATCAAGCTAGTCTAGTCCACCCGCCAAGGTGATTTCGCCTCACTCAATCGAGGACTTAATCCACTATAACCAAACTGATTACAATTTGCACAAGCTACTCGCAAGTTACTAACAACCTCTAGACTCGCAAGCCCTAGAATTCTTAAGGATTCAGTCGTACCCGATCCCTTAAGGAATATCAACTGATAATCAGCCTGATTATTACAATGCACAAGCTACCCGCAAGTGACTAACAACTTCTAAAACTCGCAAGCTCTAAACTTCTTAAGGATTTAGACCTACCCAGTCTGTTAAGGAATATAAAACAACAGTTATAATACAAGTTTTTTAACAAGAGTATTGCTTTTAAAAAGCTGAGTAAGTAAACTATTTTATGAACAATGACTTAGAATGTGAAAACAATAAGCAGTGTTTGCGTGTGAATATTCAGTAGTTAGCCTTGATTTCTTTCTTAGTCTTTAAGCCTTTATATAGCCATTAACATAATGTATCGGTTGAGGGATACTCTTGGAATTTCCAAAAACATTGGCAGCTTGAACAATAATGTGGGGGACAAGATTGTGTGACGCGTCCATCTTTTCATGGTAGTGGAATGAAACATTGATTGTACCATGTACTATTAATACCATGTTAACATTATCTTATTTCCTTCTTCACTTCAGAGGCTTCTACGAGCATGAGTTTATAAGCGAGAACATAACATTAGGTCATCAGAACTTCAAGTCTTTAGAGTCTTCATAACTGTGTCTTTAGAGTCTTTAGAACTTGGTTATGAGAACCTTTTATTCGAACCTTGGGTCCTAGAACTTCAAGTCTTTAGAATCTTTAGACCTTCTGTCTTTTAGATTCTTTAGCACTTGGTCTTCAGAACCTTTATATTTAGAACTTCATAAATAGAAACACAAGCTTTCAACACCTGGACTTCAGTAGAAACTTTGTCTTCAGATCTTCTAACTTTTTTTCTTTGGAACATGTTGTCTTTAGAAACATGATTCTTCAGCATCTTGACGTAAGTAATAACTTCTATCTTCAGATCTTCTGACTGGTTTCCTTAGAACACATTGTCTTTAGAAGCTCGAGTCTTCAGCATTTGGACAACTTCTGTCTTCAGATTTTTTGATTGGTTTCTTTAGATAAATATCAAAGTTTACACTTCAGAGCCTTCTGGAGTGTCTTGCTACTGTTCAACAGAACTTGTGTAGTATTGGAGCGGAATCATTTCTCTTCTAATGTCTTGGCCACGCCATCCATCAGAAGCAAAACCTTTTTGTTAAGTACTCAACAATAACAAACATTAGTATAAAAAATTGTTCATACAGTCATACTCATTTATTATGATCAAAACTCAGAGATAATATTGCAGAATCAAATCTTGTTCTTACACTTATTTTATAGCTGAAAAAGAGATCTATTGGAGGATAGAATAGGAAACATAAAACTAGTTGGTTTATCCCCAACGATCATGGTGGGAATGGTAGAAAACATAGTACAATAGGATTGTCCTTACGCTACCCTAGCAGGGTAGTGGTCACAATGTACTTTGTACTTTTATACTCACCATCTCACACAAACCAGTCTTGATCTCATCTATTTCTTTAAAGGCTTCTAATTGTATGTTGATGAAGCATGTTGTAGAAGGATCAAAACTTGAATCTTCATAATCTAAGTCTTTGGAGTCTTCAGAACTTGTTCAACAGAACCTTTGTCTTAAAATTCTTCAGCACTTAGTCTTCAGAAGTAAGGTTTTCAGATCTTCAGAACTTGTTCAATAGAACCTTGTCTTCAGCATCTTCAGAACTTGAGACAACAGAAGCAAAGATTTTCCTTGGAACATTTACACAAGAAGCATTACATAATCTTGACTTATCTTTGTAACACACCATAGGTATTCTTCCAAAGTGTTGAGTTCAGAACCTGATGACGTCACACGCCTTCTACCCGAGTCAGAACCTATTTAGAAAAATCTACACACTAGACAAAAACCATTCGAGTACACAATTGTTCTCTAAGATACCATGTAAAGTTATCATCAAAACTTAAGGCCAGATGCAGAACAAATCTTGTTCTTACATGAGAATGCTTAAGAATTGTTGAAATTGATCAGAAGAAGTGACTACAAGGTGGTAGATCAGTTTCTTCAAATTCCTTCAAAGATATTTGTGTTATCTCTGTTATTGAATTCTGAAGCTCATAGAAATTATTTGATAAGGGTTTTGGAACAGGCTTATGTGGACCATGATGTGACCATTAATCAGTTTAAAGGTGTGGTTGGAAATATTACTGCTAGGAATATGTTGAGTTTTAGTAACAAGGAGTTACCGCTTGAAGGCAGGAAGCATAATTATGTTTTCACATTTCAATGAAATTCCAAGAAGACTCATTGTCTAATGTTTATGTTGATACATGTTCCTCACTTAATGTGATTCCGAAAGCGGCGTTGTCCAAGTTGGCTTACCAGAGTGCTCCTTTAAGGCCTAGTAGTGTGGTTGTTAAAGATTTTAATGGTTCTAAAAGAACAATGATTGGTGAAGTGGATCTCCCAATATGGATTGGATTCTGTGTTTTCCAAATCATTATTCAAGTGATGGATATCCACCCAGCTTACAGCTGTCTATTGGGAAGACACTGAATTCGTGATACTGAGGAAGTGACTTCTAATCTCCACCAGAGATTGAAATTTATAAAGAATGATAAGCTAATAATTGTGTATGGTGAGCAGGCTATGATGATTAGTAATATTTCCTCTTTTTGGTGTATTGATGCTGATGAGGAAGTCGTTGGAACTCAGTTCTAAACTTTAGATATTGCTGTTGATCATGTGAAGAAGAGTGGGGAATCCATTACTTCATTGAAAGACGCACAACATGTGGTCCAGAATAGTCAAGCTGAAGGATGGGGTCAAGTTATTGATCTTTTTTATAACCACTTTATTTATAATACATGAAAGCAACTACTTTCTTGGCGGGCTCCCCTTCCTTAAGAGCCATGTTTCCCTTGTAACTTCCCTTCACGAAACCACGTTATCCATTCTTGCTATCGAACCCACGTTCTCTATTGTAACTTATCTTTATGAACCCACGTTCTCCATTCTTGATATCGAAACCATGTTCCCTATTATAAATTCTCTTATGAACCCACGTTTTGCATTCTTGCTACCGAACCTACATTCTCTATTCATAAGACCTTGCTTCGTTAGTTATTCCCTCTTTTGGGCATTTTAACACTATTAGGACCAATCCATTCCTCACTGTTGCACCCCAAAATTTACCCTCTTAATTTAAGAATTTTTAGGCTTATGTTTCATCATAAACATCATATTGCATTACATTTATACATTGTGATGGGATCAAAGTATTTTGGTTATCATGTTTTCCACAAGCTTTGGAAGTTGATTGTATTGACAAGTTGCTCAAGGAGAGCCTTATTATCTAAAATTTTGGATCTTTCAAGCCCAAAGGTTTCACATATCTAAAGATATCGTATCCACCTCATTGGATCCTAAGAAGATTGAGTATTGTGCTGCTTACAAGAAGAATCACATCCTTTGGATTCATCAGTCAAAATTAAGGTTTTGGAGCTTGATCAGTTATCTCCTAATGAATAGTGCAAAACTAGGGTTTGAGTTTTAATCAGGGATTCATTGTAATTTTGGGTGGAAACTCTTTCCATAGCCTCTATGTGTTTGTAATATCATATGTTTGAAGTTTTGTTCACCAATTTTGAAGAGAAGTGGTTCAATTGAATCAAAAGGGCAAAACAGTCATTTTATTCAAAAGTCAACAAAGTCAAAGTTGACCAAGTGAACTTTTGGTTAACATGAAGCATTTGACATGTATTTTCATGAGGGATGATCATTGATGATTGATTTTGGTGAGAATTTCAAGTTTGAGAAGTTACTTGGATTTGAAGTTATCTTGGTGATTGAAAATTTCACTAAGTATTCTTGATTTTGGCCTGACTTTGCAAGGGCATAACTCTCTCATTTTCAGGGAAGTTTGGTGGTTCTTTTTGCCAATTTAAGATGGGAAAGAGATCTACAAGGGCCCGTAGGGGACAAAAAATACACTTCTTACTCAAAATCAAAAGTTATGAGCCTTTGAAGTTTAGGGCAAGTTGGGCAGTTTTAAGGCATCTTGGGCATCTGGCCAGGCAAGGCAAGACATTTGGCCTAGGCAATTCATCAAACAGTTGGTGACATGCTTGTAATTGATGATTCAAGGCATAATTCAAAAATTTGCCTCGTGCATTTTAAAGAGGACTATGAAAGCTTCTCATTAAACTTGGAATCACTCAATTTGGTTTGAAATCGAAGAAGCTGTGATTTGAGGAAGTTGGGTATTGAAACCGGGGATTCGAATTGCTCTCTTTGATTTCCTTCAACTTGGACCAGTCGAAGTGACTTTGTCGTCTGGTCGAAGCTTCCTCTCGCTCTCTTTGATTTCCTTCAACGTGGACCAGTCGAAGTGACTTTATGGGTCGGTCGAAGCTTCCTCCTACTCTCTTTGTTTTCCTTCAACTTGGACCAATCAAAGTGACTTTATAGGCTGTTCGAAGCTTCCTCCTGCTCTCTTTGATTTCCTTCAACTTGGACCAGTCGAAGTGACTTTTTGGGCTGGTCAAAGCTTCCTCCTGCTCTCTTTGATTTCCTTCAACTTGGACCAGTCAAAGTGACTTTGTGGGTTGGTCGAAGTGACTTTGTGGGCTGGTCGAAGCTTCCTCCTGCTCTCTTTGATTTCCTTCAGCTTGGACCAGTCGAAGTGTTTGGTGGGCTGGTCGAAGCTTCCTCATGCTCTCTTCGATTTCCCTCAATTTGGACCAATCGAAGTGTTACATTATAGGCAGTCTAGCGCACGCGTAGTCTTGGGCAAGTTGGCTTGAGTTGTCCAGGAATCCTAAGCCTCATATCTTGCTCATCTCTCCATCATTTATTTTGAACCTCAGTTTGTTTCGAAGCTTAGGGCATGGTCTTTAATTGGCTCAAGGAAAATTTGAGAGCGCACAAGCCAATTTTTTTATGGCCTCAGTTGGAAGTCAACTGACTTTTGGTGCATGCATGGGTTACAAATTGCAGATTTTATGCACCCTTCGATTATGTTTAGTTTTAAGTTGATATTGCACACGCTTGGAACGAGTTGGACACCTCATTTCTTACTTATTTTGGCCAAGCAATCACACTTTCCTTGCCTTCCCAGGATTTCTATATTTTTTTTCCAAAATTGGTAACTTTTACCTCAAGCAAAAGCACACGATGTGCTCATGCTGCCACCTCATCCCCTCACGCTTCACTCACCTTATTTCATTAACCTCTGAGCTCATCAAAACGCAAGAGAATATGCATAAAGGCAACACAAAACGCATTTGGCCATCATACTTTTTCTGTTTTGGCAGAAAATTCATTTTTTCCCTCCAACGACTCTCAGCCTGAAATACCACTTCTGCCCTCACTCCAAAGTGGCTATATAAACACTGCATCGCTCATTCAAAAGGGAAAAAGAGGAGGAGGAGGATGCATTGGAGGAAATTCAGATATGAAGTCACTTTTCTCTCAAAAATCTATTTCTTCGAATTTCTCTTATTGCTTGATCTTTCCTCAATTTTCTTGTTGATTCTTCATCCTCAAGTGCTGAGGAAGATGAAGCCAAGCTTGGTTTGCATCCGGACAGAAGGAGTCAGTATATTGCTTTTTCCTTGAGGTAGGTTTTCATGGACTTCGATTCTTATGATTAAGCTTGAATTGATGATGTAAATCGTGTATATTGTGGTTTAGCTGGCCAGACTTTAGGTCTGATGTATATTTGATGCCTTGTTGAAGCTTGAATTATGCATTAAAGATCTCTGCAACTTGTGTGTTCTAGTATTTTGTGTTGTTTTCTTATGTTTGTTTCTCTCTGATCTTGGATCTATATGAAAATTTGAGAATATCATGATGTAGCTTGTTAGTTCAGCTTTAATTTGCACTTGATTTCATTAATTTTGATTGAGAATTGCTTAAGTTGTATTGATCTGAATATAGCTTGCAAATTTGTTTCTGTGCACGTTTTTGCCCTAGCCAGAGGTTGAAGATGATGGCGTGGCCTCCTCTAGTTGGTTGTTTTGTTTTTTTTTTAAATCATTTGAATTTTGTTTTATATCTTTGATTTTCCTGATTTTATCTCTTGCTTAAAAAATGGTTGAAAAATTCTGAAAAAAATTCATGAAACTTAAAAATAATATTTCTGACCTAGTATATTTTTTTCCAGAATTTTTGAAAATGTTCTGATTGGTTTTTAAATTCGTGTGATTAATTAATTGTTTGTTTTATACCATTGATATTCCTAATTTTATTTGCTTGATCAAAACTTAATGAAAAATTCTAACAAAATTCAAAAAACTTAAAAATAATATTTCAGACCTTGTGTGTTTTTTTTCAGAATTTTTGAAAATGTTCTGATTGGTTTTTAAATTCATGGGACTAATTATTTGTTTGTTTGATATTTGATTTTATTTTGATATTTGATTTTACTTTGATATTTCCTTTGATCCAAAAATTCCCCAAAAATTCATGGATGTTTGATTTTAATTATAATATTTGAATATAATTTTGGTTGGATATTTTTCTGAATTTTGATTAGATTTTTTTTTGACATGTGAATATTGATTTAATTGTTTAATAGTTTGAATTTTGATTTTATTTTTGACTCTTCTTTAATTCTAAAAAAATATAAACAATAAGTTATCCGATATTTGGAGTTTTCTCTGTTTTTGTATGATTTTATTTTGAATTGTTTAGAATTGGAACTTGATTAATCAATAATTGAGTTTATTTTCTAAATAATTAGGGTTTTGATAATTCCCTTGTTTGTTTTGATTCCAAAAAACCAGCTTGCCCTGAGTTTCAGTTGAACTCAGCTCTTGTTTGAAGTTCATAGATGGATTGAGGATCTTAAAAATATTTTTATTTAATTAGTTGATAAGGTTTGGTATTTTCCATTGATTTATTTTGAAAACTTGTCTAGATTTGTGGTTTCACCAACTAGTTTGGATGTTTGAAGCTTAATTGATTCTTTCCTCTACTATCCATGAACTTAAAACATGTTTGCTGACTTCTATACATCTCAAAGATGCTAAGAAAATTTTGGTTTTAATTATTGAAGTCCTTTGCTATTTAATGTATTTTTGAAGTAAAAATGACCAATTGATGTTACATTCTTTGTTGCAATTTGTTTGATGGCCAATGAAATTGTGTGAGGCCTGTAGTTTGGAACTTAATGATCATATTGCTTCTGTTCTCTCACATAAATTTAAGTCAATCCTATAGACTTCTCATAATTGGTTGATGAGCACTTTTTGATCCATACCTCCTAAATGATACTCTTGTGTGAATGTTGCTTGAATTTTGAATTTTTGTCTTAAGTTTGAGGTCATCAAATGACTAATGATGACATGTTGGGGAATGATACATCAAGGATAGTCTCATAAAGACTTGAGATCACTTGACCTCTAATGTTTGAACCATTTCATCTTATTATGAATTTGTTGTTCAATCTTTTCTTTTCTTTTGAATCTTTGAGGTACATTGAATGCACTTGTGTAACATGCTTTAGAATCAACATTTTAAACTCTTGATAATATACTCATATCATGTTAGAAGCTTGATTTCAAGTCCTCGAATGGTTTAAGTCTTCTAACTTTGTCTTTGTTTGAATTCCTTTCCTTGATAACTTGATCCAAGCTTTTTGATACATTTTGTGGCACCCCTTTTTTGTTATGCTTGTGAACCATAATGAAGTGAATGAGTATGTACATATAGAGTTTTTCTATTAAACTCCAAGGTCTTTGTTTTTATTCTTCTCTTTCTCCTTTGGTCCTTGATTGATATTTACTTGTCAATTCAACATGGTGACAAGAAAGGAACAACATTTCCTTAGTTTTGACCTAATTGTTACATGTGCCTACTTGATGCTTCTTATATCTACTGTTTGGATATTTTGCTATCATGTTCTTCCATTTCCTTGACATATCATCACCCATCCCTTATTGGTTCATCATTTCTCTTTGAAATCACTAATTTTTCTGTTGAATGTGTGAGGTACTCTGAGAAAAGTTTTCCATTTTGACTTAATGTTATAGTGTTCCAATTTATTTATGGAATACAATTGGTTGTGCTTGCACCATTCTTGTGCTTTGTATATTTGTTATTCTTTTGTAGGACATATATATATATATATATATATATATATATATATATATATATATATATATATATATATATATATATATATATATATATATATATATATATATATATATATATATATATATATATATATATATATATATATATATATATATATATATATATATATATATATATATATATATATATATATATATATATATATATATATATATATATATATATATATATATATATATATATATATATATATATATATATATATATATATATATATATATATATATATATATATATATATATATATATATATATATATATAATTGTAACAGTTATACATCACCTGTGGGATATTTTCATATCTGAAGCCTCAATGCGTATATTTGATGGCGTAATTTCTGACCTGATTTATTTACTGATGCTAGCTTGCTTGCAGTTCTCTGGGTTTCTTTTTTCTTGCTCATTTGCTACAGATAATTATCCGTTTAGTATTACACTATTTCCTTTCTATTGTTTCTACTCCTTATTCCTTTATATTGCATGATGGGACCTCCGTTGCTGATATATGTCAGGAGTCCCTCTGGTTTATTTAAAGACATGTTTAAGGCGATTCCACATATGCGCCTTGCTTGCTACTCACGTTTGTACACTAGTTTGTTTAATTGTTTGGTATTTACCATGCTACCTTAGGGTTTCTCGATTAGATTAGCTTTCGAGCTAGACCTTAGGATAGGAACCCATGCATGCTAACATAGGGTAGAAACTTACCCTTTCATCCTCAACCTTAGGGTCAGTCATTGCATGATAACATTAGGGCTAGAGATTAGGATAGTCTTCGTTAGTTGTTTTCTTTTCTTTGCATATTGCATCTTAAAACTAAAACTTTTTCTTCTCAAATCATAAATCGTCTCTAATGAACTTCAATCATTCTTCAAGGTAAAAAATACAAACCAATCTTAATTGTTTGTGCGCCTTTTGGATTTGTTTTAAACCCTATCAAATTGATGTTCCGCCATCTTTTCCATGTTATCTTTCTATCTTTAAGCCGATGTTTCACCATCGCATATGTTTGTTGCCGATGTTTCACCATCGCACGTGTTTGTTATCCTACTTTGATTCTCAATATCATTGTTAGGTGTGACGTTTTATCATCTGAGTTATTGATGTCTCATCCTCTTTGTCATGTTATCTTACTATCTTTTCACCGATGTTTCGCCATCGCATATTTTTGTTTTCGATGTTTCGCCACCGCATATGTTTGTTATCCAACCTTGATTCTCAATATCATTGTAAGGTGTGGTATTTTATCATCTGGATTGTTGATGACTCGTCATCATTGCCATGCTATCTTGCTATCCTTTTGCCGATGTTTCAGCATTGCATATGTTTGTTGCCGATGTTTTGCCATCATGAATGCTTGTTATCCTACTTTGATTCCCAATATCATTGTTAGGTGTGATGTTTTATAATCTAGGTTTTGATGTCTCGCCATCTCTTCCATGTTACTTTGCTATATTTTTGCTGATGTTTCGCCATCGCATATGTTTGTTGCCAATGTTTCACCATCGCGTATGTTTGTTATCCTACTTTGATTCTCAATATGATTGTTAGGTGTGATGTTTTATCATCTGGATTGTTGATGTCTTGTCATCTTTGCCATGCTATCTTGCTATCTTTTTGCCGATGTTTCGCCATCGCATATGTTTGTTGCCGATGTTTTTCCATCGCATATGTTTGTTATCCTACTTTGATTCTCAATATCATTGTTAGGTGTGATGTTTTATCATCTGATTTGTTGATGTTTCACCATCTTTTCCATGCTATCTTGCTATCTTTTTGCCGGTGTTTCGCCATCGCATATGTTTGTTGCAGATGATTCACCATCGCGTATGTTTGTCATCCTACTTTTATTTTTGATATCATTGTTAGGTGTAATGTTTTATCATCTTGTCTGATATTTTTCTATCTTGCTGACGTGTCATCATCTTATCTGAGTTTGTGTTACCATGTTATGTCTTGTTATCCCTTTCTTGTTGCTTTATCATTGTTGTTGATGTTTTGTCATTTTATCTGATGTTTTGTCATCTTGACTGTTTCTTTTGTCTTATTAACTAAAAAACACAAACCAACCAAAATATATGAGCCGAACTACGGCTGCTCTGATTCCTTAAAAGGGATACGTAGGCATTGAGGTAGGGCCTAAGCGAGCAAAACTGTTATTTTCCCTACATTCTTTTCTCCCTTATTTTGCATGCATTCCCTGTACATCCTTAGATATAGATTTGACACACTCTTAGATTAGACAACAAGAGTGGATAACATAGAGTACTACAGGCGTGTGGGTTACTAATACCTTCCCCTCGCGTAACAGACTCCCTTACCTGATCTCTACGGTCTCAAGATCGTGATTTCATCCCTTCAGGTTTTCTCGTTGTTTACCTTTCCCTTTCGGCGGGATAAAAGACACTCAGTGGCGACTTTGTTGATTTTTATATCGGATGACAGTTCGGCCGGTTGTTTCAGCTGGCGACTTCACTGGGGAAAGATTGACCTATTTCTGGTCCATCCCAGAGTCGATCCTAGCTCTTGTTTGTTTATTTCTTTGGGTGTTTATTTATTTCCAGTTTTGTATATACTATTTGCATATGTTTGTGCATGCATTTTACCGCTTTCCATATATTTGTGATACTGTTGTGTTGGCTCTATTTTCAAGATTAGGTGGGTGTTACAAGAGGTAAAATGGCCAATACGTAAGCCAAGTGACAACCATAGGAACCTTAGGAATAAAGTGGAACATGAACGGCTAGTTGACTTTGGTTTGCTAGTGCGGTCATGTCGGCGGTCATGTCGTCTATGCTCAGATGAGATTACAAATGGGGTGCTATCGTTTCACATAGGTGTTTAGACGATAGTGGCTTCTGGCGTACCCATGATTCTGAGTTACCCTTGCCTTAACCTAACCTAGTTTCACCCGTGAGTGGGGAGGCATGATTGATTCTTATAGGTACAGATGGTGACTCTAGTTTTGACGGTGACTTTGGTTATGTTGCTGACTTGAGTTCTGTTGGTGACCATGTTCTAATAGTTACTGTGTGTTTTTGATTGTGACTTGATACTGTCAGTGACTGTGTGTTCTCTCGGTTTTTCTCCGAACTTATCACCTTGTGATGGCTGTTTATTTCGGCAGTTCTACAGTTATCTTTTATGACAGGGAGATTTTGGTCTCATGCAGTTGCTGATCCACTTGGTACTTGATTTTTTTGTGTTCTGAGATAGTGCCAAACCTTTAATCCGGTGATATTCATCATTCGGTTTAGAGACAGTGCAACCATTTTCCATGTTTATGGAACCTTGATCTCGTGTTCTTGCACACATAACATGTTAACATCATTTTAACACACATGTTATTTCCATTTCCAAGGAACCATGCCTGTGAGCTTTCTGTTGCGCTTCTTCATCTTTTACTGGTTTAAAATCAAAATTAAAAGAATGTGGGTTCCTTGGAAATGATCGAACATGGAATTGCATCCACTCATGCACATCATGCATATTCATGCATTCATAATAGATACTCAGAGTTGGAGATTCTTATTCAGACTTGGTCTTCTCTTCAGAGTTACAAACTTGAATTCTTTTTGTCACATGTTCAAAGATCAGTTATGGAACAACTTCATAGGGTATTGGTCGGGATGAATATTCAGATGGAGTTGTTTTGTATATATGCAAGCCTTGACCCGTGATTGGGAACTCTTCGAGAAGGAAGATAATCAGTTGAAGAGTCAGTTGAGTCAAGTCATGGAAGCCTTGATGATAGTGTCAGCAATCTTACACCGACTGTTGCAACATGAGTTATTCTATTCTCTTCATTTGGGATTTCTTTCAAACCTTGGAGTACCTTGTGGGTCTCATCCACCATCTTGAATGCTTGGAACATATTATCAGCAGATGGTTCCCATTTACCAGTTGAGTTCAAGAGGTTTATTTTATCAGCAAGAACAGAAGAAGCATGGAGAATGGTTTTGATGCCATCTCAGTGCTTTATTCTCATTTGTTTCCACACTTGTTTGAGCTTCAGTGGGTTAGGCTCCGTATTTCAATCCCCTTCCAAATCCTGTTACCAACGTCAGATATGGTTACCATGCTGAGGCACCCGATTATTTCAATCAGGCGCACTCTCTACAACTTTGGGCCACCTGATCTTCTCTTCATCAGTTAGTGTTTGTTCCCCAAATGAATCCATGGGACAAAGCTATTAAGAAAAGATAGAAGAAGACTGAGAAGTATGTTGATACCATCTCAATTCCTTACATCCAGACACTTCCTTGTCTGTTGGGAATTCAGTTGGTTAAGCTTCGTGCTTGGGAGACTATTCAGTTGATTAAACTCTCTCCTCATGTAAATGCTAGGTATGTCTCTCATTCTGGGGCATTTGGCCGTGATGTTGAATATTTCAAGAGGTTTGAGTAAAGTCCAGCTCCTGCCTGACGTCTTTTCTAAAGTCTAATTTATAATGTGGCGGACAGTTTCGAACTTTTTGTTTGGTACAAATTTCATCCTCTCTTTTGAGTGAATCTTTTTATGAACATTATTCTGGGGCACTCAGCTATTCATTCGAAGACAGTTTGTCATTCGAAGATAAAGTCCAAGCTTGGAGAAATTCAGAGACTGTGGTATCAAGATCAGTGGGGAATCTCTTATCCAAGTGAGTCTTGAGGTCGCCAAAGATTGTTTGAAGCAATTAGTCCATACGGAGACTAGTCTCCTCAACATGGAAATTTCAAATTTCATTTGCATTTACATTTGCAATCTTAATTGTTTTGTTCAGTACTTTATTGTATGCAAAACTTGTTCATATTTTGAATATTAAATCATGATGCATTGAATTTGTTTATCTTGAATTAATCCATTCGTTATCACTCTTTTTTCTTTTAACATGTTTTTGATATTCAACTCTTGTTAATAAAGCAATAACTTTGGAGGGAGGATGACGAAAATTTACCTGGAATTACAAATGGTATGATTTCGAGTAAAAACCTTGATGATGATGTACATACCTTGTTTCAATCCCAAAACACCGGAGATATAAGGGAGATAGACCCTCGTTAACCCCTCTGAGCCTTCAAAGTAGGAGTTTCTTTTCTGTTCGGAAAAAATCCTTATATTTAACCCGGGGCAGGGTAGGTGTTCAGTTAATTGGATCAAACAATCAAAATCTCAGAAGGAGTGTCCCATATGAGGATCACCATATTTTATCCCTCACATTATGAGTTCGGAAAAATATCAAAACCACAATGGTTATTTCCTCATAAAAATCCTGAGGTCGAGATCGAATCGATACAACAATGGTTATCCCTCACCCACCAAGGAATAAGGCAGTCACTTTCTTCAAAAAAATTCAAAGACTTAGGGTCACACGACTTGTTCAAAAAGGAAAATATGAATAATAAATAAACAAAAATCCCCGCTAAGTCGAAACTTGAAAACAAGTCGCTTAGGAAAAAGTTAGGGCATCCCGATGGACTCCCAAATTGAAATTCAAAAGAATTGGTACAAGCAAAAATTGTGGAAAGTGAAAAAGGAATTTGAAAAGTCTGAAAGACAGAAAAGGATTATCCAATAAAAATCCTAATCAAAAGAAAAGTCGTGTGATCGAACACCCAAAAACCAAAGGTTAAGTGACATTCGTGTCCAAAAAATTGTCGTGGTTCCTCAACCATCATAAACTCTTTTGAGAGATGAATGCTCGTGTCGAATTAACTGAATATAGGATTGGAGAACATCATGGAGAATGGGTGGGCACCAAAATTTTGAGCCTTAAATCCTTTTTTCTAAAAACTGTGAACAAGGCCATGCTATAACCTTTAAAAGTCCTAATTGAAGCATGGGTTAGTTCGAAAGCAAAACTATTACAAGAAGTAAGGTAACCTGACTCCTAGGAGACTTGCTAATTTTTTTTTGAGTTGGTATCACTCCCTCTTTTATTTTCTTTATACATAAAATTTTTCGATGTTTCAGCATCTTTTCAATAAAAGTTTTCTAACTTCAAGACAAACATAAGATTTGCATTAGATTTATCATTCATAGGATAAAATATTCTTTGCATATGAAAAAGTGCTTAAACATCAAGCGAGCTTGCATAATGAGCATCAAATGAAGAGTTTGATTATCCTGAGGGACGAATTGCTTTAGGAACCTGTTGAAAAGAATGATCTTAATCTGGGGAATGCTTTCTAGCCACTCCTTTGAGTCGAAGAAGACTAGTTTGAGAGATTGATTGAGAAATATTTGTCTGATGATTATGTTGAGGTTTTGTCTGCCAATAAGTCTCTGTTGGGTAATGGTGTATCGCTTCCAGTTGGCCCTGAAGGACAATTTTATTCAAGCATATGCTTGCGCGCGAAGTAGTTCGATTTGAGAAGTATGATTGTGTACTAGCTTGTTTTGAAGATGTAAGTCAATTATCCTGAGAAGGTGTTATCTTCCAAACTTCGTGAACTTCTCGTTTCTCTGTAAGCATGAGATAAGGAAATGATTTGCTAAGATTCCGCTAATCTGGGGCAATCAAGTCAAGATCCATTGACTCTCAAAGTTTCGTCAATTTGGGGCAGTTATGACGAGATTCGACAAATCTCTTAAAGTGTCGAGTGATCAGGGTCCATTGCCCAAGATTTATTGAAGCCACTTCTAATATTGATTAGTTGGAAGCCGTGTTACAAAGTTTGTAACACTGAGGTAGTTTGTATGGATGGTACAGATCTCAGGAAGTCCTTTCAAGGCAAGTTCTTTAACAACCATACAGACTGGGGCATGGCATTATGCGAGGGGATTTCTCCCATTTCATAGTTGATCAGTTTAAGTCTGGTCGTAGGCTAAACAACTTATGAATGTGAAGAGCTCAAAGGAATGTCAGGATTGTTATCCTCAGCTCATCATAATTTTAAGTCTTGGTATTGTTGTTCCTTCATCAGAAGTTGAGATCTTTATTTTCAACTGAAGTCAAGATTGCTATTCTCAGCATAGTTCTCAGGACATCCCCTCGGGGATAATCTCTTCAAAGATTAGTCAACCTGAAGCAATTATGTCGAAATTCGACAAATCTCTCCATGGACCTGTTGTGTCAGAGAATTACTCAGAGCTCAAATAATCTGGGGGCAGATTATCTCAAGTCAAAAAGACCTTTTCCAGTAAAGTTTTCACACTATGCTTGGGGCACGTTCATTGATCTATTTCGCATGAGTTTTCATTTTCTTTGCTTATTTGTGTAATTCCCCATTACCAGAGTAACATCTTTCAAGATAATTAAAGTGTCCCTAACTTGGGTCGTTTCCTCCGAAGTAACACCGAAGTTTCTACTTCTCCCAAGTAAGTCTTCCCAAATGATAATTTTTAAGATTTACCAACTGGAGTTCTGGATTAGAAGAGTCTCGTTCTCCTGATGCATAAACTCTATCTCCCAATATCACCTAGCAAAAAGTCTTTCGACTGACAGTTGTGATCTTTTGATTTGGAATTTCCATTTCCCGGCAAACCTAACATGTTTGAGTTTGTAAGAGAATATCTATTCCTCGGAGCAGAGCATCATTACCCTGACTGAAGATTTGGTTGAATATCTTCTTATTCCCTGATGAAGTCACTTCATGAAGACCAAATCTATTTGAGATTAGTCATGGGTCTCAGCAGAGATCTGAGGTTTCTATTGCTCCCCAGTGAATCTCCCAAAGCAGAGAAATTTTAAAGATTGACTAATTGGAATTTCGGATTAAGAGAGTCTTATTCTCCAAGCGCTTGAAATTTTGTCTCCCCAGCGTCACCTAGCAAAAGAGAATGTTTATTCCCTAATGTGGAGTCTTCTGATCCCCAGCTGAAGTCGAGAGTTCCTTCGAAAATTTCTCCTATTCCCCGACAAAGTCACTTCATGAAGATTTCTTATTCAAGAATTTTATATTTCCCTCCATAGCAGAAGCATGGTTTGAAGTTCGTTATGCTAAGAATATTTTATTATCCCCAGTAAAGACTATTCAAGTCTGTTCTGTTTCTTAGCGAAGTCATGAGAGCGTTATCTCACTTCCTCAGAGGAGGCTATTTATGAGGATCTCTTGTCCAAGGTTTCTCATTCCCCAATGGAACTTCCTTATTAGAGATCTCTCTCTCAGGAATTTTCATCCCCCCAGCTAATTTGTGTTGAGGTTTATTTCCTCTCTCCAATAAAGACCATTGGCTGAGATCTCTTATGCAAATTTTTTCCTTTCCCCCAGCAGAGCTGCCTTCGGAAATCTCTTATTTAAAATCCTCATCTCCCCTGTGAAGTTGCATTATCAGGAAATCTCTTATTCAGGAATCCTCATTTCTCTAATAGAGTTGTTTCATCGAAATTACTTATTCATAAATTTTCTCTTTTCCAAGTAGATCTAAATCCTGGATATTGATAAGTGTTGCTTCCCCAAAAGAGTATGCTATTGTGGTTGCTAGACCCAGGATAGAGCATCATAGTAGGATTTTGTTATGATTGAAGCACATCCTTATTCCCCAGTAGATCCGAAGATTCTCGTATTTCCAGCAGTAACATATTTTGTTGAGTTTCTCATACAAAGAATATCTCATTCCCGACAAGAGTTATTTTTGAAAGGTTGCTCACCCCCAGCACGAATCTTTATATCCTTGGCAGTATAAGGTCTCTTTATCCCTAGGGATAGAGTATGACTGAAATATTCCCTCAGGCGAGTTCTGAACCTCAAGATTATAGTTCAAAGATACCCTCCGTTTCCCCAAGTGAGGATTGTTACTCCCCAACGGTAGTATCTATAGTGTGGTCTGGTTAGAATTCTTTTGTTTAAGAATTTCCATGTTTCCCCGGTCGAAATTTCTTTCACTGAGGACTTACATCAGAAGGTCCCAGCTCCCAACAATGTTCTCTATCCGTGGAAGGAGATATTGGATCTTTTCCCCAGAAGGTTAAGAGGTGGAACACATGTCAAGATTTCTTCTGCACTGCAATTTATTTTTGTAGTATTCTCCCCAGGAAGTTATCCCCAGTGATAAATTGACAAGTTATCAAACAAAAGGTTGGGTGGATTTTGATTTCCCACTGACCCATTTTATTAATGTTCTCTCTAGCAACGTCAAGCATCCATTTGGAGTTTCCTCATGGATGTTACAATTTTGATCTGATCTTATCTAGCGGAATCTGTAATTTATTTTTGCAAGTTTTATCAGGGTTCGGCCTGTGGTTATTGGTATTTTTGTTTCACCAATCTGGGGAAGTCAAGTTGAGGATTGATTTCTCAAAGTTCTGTTACTCTGGGGCAGCATATCAATAATGGTACAAATCCCATGAAGTCCTCTCAAGGAATTGTCATTCACTCTGTAAGTTGTAGCTTGTTAGCATACATGCAAGAGTCTTACCTCTAACTTTGGAACTATGGAACATGGAATTCCCCGTAGAGTTAGTTCTCCTCAGCATTGTCATGTGAGGGATTCTCGAGGCGGATAAGGTTTTTGGATAAATTTACTCCCCAACCAAGTCTGGATGAGCATTATCTCGTTCCTTAACAGAGACTATTCCTAGCGGAGTTTATCTTCCGTTTGAATTATCATTGAAGTTTGCATTCAGAAATTCTCATTTTCCCATCCGAGTTGTGACTTGGGGCATTTCAATATCAAAAGGATCTTTTATCATCCTCAATAGAGTTGATGTTGGAAGAGAGTTCCATATTCCCAGTAAAGTCGACACTGTTTGACTATCTTCATGGTCTATTTTATGACTGCATATCCAAGGTTCCTTTATTCCCTAACAGTCGGGTTCTTTATGAAGAAATCCATGGCAGAAGCATTCCCAACAGGGGTTGCTGATTTTAGAGTTTCGTATCCCTTATCCTCAGCAAAATACTCCCCGACAGAGTTTGGTATCTTCAGTGGAGTTTTGTATCCTCAACAGAGTTTTATTGCCCATAAATCTTTTTCGAGAGAAAGGCTTTGTTCCGAGACTTCAAGTTTGAAGATGTCTCATGTTCCTAGTGGAGTTGCTTAGATGAGAATTCAAAGCTGAAGAAGTTTCAACTCCCTAGTGGAGTTTCCAATCAAAGATTCCTCCTCCAGGTCTCTCATTCTCCAGCTAATTGGTTGCCTGGAGCATCCTTATTTAAGGATCTTTCCTCATCCTCAATGAAGTCATTGCTGGTTGATTAATTGATATTTCGTTAATCTTCGGCAAACAGTAGAGAACTTTTTGACAGAAGTTTCCCGGTAGGTTTGGCCGTTTTTGAATATTATCATCAAACTCCATCGGTGTGGTTCTGACTATATTTTCTATTTGAGGATTTGCGTACCCCTAACAGTAATATTTTTGTTCGAGTTTTCTTATCGAAGATCATCTCATCCCTGGCAAGGTTGGCCTTGATAGAGTTTATCTGGTTCCCCAGCGAGGTTTTATTTCCCACATCTGGTTTGTTATCATGGTATCATCCTCAACACGTCTAAACACCGTATTTTCTAGTGATTACAGTCTTACCCTGATCTTCTCCAACACTAGCCGATTTCTGTTTTGCATTCTCCTTCAGAAGCTATAGTCTCGCCCTGATCTTCTCCCACAACGCCCAATCTTCATTTGGAATTCCTTCTTGAAGTTTATCAATTTCAACTAGATCTTCTCCAACATAGTTCATAATTTATTTTTACAACTCCTCTCAGTGTTTGTATCCTGTTTCTACCGGTTACTCAGTTTTTACTCTCGATAGAGGTTAAGCTCTACAAGAGTTTCTCTCCAGCGGTTCCTTACATCTTCTCTTCTCTATTGGATTTTACATTTTATTTTTGCAAGTCCTGTCATTTTATGACTTATTGGTTGTTGGCTTCTCGATTGGCCATTCCCCGGTGAAGCATTTTAAACATGCATCATTACATTACATCTACCAAAACGCATAATATTTCCATTATATGGACCATTACGCTATAAAAAAAATTCAAACATGCATCGAAACATAAGCCATTACTGTTTCTATTTTCCCCAGTGACTTTGCGAAAACTTCGGATTATATCCCATGTGAGGTCTTCATCCTTAATATCTCAATTTTACCCCATACAAATATCCTTTTGATGTTAATCATTGGAATTATCGAGTGTCTACTCTTGATTGTAGTTCAGTTTTTCCCTGGCACAGTCTTCTCGGGTTTAGTCGTCACCACCCTCACTGTTTCATTCCAATGTCTATTGATGTACCTTTTGAATACCAGTTTCATCCTAATATTCGCTTTCAGCAAGTTTTAGTTGTACGCCCTAATCACCTTGCTTTGGGTCGAGCTCCGAGTTTCGTCTCCTCACCCGCACATGAAATCCAGTTTCGTCCTGGTACTCATCTAGTTTAGTTTCATCGAACTAGTTATAATGATTCGAGTTTCGTCTCGTTTTGTTTTCATACCTTGGACCCTTTATCAGTTTTCGTTTACCAAGTCTCTTTGCAGTGTTCGTACTGCATCCCTATTTGAAATCGGTCTCTTTTGTTCCTTGGATTTCTTCTATCAGTTTTCTTTACTATTTATCCATTCATCTGAGACCAACAGATGCTCTGAGAAACATGCGCTCTCATCACTTTTCTTTGAGTCGAGTTTCGATCTCGTCACCTGTGTATGAAATCCAATTTCATCCTGATACTCACCTAGTTTAGTTTCGTATAACTAGTTATAACGAGTCGAGTTTCATATCAGTTTGTTTTCATACCTTGGACCCTTTATCGGTTTTAGTTTACCGAGTCTCTTTGCAGTGTTTGTACTGCATCCCTGGTTGAAATCAGTCTCTTTTGTTCCTTGGATTTCTTCTATCAGTTTTCCTTACTGCTTATCCATTGGTAAGAGACCAACAGGTGCTCTGAGAAACATTCACTCTCATCACTTATGCTATGGGTCAAGTTTTACCTCGTTACTCGTGCGTGAAATCCAGTTTCGTCCTTGTACCCATCTAGTTTAGTTTCGTCTAACTAGTTTTCATGGGTCGAGTTTCATCTCGTGTTGTTCCTCACTCCTGGTATTGTTTCATGTCCTTCATACTGTCTATCTTAGGTTGAGATTATCAGGTGCTCCTAGAATCACACACTCTAGCCGCTTTGCCCCGCGTATTTATCTGGAGTTTAGTTTCGCCTATTCTCTATGGTTCGCGTCTTATCTCACCCCTTTTTGTGGTCCAGTTTTATCCCGACACATTTATTCTTAAGTTTAGTTTCGTCTAATCTTCTAAATTTTAGTTCTGTTTCAATTTTACTAAAATCTGCGTTATAATTTCATTCTGACGCATGTCTTGGGAGGTCCAATGTTCATTAAACCCTCTGTTTGCTAAATCCAATTTCATTTGGTATCTTATTAATCCCACGTCTATTGACATTCTTTGTCTTTAGGGGTTTTTTCTTTTTCTTCAAGAGTGTAAATTTTTGGGTTCTCTTGTAATGAAATCATCTTCAACCCTGAACGCTTGAAAGTTGTCACTTTTCTCACTTATCCGGTTAAAGATAATTGAATAGGGGCAGCTGTTGCACCCCCAAAATTTACCCTCTTGATTTCAGAATTTTTAGGCTTATGTTTCATCATAAACATCATATTGCATTACATTTATACATTGTGATGGGATTAATGTATTTTGGTTATCAAGTTTTCCTCAAGCTTTGGAAGTTGATTGCATTGACAAGTTGCTCAAGGAGAGCCTTATTTTCTAAAACTCTGGATCTTTCAAGCCCAAAGGTTTCACATATCTCAAGATATCTTATCCACCTCATTGGATCCTCAAAAGATTGAGTATTGTGCTTCTTACAAGAAGAATCACATCCTTTGGATTCATTAGTCTAAATTAAGGTTTTGAAGCTTGATCAGTTATCTCCTAATGAAGAGTGTAAAACTAGGGTTTGAGTTTTAATCAGGGATTCATTGGAATTTTGGGTGGAAAATATTTCCATAGCCTCTATGTGTTTGGAATATCATATTTTTGAAGTTTTATTCACCAATTTTGAAGAGAAGTGATTCAATTGAATCAAAAGGGCAAAACCGTCATTTTACTCAAAAGTCAACAAAGTCAAAGTTGACCAAGTGAACTTTTGGTCAACATGAAGCATTTGACATGTATTTTCATGAGGGATGATCATTGATGATTTATTTTGATGAGAATTGCAAGTTCGAGAAGTTACTTAGATTTGAAGTTATCTTGGTGATTGGCAATTTCACTAAGTATTCTTGATTTTGGCCTGACTTTGCAAGGGCATAACTCTCTCATTTTTCAGGGAAGTTTGGTGGTTCTTTTTGCCAATTTAAGATGGGAAAGAGATTAACAAGGGCCCACAGGGGACAAAAAACACACTTCTTACTCAAAATCAAAAGTTATGAGCCTTTGAAGTTTAGGGCAAGTTGGGAATTTTTTAAGGCATCTTGTGCATCTGGCCAGGAAAGACAAGGAATTTTGCCTAGGAAATTCATCAAACAATTGGTGACACGCTTGTAATTTCTGTTTCAAGGCATAATTCAAAAATGTGCCTTGTGCATTTTAAAGAGGGATATGAAAGCTTCTCATTAAACTTGGAATCACTCAATTTGGTTTGAAATCGAAGAAGTTGCGATTTGAGGAAGTTGGGTATCAAAACCGGGGATTCAAATTTCTCTCTTTGATTTCCTTTAACTTGGACCAGTCGAAGTGACTTTGTGGGATGATCGAAGCTTCCTTCTGCTCTCTTTGATTTCCTTCAACTTGGACCAGTCGAAGTGACTTTGTGGGCTGGTCGAAGCTTCCTCCTGCTCTCTTTAATTTCCTTTAACTTGGACCAGTTGAAGTGACTTTGTGGGCTGGTCGAATCTTCCTCCTACTATATTTAACTTCATTCAAATTGGACCAGTCTAAGTGACTTTGTGGGCTGATCGAAGCTTCCTCCCGCTCTCTTTGATTTCCTTCAACTTGGACCAATCGAAGTGACTTTGTGGGCTGGTCGAAGCTTCCTCCTTCTCTCTTTGATTTCCTTCAGCTTGGAGCAATCAAAGTGAATTGGTGGGCTGATCGAAGCTTCATCCTGCTCTCTTCAATTTCCCTCAATTTGGACCAATCGAAGTGTTACCTTATGGGCAGGCTAGCGCGCGCGTAGTCTTGGGCAAGTTGGATTGAGTTGCCCAGGAATCCTAAGCCTCATATCTTGCTCATCTCTTCATCATTTCTTTCGAACCTCAGTTTGTTTCGAAGCTTAGGGCATGTTCTTTGATTGGCTCAAGGAAAATTTGAGAGCGCACAAGCCAATTTTTCTATGGCCTCAGTTGGAAGTCAGCTGACTTTTGGTGCATGCATGGGTTGCAAATTGCAGATTTTGTGCACCCTTCAATTCTGTTTGGTTTTAATTTGATATTACACACTGTGATATGGTGGGAGAACTGACTTAGGATTTTGTGTTTGTGTTCACAAATGTTTCGGTTTAGCAAGAGTCGCCACCGACTTTTTATTTTATCCTAAGGAAAGGTCAAAAAGCACAGGAAAGACCTTTGAGATGTTTTCTTGGGTTCGGGGAGTAGATTATAGAAAGGGAATGTATTAGCACCCTTTCTATCCATGGTTATCCATGGGCTCTTAGTTACTTGCTTAGATCACTTGCTTTGCATTTTCAATTGTTTGAAATGGTGCTTTGTGTGTGGTTTTGAAAGATATTTTGAAAAGAGGCCATTTGTGGCAACCTTTGTAATGATTCTTGTTTGAATGTATACAAAGGTGTATTGTCTTTTGAAAAAGTTTTCAATGTTTTTGAAAGTTGTTTTGAAATTGTGTTGTGATGTGTGTTTTTTTTTTGAAAAGTGGCAAGGATGTTTGTTTGCAAGTTTGGTCAAGTAACTAAGAGTTGTCTACCCTATTTTACTCAAAGATCTTTCCTTATGTTTTTAACCCTTTTAACAGTGTTGTTTCACCATTGTATTTGGTGAACAACCTTGTGTTAGGATGTAAACGGGACAGGCGCGGGTCATCGTATAGACCATGATAGCAATTTTGCAAAGTATCTTAGCATTTTTCGAGGGACTAAGATCATTTTTGTAAGGCAACTTTGGATAGCGTCATCGAGGGACTATGATCTTTTGATTTTATTTGTTTTACCAAGATACTTTGCATGCGTAACATGGCCCATTTTTGAAGGCAACAAGTGGATGTAACCCTAGGGGTGTAAGTGTGCAAGTGTGTTTTGTTGCATATAAGAGTTTATCTTTGAATTAGGATTTTCTATTTCATTGATTTTATCTTGCCATACACATCCTAATTACTAGCATTTATATTTGAAAGCAATAAAAAGCAGAAATATAAAATCCTACGCTATTACAGAAATTAGGGGGTGGGGATACATATTTGTACATGGGGTGGTTCAATGAGAAAAAATAGATAAGAAAAGAAAATAACAAAGGTAAGATAGAGAGAAAGAGAGAGAGAGCCAGCACGCTCCTGAGAGGCCATCAGAAGTTCTGACCCAGGCCTGCTGCCAGATTATCAACCTTTTGGTTAAACTGTACCAGTCAGAACTTTTGACTCTGGCACCTACAAAACAGAAACCTGTTAGTGGGAAGATCAGAAGTTCTGACCCCCATGCACTGCAAGACAAAAATTTGTTAGTGGGGAAATCAGAAGTTCTGATCCTACTGGAGATACAATAATCTTCAGAAGTTCCGATATTATTGACAGCAGAACAGGCTTCAGATGTGCTAACGTCATAGTCAGCACTTGGCTTCTCCCTGTGCTAGTCAGAACATCTGCAGTTTTGTTATTTTTCCATAAAACAGAAAACATGTTTGGGACAGCTTCAGCACATGTCAAAGTGTTTTAGGAGACAGAACCAACAAGGTCACAGGCAGGTTCTACGCTGATTTACTTCCTACTCAAACATTCTGAGGTATAAAAATCCTCAGAACGCAAACAACAGCAACATGATATTTACATTATGTTTATTTGAGCATGCAAAGCTGATGATGCTTAGTAGCGTGATGAAGGTCAACGGGTGCTTACCTGGCTGTTGGAAAAGTTTGTGAGTGAGAGCTAGCTTTTAGCTCTGATGGTGTTCTGGACAGGTTCTTTTTGAAGGGGTGGATGGAGAGTATATGTGGTTAGAAGCTGTAGGGGCGTATTTCTTTAATCGAGAAGCAATCTGGGTACAAATGAGGTTTTGAGACAGGAGATTCAAAGTTATGTTTGAGGCTCTTGAAACACCAAGATTTTTTGACAGAGTTTCAAAGTATTTTCTTGCTAAAAATTTCTATTTCTCTTCTAGCAATTTTTCTGGTTTTTTGGACCGCTTCTTAGTGGTCAATGGTGCTCTATTTATAGGCAAAGCTCTTGTGGATTCTTGAACGTTAAAGGCGCCAATAGAGGTTAAATTGTTTTTTTTTTTAAAGAAGTTCATGGAAAATTGTGATAATGTACAGCTTTTCAGCCTAGGCTGGAACAGCAGGCAAGGATTGAGGAGAAGTGACCTCTATAGGTTGAAGGTGGCGCGTAGACCCATGCCTAAGCCTGCATAAAGGTGTTTACCAAGCCACACGTGAAGAGACCTCTTGGATGAATGTTCAGGAGTGGTTGGGAGCATTAATGAGCATTAAATGGTGATGAGACTTATCAACACCAAAATTACTGTAATAGGAGAAAACCCTGAACCAGCTGTTCTGTTTTACCAAAGACAACGTGAACCAAGCTCTGATCTTGGCCTCTAGCTGTCTTAGCAAATTCTGGGGATTCTCCTGACTTTCTAACACGTTCCTTGGATTTGCTTCTGGTAATCCTGGACTTAGAGATTCTGTGTCAGTGTAACACCCACTCTTCTGACCCTTTCATCTTCTGATTCCAGCATGTTCTGAAGGAGCCTTCAGACTTCTTTGCTTCCTTTGCATTCCTCTAGCAAACTCTGGATGAACTTGCGTAACTGCTGAAAGAGCCATGTTCTGTTTGAGGCTTACGTGTTGAACCACGTTTGCAACCTCTAACTGAGTTAATGTAGCCGCTGAAGAGCCAAGCTTGCAACTTATGACCGTTTCTGTCTGGAGGTTGGTCCAGAAGTTCTGAAGTGCTATTGTCTTCTTAAACACCCATTTTTAGAGAAAAATTCCAAATGTTTAAAATTTAATTTTTCAAGGTAAAAGCGTTGCCTTTAGAGCTTGTGTGATCATTTTGCTCTTGTAAATGGTTTGCTTGGGAAGAAATGATAATTCAGGACTTGGATTTGTTTCAGAGAGACTCTGAGAATCCAGGATGATTTCCTGAAGAATGAGAGGGCAAATTTTGGGGTACAACAGCTGCCCCTGTTCAATCTTCTTGAACCCGAAGAGTTAGATTGGCAAGTTTGCCTTTCGCGACTCAAAGGTAAAAGAGGATTGGACACTAGAGTGCCCGTAAATTTGCACTCGTCCAAAGCATAGTTGAGGGAATGGGCTTAAAGATGCCATTTGGAGATGGTAGAATCTTGCTGGAGATGGGCTTAAAGATGCCATCCAAGAATCTTTGTTAACTTGCAATGTTGTAAGTCCAAAGAATGAGTATCAAAATGGTATCCGTGTCTGGAATGCATTCGAACTGTATCTGGAGACTGAATTTGTATGAGCAAAAGAATGGCCTCCGCTCTGGGGCGTATCTGAGCTGTAACTGTGTTTGAATGTAGAATGAATATCAGAATGACTGCCGTGCCTGAAGTGTATCTGTATTGTATCTGGATGACAGAGGAATATCTGGGTATGGAGCAACTGTGTGTTGGGGATAAACTCTGAATGAGTGACAGAATGGCAACCGTGTCTGGAGCATATCTGGACTGTACCTTGGAGTTGAGATCTGTATGAGTAGTAGAATGACCGCCGTGTCTGGGGTGTATCTGTACTGTAACTGGGATCTGAATAAGTGACAGAATAGCAACCGTGTCTGGAGCGTATCTGGACTGTATCTGAAGTTGAGATCTGTATGAGTAGTAGAATGACCTCCGTGGCGACTGCACTGGGGAGAATCAAATTGCTGGTGTAAGGGCCAGAATGGCATTCGTGTTTGGAGCATATCTGGACTTGAGGTTGATAAATGAATCTGAATGAGAGATAGAATGGCTGCCGTGTCTGGAGCGTATCTAGTCTGTATCCGATTGCTGTAGTCTGAATGAGTAGTAGAATGACCGTCGTGTCTGGGGTGTATCTGTACTGTATTTGACTTGAAATTCTGAATGAGTAATAGAATGACCGCCGTGTCTGGGGTGTATCCATACTGTATCTGACTAATTGTTAGCGATAGCCTTTTAATCTTATCCTGAAAAGGATAAAATGTTAGCTAAAACACAAAGTTATGTTGCATGATATGTATGATGCAATGAATTGCTTTTCATCAATGTTTATGATATATGAATGTAATGATTATGCATGTAAGTCGAGTAGCTGTCTTGCTGAGGAAGATAAATCCTGGACTGTTGCCGGGGATTTGAAAATCCTTTAATTGTTGTCGGGGAAAATAAATCCATGACCGAAGCTGGGGATTCCAAGGATCTTTGATCACGGGAGATGAGAAATCCTTGCTGACTGTTGATTGCTGACTGCTTGGGGAGCAAGATCTTTAATTGTTGAGGGATCTTAGGACCACTGCTGGGGATTGAAAATCCTTGGTGACTTGTGGGGAATGAGAATTCTGACGATCGCTACTGGGGAATTTAAAACCTGGGAGACTGATGTTGGAGAAGTGAGACTGAGAATCTTCAATCTGATGGGAAGTATCTCTGTGGGGAGAATGTTCACTGATCTGGTTCCGCTGGGGAATGATAGTTGGAAGTTTTAGCTCCGCTGGAGATCTTGAAACTCAACTCTGAGGGGAATTAAGTTCTGGAAGGCTCTCTTAGCTGGGGAAATCAGCTTTTAGAAAGCTTTTGCTCTACTGAGGATCCTGAAGTTTAACTCTGTTTGGGGTTTCTTTTGAAAGGGCCTCAAGATATCTGTCTGTACCTTCAACCTATCAGAATTCATCTTTTCTTGATTTGTAAGCAAATGATTATGTTCAAATGCATATGCCTATTTAACAAAACATTGGACGTTTCTCAAATAAAACATAGGTGTAAAAAGAAAAGGAAGACAAAGCAAAATTTATGTACTTGGAAAAGTATTTGTATTAACTTTTTATGAGTATCTTTGTACAAAGGAGACAGACATCCTAGTAAGAGGATGTTGTCGTAAACATTGAAAAATTTATACAAAAGAAAGATGGCTATGTGTAACAATTCCATGGGATTCCCATTCTGTTATAGCCTTCACAACTCTGAATATCTTGTCCATTCATTGCTTCGTCCGCCGATGATTGGATTGATCAGAAGCTCAGAGCTTGTTGATGAAGAGATTGTTCTTTAAAGTGATCCGACGAGACATAATCATATGCTTTAATTCCCTAACTTTTGCCTGAATCGCCCTTTCGGGTTTTCGATCCACCGGGAAACCCTTTTTTGCCCAAGTCGCCCTTTTGGGTTTTCGACTTGTCGGGTTGTTTCATGCGTAGTATCTTTTGACTATGTCTGCGTTTGCAGGGTGTGGCAAATCGTCGCCGTCCATGGTGGTCAGAATCATTGCACCACCAGAAAAGATGCTCTTGATTACAAATGGTCGTTCGTAAGTAGGAGTCCATTTTCCCCTGGGATCACTTTGCGGCAAGATGATCCGCTTGATCACAAGATCTCCTACTTAATATACTTGACGTCTGACTTTCTTGTTGAAAGCCTTGATCATTCGTTTTTGGTAAGTCTGACCATGGCAAATAGCAGTGAGTCGCTTCTCGTCGATCAAATTGAGTTGATCAAGTCTGGTCTGAATCCAATCGTCTTCACTCAAACCAGCGTCCTTCATAATCCTTAAAGAAGGAATCTGAACTTCCATGGGTAGGACAACTTCCATGCCATACACCAAAGAAAATGGGGTTGCCCCTGTTGAAGTACGTGCCGTGGTACGGTATCCATGCAGAGCAAACGGTAACATCTCATGCCAGTCCTTGTAGGTGACTGTCATTTTTTGGATGATCTTCTTGATGTTTTTGTTTGCAGCTTCAACAACACCGTTCATCTTCGGCCGATAGGGAGATGAATTATGATGATAAATCTTGAACTGTTCGCATAGAGCGGTGATCATGGTATTGTTCAGATTTGTACCGTTGTCTGTGATGATCCTGTCGGGGACACCATACCGGCATATGAGGTTCTGCTTGATGAAGCGGGCAACCACATTTTTTGTAACAGAGGTAAAGGAAGCTGCTTCGACCCACTTGGTGAAATAGTCAATAGCGACCAAGATGAAGCGATGTCCGTTGGATGCCGTGGGCTTGATCTCTCCGATCATGTCAATGCCCCACATTACGAATGGCCAAGGAGCTGTCAGAACGTTGAGAGGGACAGGAGGAATATGAACCTTGTCGGCGTAGACTTGACATTTGTGGCAAGTACGGGAATGTTGATGGCAATCAGCTTCCATGGTAGACCAGTAATAGCCTGCCCTTAGAATCTTCTTAGCCATCGTATGTCCGCTCAAGTGAGTGCCAAATGTGCCACTGTGTATCTCAGTCATGATCAACTCTGCTTCAGCTTTGTCCACACAACGCAGTAAAACACAATCATGGTTGCGCTTATAAAGGATGTCATTTCTTAGGAAGAACTTGGCGGCAAATTTCCTTAAGAACTTCTTGTCATTTACTGAAGCTCCTTCAGGATATTCTCTAGTCTGGAGATACCTTTTGATTTCATGAAACCAGGGTTGTTCCACTACTTCTTCGGTATTAATCTCATGACAGTGCGCAGGTTCGTCCATTCACTCGATGGTGATTTGGGGAGCCTCGTTATCCCAGTTGAGTTTAAACATGGAAGACATTGTAGCTAGAGCATCTGCTAACTGATTTTCTTCTCGCGGGAAATGCTCGAAGGTGATCTGCTCGAAATGAGGCAACAATGTCAAAACATGTTCCTTGTATGGGATAAGATTAGGATGTTTGGTGTCCCATTCTCCTTTGACTTGACTGATAACCAAAGCCGAGTCCCCAAATACGATCAAAGATTTGATCCCCAAGTCTATAGCAGCCTTGAGACCAAAGATGCAAGCTTCATATTCGGCCATGTTGTTGGTACAGCTGAAACAAAGTCGGGCCGTGAAAGGTGTATGGCCACCTTCTAGGGAAATGAGTACCGCACCGATACCGTTTCCAAGTGCATTTGAAGCACCATCAAAGTACAGGGTCCATCGGGATCCTTTTTCAGGTCCGTCATACGGTCCATTACCTTCAATGTTGTCCAATGTCATGATGTCCTCGTCCGGGAAGTCGAATCTCATGGATTGATAATCTTAGATAGCTTGATGAGCTAGATGGTCAGCTAGTACACTCCCTTTTATAGCTTTTTGGATAGTATACTGGATGTCATACTCAATCAGGATCATTTGCCATCTAGCGATTCTTCCAGATAAAGCAGGCTTCTCGAAGATATACTTGATAGGATCCATTTTGGAAATCAGCAAAGTGGTATGAGTCAACATATACTGCCTTAGTCGGCGAGCAACCCATACCTAAGCGCAGCAAGTTTTCTCGAGCAGTGAGTAACGAGTCTCACAGTCGGTAAACTTTTTGCTAAGGTAATAAATGGCATGCTCTTTTCGACCAGACTCGTCATGTTGGCCCAATACGCACCCCATTGAGTTGTCCAAAATAGTCAGGTACATGATCAATGGCCTTCCTTCGACGGGTGGCATCAGAATAGGAGGTTCTAGCAAATACTCCTTGATCTTATCAAAAGAAAATTGACAATCATCGTTCCATTCAACTACCTGATCTTTCTTCAATAGTTTGAAAATTGGCTCACAGGTAGACGTCAGGTGAGAGATGAACCTGGCGATATAGTTCAAGCGTCCCAAGAATCCTCTAACCTCCTTTTCAGTACGGGGGGCAGGCATTTCTTGTATAGCCTTTACTTTTGCTGGATCGACCTCAATGCCTTTGTTGTTGATAATAAATCCCAGAAGTTTACCAGATCTAACTCCAAAAGTGCACTTACTTGGATTCAGTCTGAGTTTGTACTCCTTCAGCCTGGCAAACAGCCTCTGCAAGTGTTCAAGGTGTTCTTCCTCTGTTTGTGATCGAGCTATCATGTCGTCTATGTAAACTTCGATCTCATGATGTATCATATCATGAAACAAAACTACCATGGCGCGTTGATAGGTTTCCCCTGCGTTCTTCAGTCCGAATGACATCACCTTATAGTAGAAGGTACCCCATTGTGTAACAAAGGTTGTTTTCTCCATGTCCTCGGGGGCCATTTTGATCTGGTTGTAGCCCGAGAATCCGTCCATGAAAGAAAATACTTTGTGCTGAGCCGTGTTGTCAATCAAAATGTCGATATATGGTAGCGAAAAATCATCTTTAGGGCTAGCCCTGTTTAAATCCCGGTAGTCCACACACATTCTGACCTTGCCGTCTTTTTTGGGAACGGGCACAATGTTAGCAACCCATTGCGGATAGGATGTAATAGCCAGAAAGCCAGCATTGAATTGTTTCATTACTTCAGCTTTAATCTTCTCGGACATGTCGGGCCTCATTCGGCGGACTTTTTGCTTAATCGGTGGACAATCTTCTCTCGTAGGGAGACGGTGAACCACGATGTTTGTGTCTAACCCTGGCATGTCTTCATAAGACCAAGCAAAGATTTCAACGTATTCACTCAACAACTGTACTAAGCGCTCCTTGATACCTGGTTCCAAGTTGGCACCCACTTTTACTTCTTTCCTGTCTTCCTCTGTTCCTAAGTTGATGGTTTCCAACAACTCTTCATGAGGTAAGATGGCCCTCTCTTCTTGTTGTAGAAGTCTGACTAACTCTCCCGGCACTTCACAATCTTCGTCGTCTTCGTACTCAGCCTGATTGACCAAATCATCAGAGTTTTTGAAGGATACAACAGAATAGTCACCCATGGAATTCGGAGTGGATGGGTACCTGCATTTGTGAGTGTGGGTGTGTGTAAGGGATAGCCATCCTTAAACAAGCAAAAATGCAAAAGGAAAGAAAATGAACACAACAGTTTATGAATGAAAAACGTCCAATGATTCATTAAACATGGCATATGATTATGAAGAGAATCAAACCCTTAAAAATGGACCTACATGCCCCGGGCAAGGCATGAGGTGAAAAACAATGTGCGGATTGTTTAAGTAATTATTACAGACCAACAGGAAATGTTCAGAAGGTAAATTACTGATTGATGAAAGTAATGGGAACAAAGTCTTTCGCCTCCCAGTTGCTTAGCCCTCCTTAGATGGTTGGGAAGATCCAATCTTCAAAGTTGAACTCTTCGTCTTCGTCTTCTAAAGCATTGATTCCACAAGGAGAAATCTTGATGGGTGTCTTTTCAATTTTAGAACGACGCATAACCTTTTGCCCCGCAGCAGTAAATCCTAACCCAAACTTGTCTGTTTTGTGGGGGAAGTCAGACAACTGTCCCCAAACTGAGCTCTTTCCCTCCTTCATTGCAGCCCTTGCATCTTTCAGAGATGCCATCCTGGCCACCTGCTTGGGTACCTCAGCTACTGCCTTTGCTACAGCCACCTCGGGAGAAACTTCCTCGAAGTGTTGAAAGGGTGTTTCGATGAATTCGCCATCCACTTCCACATACCGAAAGGAATTCAGATGACTGATCATGTACTCCTCCTCTCCGTGTACAGTTATGATTTTACCCTTAACAGGGTATTTCAGCATCTGATGTAAAGAAGAGGTGACTGCCCCAACATTATGTATCCATGGTCTTCCTAGCAAGCAAGAGTATGATGGGCGGATGTCCATCACATAGAAGGTTGAGTGGAACACTTCAGTGCCTACCTTGATGGGAATGCCGACCTCCCCATGTACCATCCTTTTAGACCCGTCAAAGGCCCTGACAATGATATTACTTGGTTTCAGCTCCAAACCTTCACAATCCAACCGGCCGAGAGCCTTCTTAGGCAGCGCATTTAAGGAAGAACCAGTATTGACCAAGACATGGGCGAGAGTGGTTCCTCGGCATTCAACTGACACATGCAGTGCGTCATTGTCTTTCTTCCCTTCGGAGTCAGGTCGGCATCAGAGAAACCCAGGCCATTGTCGACGGTAAGGCTGGCTACACAAACCTGGAACTAATCGGCTGAGGTTTCTTGGGGCACATGGGCCTTCTTCAAAAACTTAATCAGGGCTTTGGCTTGAGCCTCCGAACAAAGCAGCAAGGCTAACATGGAGATCTTCGAGGGGGTTTGCCCCAGTTGCTCCACCACATCATAATCACTCTTCTTGATTATTTTCAGAATCTCCTCCATTTCTTTTTTAGAGGTTTCGGGGATGACCAATGGCTGAGCCCTCGTCCTGACGAGCTCCTCTTGGATCCCTTTTCCCTTATCAGCAGCAGCAGGAGGGACAACCACAGGAGTAACAACTTTTTCAATCATTGGCATTCTTGAAGATAGTTTTACCGGTGCAGAGGTAACCTTGGGAACATCTGAGGGTCCAAAGATTCCCTTTGGAGGGGCAATCTCTGGAGAGAAAATTCTTCCACTTCGGGTAATTTTGCTCGTTCTGGAAATGTTTCCAATGTCGGAAGTTTCTTCGTCAGAGCTCCCTTAAGTTATCTCAATTTGTTTAACGCCATGGTAGTAGATTTCTCCACCATAATTCCACGGTATTGATTTGTCAGATTTGTAGGGAACGGGCCCAGGCATGGTTATTTTCAGAGGTACTATCTTCGGAGCGGATGTAATCTTAACAGGTCTTTTTGGGACCTTGGAAAGATTGGCGGAAATGGTTATTATTGAAACTTCATTGATAGGAGTTGGAGTAACGGGAGTCTTTTTGAAAAGAATTTGTTGGTTGTCCATTAGGCGTTGGATGCCTATCTTCAGCAATGGACAGTCGGTTGGTAGGGCGGAACAAAGGTAGCAGTCTTCTTTACAACCTGGGAAAATCCCAGCCTTCAACAGATTCAACTTGATTGTCAGTAGTGGAGTTATCAGATCATCAACAGCAGCAGCATACAGATCTTCTTCAACAGCATGGACGTTGTGACCATGCTTCGGCATTGGAGCGGAGATTACATTCGGCTTCTCAGGGGCGTCGAACTCAACCTCTTTAGCATCTATCAAATCCTGAATTTTATTCTTAAGCGCCCAACAATTGTTGGTGTCATACCCAACGCTGTCAGAATGATAGGCACATTTAACATTTGGATGATAGTATGGAGATGTGGTGTTAGGGTTTTTCGGTGCCTCCTTTAAACCAGTCATATTTAACTTCAACAAATGGGGAAGAACTTGTGCAGGCGTCATGTTGATGCGGGTGAACTGCTGTTGTGGCCGTTCTACCCGTTGCTGATTTGGTCTCGACTGATTGTTACGAGGCTGATCATTTGACGAATTTTAAATCATCACGGCCCCTATAGTTGGCCGGCGCTCAGTTCTTCCGAATCCTTTCTGAGAGTATATAACAGCCGCTTCCTTCTTTGCCGGGAAAGGTTTTTTAACAGTTGTGGATGCAGAGGCATCCCTTTGAATCTTCCCACTCTTAATACCAGCTTCCACCCGTTCGCCAGTCAGAATCAGTTCAGTAAACCCTACAGAAGAGCTCCCGATCAAATGGTTGAAGAAAGGGCCAGATAGGGTTCCCAAGAACATATCAACTAGCTCCCTATCTGAAAGAGGTGGCTGCACTCTTCCGGCCAAGTCGCGCCATTTCTGGGCGTATTCTTTGAATCCCTCATTTGAGGCCATCCCCATACTTTGTAGCTGAGTACGGGTTGGCGCCAAGTTGGCGTTGTATTGATACTGGCGATAAAAGGCAGCTGCCAAGTCCTCCCAGTTATGCACTTATGATCTTTCAAGCTGGTAAAACCAATCTAGCTGTGTACCAGCCAGGCTGTCCTGGAAGAAGTGTACCCAGAGATTTCTATCGGATGAATGAGGCTGAATTTTTCTGACATACGACCTCAGGTGCATCTTTGGGCAAGACAGACCGTCGTATTTTGCAAAAGTTGGTACCTTGAACTTGGGAGGTATAACAATCCCAGCAATCAATCCCAATTCTTCAAAATCTAGCTCGGGAACCCTTTGTAGCTCCATAGCTGCCAGTCTATCCTCCAGGTTTTTGTATTTGTCGTCCGCTGGCGGGTACTACTGCTCTGAGTAATCTTCATCTTCCTCAACCTCTTCTTCTTCATCCTCAGACTCAGAGGGTAATGCAGCTCCTTTTCCCTTACCGGTCCCCTCGTTAGATGTGGAGGGGAAATCAAGAACTCTCATAGCTTCATTCTCAAATCTTCTTCCCAGTGTAGCTACCCCAACTCTTTTCTTTTTCTTTTTTCCTTTTTCTTGCTCTTTATTACCTAACAGTGCTTTAAGATCCTCCTGACCCTTTGCTAAGGTCATGAGAAGCTGTTTAAACTGCGAGTTTTGTGCCTGCAGATCTTTGACCGTCTGCTCAATATCCATCTTACTGAAATAAACAACATAAAGATAAGGAAACCTGGTGTGAAGACCTGTTTGTGCATATGATGAATGGTATGTTTATTCATGTAATGCATTCAAGGGTTTAGAAGTTCAAAGTTGTTGCAAACAAAAAGAACACATGTCATATTAATAAGAAGAAATTTTGTCAGTATATAAATGCCCCATGGGCCAAATATTACAAAAACTTCTTAAGGTAAAAAGACGTTGCGCATCCTCTTTGGTGCGATGTAAGTGTTGAGGGTCTCCTCCTTATGAAGTCGGCGGGTAAGTTCCAAAACCTTCTTCTCACTGGCGTAGAAGCTGGCTTCGAAAGTATTTCGTTCTTCCTTGAGTTGGATCCAACTCTTCTGCATTTCCTCCCATGATGTTGGCATGTTAGGATGTAGGATGGTGTATGGAACCTCTCCTTCCTTAACAGGCTCTTTGATCAAAGGGAGAATGTGAGGGTAAGGCATCATAAGACTCTGGGCGCGGGTTCGTACCCACTTGAGGTAAGGCTCAAGAGGGATGGAGTTCTTGTGCCCCAGTGTCTTGCTATCTACCTTGTTAGGCATCCTCCAAGCTCTGATGAATCTTTGGCGAAGTCCTTGTGCATCGTTGTCGAAGTCAAAAACTAGGTCAGGAATCAGCATGTCATGAGGGCCATCCCTCTGAGCGTATCCAAATTATCTTAAAGCTTGGCAGGGGTTGTAGGTAAGGCCTCCTCTAATGCCAAGTAATGGAACATTAGGGAACTCACCACAGCGATCGATGATGATGATATTCTCTCTGGACCGAGAACACTAATGTACATCAGAATGCGTGAGGGTCATCAATCATTGTGACCACCTTGAACCCTGCTCGTTCTTCAAAACTGATTGTGGAAGGTGCGAAATAAACCACCTTGCTAGGAGAGGAGTACAACACATGAGAACACCTCTTTTCCTCATTGTTCGTGTGTAAAATGAGTGTAGGATGTCCCCAAGTAATGTAGGTATGGGATTCTTTGACATGAAAATCTTGACAGCATTGACATCTATAAGTTGGTCAGGATTTAGGAACAAGACCAACCCATAAATGAGGAGTGCCACAATTTCTTCAAAGGCTTGCAGATCCAAAGAATTCCAACACTCTTGTGCCTTCTCAAACAAGAATTTTTCCAAGAAGCCTTTGACACTACTTCTAGTTTCCCAATGCCCCTTGATGTCAGATGGTTGCAAGTGTAGTACTTGAGCAACATCTTCAGGCTTTGGCTCTTTTTCCGTACCGTTGTAGGGTAGTTGATTAAGAATAGGAATTCTCAGGAGTTGAGAAAATTCCTCCAAAGTAGGCACCAACTGGTAGTCGGGGAATGTGAAACAGTGGTGAAGGGGGTCAAAGAATTGGAACAACACTTTCACCATGTCTTCTTCAATGCTGGTGTTTACTAGGCTGAGCAGTCTACCATGTCTTTCACTGAAGAGAGAACTTTTTGGAATTCTGGATGTAAGCTCCTTGAGTTGAGGAGGTATTCTCACAAGGTTGACTTGGATAGTTTTCCTGCGAAGAGATTCCATGACCTACAAAACAAGAACAAAGATGAAGATCCAAACCCTTGAAATGGTTAGCGGATCCATATGATGCTTTATGATGTTCATGATGTATGCACAAACACATGTACAAGCAAGTCACACAAAACCCTAGTTTCAGGCTTGCATGAGGTTTCATAGGTAAGTGCCCTCTTGAGTGTAGTTGGCTTAAAACCTGTCCTAAATAGTAACCGGGTTCTAAGGAGCTCAATATCATTGGATTGTTTTCTATGTTCATTTTTTTGGTTTAGCCACTTAACTAGCGACCAAAATATTCCAAGAAAACAACCCTCAATGAGTGTAGTATCGAGTATCTACCAACTTCAGACTGCACCAAAGCCGGTCATCTCACTACCCCTAATAGAAGGCCAAGATGGTCAAGTAAGGTTCTAGGTCATTAGTGCTTAGTGACATCACTCAGCGGCCCCGTACTCTCCTTGATTGAACTCAAGGGTTACCGGTACTCACAAATATGTCGCACTAATATAGCTATTGCTTCAACTGTGTCGGTATACCCCGCACAGTTTCCACAACGTATTGCTATCTATGAATGTTTCCCAAATCCGGGTGTAGGATTTCAAGCCCAAACAAGAGAACCAAAATGTAAAGCAATCAAAGCAAACAATTAATCATGCAAAGGGTGATCTAAGCCCTAAGGTTACTCCACTTTTTAAAGATAGTCCCCAGCAGAGTTTCCAGTTCTGGCGATACGGTGGGAGAACTGACTTGGGATTTTGCGTTTGTGTTTGCAAATGTTTCGGTTTAGCAAGAGTCGCCACCTACTTTTTATTTTGTCCTAAGGAAAGGTCAAAAAGCACAGGAAAGACCTTTGAGATGTTTTCTTGGGTTCGAGGAGTAGATTATAGAAAGGGAAGGTATTAGCACCCTTTCTATCCATGGTTATCCATGGGCTCTTAGTTACTTGCTTAGATCATTTGCTTTGCATTTTCAATTGTTTGAAATGGTGCTTTGTGTGTGGTTTTGAAAGATATTTTGAAAAGAGGCCATTTGTGGCAACCTTTGTAATGATTCTTGTTTGAATGTATACAAAGGTGTATTGTCTTTTGATAAAGTTTTCAATGTTTTTGAAAGTTGTTTTGAAATTGTGTTGTGATGTTTGTTTTTTTTTTGAAAAGTGGCAAGGATGTTTGTTTGCAAGTTTGGTCAAGTAACTAAGAGTTGTCTACCCTATTTTACTCAAAGATCTTTCCTTATGTTTTTAACCCTTTTAACAGTGTTGTTTCACCATTGTATTTGGTGAACAACCTTGTGTTAGGATGTAAACGGGACAGGCGCGGGTCATCGTATAGACCATGATAGCAATTTTGCAAAGTATCTTAGCATTTTTCGAGGGACTAAGATCATTTTTGTAAGGCAACTTTGGATAGCGTCATCGAGGGACTATAATCTTTTGATTTTATTTGTTTTACCAAGATACTTTGCATGCGTAACATGGCCCATTTTTGAAGGCAACAAGTGGATGTAACCCTAGGGGTGTAAGTGTGCAAGTGTGTTTTGTTGCATATAAGAGTTTATCTTTGAATTAGGATTTTCTATTTCATTGATTTTATCTTGCCATACACATCCTAATTACTAGCATTTATATTTGAAAGCAATAAAAAGCAGAAATATAAAATCCTACGCTATTACAGCAATTAGGGGGTGGGGATACATATTTGTACATGGGGTGGTTCAATGAGAAAAAATAGATAAGAAAAGAAAATAACAAAGGTAAAATAGAGAGAAAGAGAGAGAGAGCCAGCGCGCTGCTAAGAGGCCATTAGAAGTTCTGACTCAGGCCTGCTGCCAGATTATCAACCTTTTGGTTAAACTATATGAGTCAGAACTGTTGACTCTGGCACCTGCAAAACAGAAACCTGTTAGTGGGAAGATCAGAAGTTCTGACCCCCATGCACTGTAAGACAAAAATTTGTTAGTGGGGAAATCAGAAGTTCTGATCCTGCTGGAGATACAATAATCTTCAGAAGTTCTGATATTATTGACAGCAGAACAGGCTTCAGATGTGCTAACTCCAAAGTCAGCACTTGGCTTCTCCCTGTGCTAGTTAGAACATCTGCAATTTTGTTATTTTTCCACAAAACAGAAAACATGTTTGGGACAGCTTCAGCAAATGTCAAAGTGTTTTAGGAGACAGAACCAACAAGGTCACATGCAGGTTCTACGCTGATTTACTTCCTACTCAAACATTCTGAGGTATAAAAATCCTCAGAACGCAAACAGCAGCAACATGATATTTACATTATGTTTATTTGAGCATGCAAAGCTGATGATGCTTAGCAGCGTGATGAAGGTCAGCAGGTGCTTACCTGGATATTGGAAAAGTTTATGAGTGAGAGCTAGCTTTTAGCTCTGATTGTGTTCTGGACAGGTTCTTTTTGAAGGGGTGGATGGAGAGTATATGTGGTCAGAAGCTGTAGGGGCGTATTTATTTAATCGAGAATCAATCTGGGTACAAATGAGGTTTTGAGACAGGAGATTCAAAGTTATGTTTGAGGCTCTTGAAACACCAAGATTTTTTGACAGAGTTTCAAAGTATTTTCTTGCTAAAAATTTCTATTTCTCTTCTAGCAATTTTTCTTGTTTTTTGGACCGCTTCTTAGTGGTCAATGGTGCTCTATTTATAGGCAAAGCTCTTGTGGATTCTTGAACGTTAAAGGCGCCAATAGAGGTTAAATTGTTTTTTTTTTAAAGAAGTTCATGGAAAATTGTGATAATGTACAGCTTTTCAGCCTAGGCTGGAACAGCAAACAAGGATTGAGGAGAAGTGACCTCTATAGGTGAAAGGTGGCGCGTAGACCCATGCCTAAGCCTGCATAGAGGTGTTTACCAAGCCACACGTGAAGAGACCTCTTGGATGAATGTTCAGGAGTGGTTGGGAGCATTAATGAGCATTAAATGGTGATGAGACTTATCAACACCAAAATTCTTGTAATAGGAGAAAACCCTGAACCAACAGTTCTGTTTTACCAAAGACAACGTGAACCAAGCTCTGATCTTGGCCTCTGGCTGTCTCAACAAATTCTGGGGATTCTCCTGACTTTCTAACACGTTCCTTGGATTTGCTTCTGGAAATCCTGGACTTAGAGATTCTGTGTCAGTGTAACACCCACTCTTCTGACCCTTTCATCTTCTGATTCCAGCATGTTCTGAAGGAGCCTCCAGACTTCTTTGCTTCCTTTTCATTCCTCTAGCAAACTCTGGCTGAACTTGCGTAACTGCTGAAAGAGCCATGTTTTGTTTGAGGCTTACGTGTTGAACCACGTTTGCAACCTCTAACTGAGTTAATGTAGCTGCTGAAGAGCCAACTTCTGACTGCGTTGAGCCAAGCTTGCAACTTCTGACTGTTTCTGTCTGGAGGTTGGTCCAGAAGTTCTGAAGTGCTATTGTCTTCTTAAACACCCATTTTTAGAGAAAAATTCCAAATGTTTAGAATTTAATTTTTCAAGGTAAAAGCGTTGCCTTTAGAGCTTGTGTGATCATTTTGCTCTTGTAAATGGTTTGCTTGGGAAGAAATGATAATTCAGGACTTGGATTTGTTTCAGAGAGACTCTGAGAATCCAGGATGATTTCCTGAAGAATGAGAGGGCAAATTTTGGGGTACAACACACACGCTTGGCACGAGTTGGACTCCTCATTTATTACTTCTTTTGGCCAAGCAATCACACTTTCCTTGCCTTCCCATGATTTCTACATTTTTTTTCCAAAATTGGTAACTTTCACCTCAAGCAAAATCACACGATGTGCTCATGCTGCCACCTCATCCCCTCACGCTTCACTCACTTCATTTCATTAACCTCTGAGTTCATCAAAATGCAATAGAATATGCATAAAGGCAACAAAAAACACATTTGGCCATCATACTTTTTCTGTTTTGGCAGAAAATTCATTTTTTCCCTCCAACCACTCTCAGCCTGAAATACCACTCTTGCCCTCACTCCAAACTGGCTATATAAATAATGCATCGCCCGTTCAAAAGGGAAAAAAGAGAAGGAGGAGGCTGCATTGGAGGAAACTCAGATCTGAAGTCACTTTTCTCTCAAAAACCCATTTCTTTGAATTTCTCTTATTGCTTGATCTTTCCTCAATTTTCTTGTTGATTCTTCATCCTTAAGTGTTGAGGAAGACGAAGCCAAGATTGGTTTGCATTTGGAGAGAAGGAGTCAGTAGATTGCTTTTGCATTAAGGTAGGTTTTCGTGGACTTCGATTCTTATGATTAAGCTTGAATTGATGATGTAAATCATGTATATTGTGGTTTAGCTGGCCAGACTTTAGGTCTGATGTATATTTAAAGCCTTGTTGAAGTTTGAATCATGCGTTAAAGATCTCTGCAACTTGTGTGTTTAAGTATTTTGTGTTGTTTTCTCATGTTTGTTTCTCTCTGATCTTGGATCTATATGAAAATTTGAGAATATCATGATGTAGCTTGTTACTTCAGCTTTAATTTGCACTTGATTTCGTTAATTTTGGTTGAGAATTGCTTGAGTTGTATTGATCTGAATATAGCTTGCAAATCTGTTTCTGTGCGCGTTTTCCCTAGCAAGAGGTTGAAGACGATGGTGTGGCCTCTTTTGGTTGGATTTTTTTTAAATTATTTGAATTTTGTTTTATATCTTTGATTTTCCTGATTTTATCTCATGCTCAAAAAAATGGTTGAAAAATTCTGAAAAAATTTGTAAAACTTAAAAATAATATTTCTGACCTTGTGTATTTTTTTCAGAATTTTTGAAATGTTACGGTTGGTTTTTAAATTTGTGTGATTAATTAATTGTTTGTTTATACCATTGATCCTCCTGATTTTATTTTCTTGATCAAAACTTGATGAAAAATTCTAAAAAAATTCATGAATCTTAAAAATAATATTTTTGACCTTGTGTATTTATTTCATAATTTTTAAAAATGTTCTGATTGGTTAAATTCGTGGGATTCATTATTTGTTTGTTTGATATTTAATTTTATTTTGATTTTTCCTTTGATCCAAAAATTCCCAAAAAATTCATGGATATTTTCTTTTAATTATAATATTTGAATATAATTTTGGTTGGATGTTTTTCTGACTTTGGATTAGATTTTATTTTGACATGTGAATATTGGTTTAATTGTTTAATGGTTTGAATTTTGATTTTATTTTTGACTCTTCTTTAATTCTAAAATAATATAAAAAATAATTTTTCTGATCTTTGGAGTTTTCTCTATTTTTTATGATTTTAGATTGAATTGTTTAGAATTTGAACTTGATTAATCAATAATTGAGTTTACTTTCTAAATAATTAGGGTTTGATAATTCCCTTGTTTATTTTGATTCCAAAAAACCAGCTTGCTCTGAGTTTCAATTGAATTCAACTTTTATTTGAAGTTCATAGATGTATTGAGGATCTTAAAAATATTTTTATTGAATTAGTTGATAAGGTTTGGTATTTTCCATTGATTTATTTTGGAAACTTGTCTAGATTGGTGGTTTCACCAACTAGTTTTGATGTTGAAGCGTAATTGATTCTTTCTTCTACTATCCATGAACTTAAAACATGTTTGCTGACTTCTATACATCTCAAAGATGCTAAGAAAATTTTGGTTTGTATTATTGAAGTCCTTTGCTATTTTTAATGTATTTTAGAAGTAAAAATGACCAATTGATGTTACATTCTTTGCTACAATTTGTTTGATGGCCAATGAACTTGTGTGAGGCCTGTAGTTTGTCACTTAATGATCATATTTATTCTGTTCTCTCACATAAATTCAAGTCAATCCTCTTGACTTCTCATAACTAGTTGATGGGCACTTTTTGATCCATACCTCTTAAATGATGTTCTTGTGTGAATTTTGCTTGAATTTTGAATTTTTGCCTTGAGTTTGAGGTCATCAAATGACCAATGATGACATGTTGGGGAATGATACATCAAGGATAGTCTCATAAAGACTTTAGATCACTTGACCTCTAATGTTTGAACCATTTCATCTTATTATGAATTTGTTGTTCAATCTTTTCTTTTCTTTTGAATCTTTGAGGTACATTGAATGCACTTGTGCAACATGCTTTAGAATCAACATTTTAAACTCTTAATAATATCCTCATAGAATGTTAGAATATTTATTTCAATTCTTCCAATGGTTTAAGTCTTCTAACTTTGTCTTTGTTTGAATTCCTTTCCTTGCCAACTTGATCCAAGCTTTGTAATACATTTTGTGGTACCCCTTTTTTGCTATGCTTGTGAACCACAATGAAGTGAATGAGTATGGACGTATAGTGTTTTTATAATGACCTCTAAGGTCTTTGTTTGTATTCTTCTTTTGCTCCTTTGATCCTTGATTGATATTTACTTGTCAATTAAACATGGTGACAAGAAAGGAGCAACAGTTCCTTAGTTTTGACCTAATTGTTACACGTGCCTACTTGATGCTTCTTATATCTACTGTTTGGATATTTTTCTATCATGTTCTTCCATTTCCTTGAAATATCATCACCCATCCTTTATTGGTTCATCATTTCTCTTTGAAATCACTAATTTGTTTGTTGAATGTGCGATGTACTCTGAGGAAAGTTTTCAATTTTGACTTTAATGCTATAGTGTTCCACTTTATTTGTGGAATACAATTTCTTGTGCTTGAACCATTCTTGTGCTTTGTATATTTGTTATTCTTTTGCAGGATATATATATATATATATATATATATATATATATATATATATATATATATATATATATATATATATATATATATATATATATATATATATATATATATATATATATATATATATATATATATATATATATATATATATATATATATATGATTGTAACTGTTATACATCACCTGTGGGATATGTTCATATCTGAAGCCTCAATGCATATATTTGATGGCGTAATTTCTGACCTGATTTATTTACTGATGCTAGCTTGGTTGAAGTTCTATGGGTTTCTTTTTTCTTTATCATTTGCTACGGATAATTATCCATTTGGTATTGCGCTATTTCCTTTTTATTGTTTCTACTCCTTATTGCTTTCTATTGCATGATGGGACCTCCGTTGCTGATATATGTCAGGAGTCCCCCTGGTTTATTTAAAGACCTGTTTAAGACGATCCCGTATATGTGCCTTGCTTTCTAATCATGTTTGCACACTTGTTTGTTTACTTGTTTGGTATTTACCATGCTCCCTTAAGGTTGCTCGATTAGAGTAGCTTTCGAGCTAGACCTTAGGATATGAATCCATACATGCTAGCATAGGGTAGAAACTTCCCCTTTCATCCTCAACCTTAGGGTCATTCATTTCATGATAACATTAGGGCTAGAGATTAGGATAGTCTCCCTTAGTTGTTTTTTTTCTTTGCATAATGCATCTTAAAACTAAAACTTTTTCTTGGCAAATCATAAAACGTATCTAATGAACTTCAATCCTTTTTCAAGGTAAAAAATACAAACCAATCTTAATTGTTTGTGCACCTTTTGGCTTTATTTTAAACCCTGTCAAATTGATGTTTCTCCATCTTTTCCATGTTATCTTTCTATCTTTAAGTCGATGTTTCTCCATCACATATGTTTTTTTCCAGTGTTTCGCCATCGCACATGTTTGTTATCCTACTTTGATTCTCAATATCATTGTTAGGCGCAATGTTTTATCATCTGAGTTATTGATGTCTCATCAACTATGTCATGTTATCTTGCTATCTTTTCGCCGATGTTTCGCCATCACATATGTTTGTTGCCGATGTTTCACTATCGCGTATGTTTGTTATCCTACCTTGATTCTCAATATCATTGTTAGGTGTGATGTTTTATCATCTGTATTATTGATGTCTCGTCATCTTTTCCATGCTATCTTGCTATATTTTTGCCGATGTTTCGCCATCACATATCTTTGTAGCCGATGTTTCGCCATTGCGTATGTTTGTTATCTTACTTTGATTCTCAATATCATTGTTAGGTGTGATGTTTTATCATATAGGTTTTGATGTCTCTCCATCTTTGCCATGTTACTTTGCTATATTTTTGCCTGTGTTTCGTCATCGCATATGTTTGTTGCCGATGTTTCGCCATCGCGTATGTTTGTTATTCTACTTTGATTCTCGATATCATTGTTAGGTGTGATGTTTTATCATCTGGATTGTTGATTTCTCGTCATCTTTGCCATGCTATCTTTCTATCTTTTTGCCGATGTTTCACCATCGCATATGTTTGTTGCCGATGTTTCTCCATCACGTATGTTTGTTATCCTACTTTGATTCTTAATATCATTGTTAGGTGTGATGTTTTATCATCTGATTTGTTGATGTTTCGCTATCTTTGCCATGCTATCTTGCTATCTTTTTGCCGATGTTTCGCCATCGCATATGTTTGTTACCGATGTTTCGCCATCACATATGTTTGTCATCCTACTTTGATTTTCAATATCATTGTTAGGTGGAATGTTTTATCGTCTTGTCTGATACTTTGCTATCTTGCTGACGTGTCATCATCTTATCTGAGTTTGTGTTACCATGTGATGTCTTGTCATCCCTTTCTTGTTTCTTTATCATTGTTGTTGATGTTTTGTCATTTTATTTGATGTTTTGTCATCTTGACTATTTCTTTTGTCTTCTTAACTAAAAAACACAAATCAACCAAAATATATGATCCGAACTACGACTGCTCTGATTCCTTAAAAGGGATACGTAGGCATTGGGGTAGGGCCCAAGCAAGCACAAATTTTATTTCCCCTACATTCTTTTCTCCCTTCTTTTGCATGCATTCCCTGTACAACCTTAGATATAGATTTTAAACACCCTTAGATTAGACAACAAGAGTAGATACCATAGAGTACTACGGGCGTGTGGGGTGCTAATACCTTCCCCTTGCGTAATAGACTCCCTTACCTGATCTCTACGATCGCAAGACTGTGATTTCATCCCTTCAGGTTTTCTCGATGTTTACCTTTCCCTTTCGGTAGGATAAAAGACGTTCGGTGGTGACTTCATTGATTTTTATATCGGATGAGGGTTCGGACGTTTGTTTCACTCACGAGGCCTCTATTATGGTCGACCGCGTCTATAAGCCGAAATTTCCCTTTTATGAAATCTCCTTCGGTTGACAGCTTCTGCGGTCAACTTCCTATAATCAAAACATCTTCAAAGAACCCTTTTTCTTTTGGTTGGATTCTGACTCGTATGTAAAAATCCCATCCAACAATTGTGTCTTAGGAACGTTAGTACAAGAAGTCCTGGCCGTGGCTTTCTGGTTTTGCTTTGGAGGCCTTCTAAACTTTACTTCCGTGTTACAACTTCTGAAGATTATGAAGAACAAGGTTTTGATGAACAAGTTCTAATGATCTGAAGAAAAGGAAGTTCTTACAAGCAAGTGCTGAAGACTCTGAAGACAAGGTTCTATGTGACAAGTTCTGAAGACACAAAGACTTAGGTTCTAAGGCTCAAGAAATATTCTTCTACAACAAGCTTCAACGCTCAACATTAAAATATCTGAAGCCTCTGTAGATCAATAAGAAAAGTTAAAAATGGTTAACGTATGATTGTGTACAAAAGGTACATAAAGTGATTCTGACCTCTACTCTTCTAGAGTGGCGCAAGGACAGTTCTTTTGTACTTGATAGTGACTACTCTCATTATAACTGTTGAGAACAAACAACTAGATTTCTGATTTACCTTTCTACCCTTTCAATGAATCTCTTTTACAATCTATAAAAGGAAGAATTGGAAGCTAAAGAAAAGTAACAAAATACATTACAACGACAAATCTATCGGTTCAAATCAAGCTCAACAAAACTACACCAAAACGGTGTGCAAACTCTATAGAGAAATCATCTGTGTATAGATTTGTAAATAAGCAAGGAGCTGTTGCTCGTATCTTGCAGTAGGAAACTTAGGTGTTCTTCATTGTACTGAAAAGTCTATGTAATCTGCTTACAAGAAGCAAATCTGTAATACACTGAAAGTACTCAACTGTTATTGAATGTTACCTTGAGAGAATGAGTGACGGTCTTAGCTCAAGAAGACTCCTGTTGCGTGTCATACCCCAAATTTGTCCTACCCTTTCTCTTATCGTCTGGCTTATGCATCTTCATGTGCATGCCTTTCCATTAGGCCATTTAACACATCATGCATTCACTAACAATAAAGTTCAGTACTTGGATCAATGTCCATTACAAAGAATTTCAAGTTCACTACGAGAGGCTTACATTATTCATACCATTTCAAAGTCAAAAGAGAAAAGATATCCAGTTTAGAAGAAATTCACTTGGAATGTATGAAGTTTTATTGAGTTCAAAGGTTTACAAGAAGCTTTGTATTACCATATAATTACAAGAGAATTCAAACACATATTCATTAGAACTTATACTACATTACAATTATGGCCATCACTTTACATCAAGAAACCACATGAAAAATCAATACGTTGAACCTAAACATAACCAAACTCATGCTCCAAGACAACTGTGCTTTTTGCTTTAGCCATTTGAACTAACTAACAATCTACAACTTGCTTCCATCTTCACTAAAACTTCATGATCATGCCATAAACTTCCATGCTCCAAAACCGTGTGCCATTTCTCTAGACTAAGATTCATGTATGACTTTGTATTTATTTCCCAAATTCCATAATCCAATTAAATTCAACCATGTTTTTGTTCAACATGATCCATGAGCCCGACCTGTACCATTCACAAAGAACAAAATATGTAAGTACCAACCTGTCCAAAATAGTTGATTAAATCAATAATTGCAGTTCTTCAAATATCCGTTAAGTTCAGAATAATATCCAATAAACAAATCCTTCACATGATGACAGACTTTCACTTCATGCCCCTACGCTCGAATTCTCCACAAGGATGCCCATAAAACGACCACGACTTGTGTTGTACCCCAAAATTTTCCCTCTCACTTTTCAAGAATTTGCTCACAAAATCTCCCTGGGCTCAAGACTGCACTAGGGTTTGATCAGCTCAAGACACCTCCTTAGGCACTGATGACCAAAATTAGGGTTTAAGTTTGCACAAGGATTTTTGAACTATCAATGCTTCATATGACTTTAATGGACCATTATGGACCCCTAAGATTACTCATGTCAAGTTTCAAGCCTTGGATCACACTTTTGATCAGTCAATTAAACAGTTGACCTAAAAATCAAATGTATTGGGGAAAAAGTCAACCATGGCCAATTTACAGTCAAACCTCATAATTTTTGATCCACATCAACATTTTAAACCCATATGTATCATTTGATCAAGTTTGGACCACAATTCCTCAAGAAGTTTGATCAAATCTCCAAAAGGGCAAAATGGTAAAAATTAGGGTTTTGAATGGGAAAAGGCATTTTCTGATTTTTAACCTAGAAAATGGTCAATTGGTTCAATTCATGATCTCAAGAGTCCAATTGCGTTATTTTGACATAATGACATGATTCAAAACATTGCAAGTCCATTGGATTGACAGACAAATTTTGCAGTCAACTAATCAAAAGTCAACTGTATACTAAAAAGTCAAACTTTGACTTTTTGGTCAAATTCAAGTGCCAAAGATAAAAATTCATCAAAACATGTCAAAATATGAAACTTATTTATCAAGATATCAAAAAGTCAAGATTTCTTTTTGAAAAGTCAAAATTTCTAAACTTAGAAAATTTTCTGTGTTGAAAATTCATGTTTTTTTATAACTTTGAGCCAAATTTTCACCATGATACAAGATGATTCAAAAGAAACTTCCAAAATAAAAGTTGTATATCTCCATGAAATCTACAACTTTTCTTCACACAACTTCTTCTAAAAGTGCTTGGATCTCAAGTTATAATTTCAAGAACATAGGATCATGAAACTAAACACTTAGTGAAATTTTGCCCTAATTTGGTCAGGATTTTGACTCAACTTCATGGCACTTTTTCATATAGTTCCAAGGGGAATCTTCAAAAGAAATTCAAAGATGGCCTGTATAGCAAATTTCAAGCTTTCCAAAATTTCCAAGAACTCCTTGAGATCATTCTTGAGTAGGGAGAATCGAAGAGAGGAAGTTGGTGTTTTGTCACTTGAATTACAAGGCATTTTGTGATGAACAAGAATTCAATTTCAAACCTATGCTGCACAATCTTGTTTTGCAGGCCTTTAAATCTCAAGATCTCTCCATAATCAGAATATTACACTTGCTTTTGAGCTATTATCCAAGTGTTCCAAGCATTGTCCAAGCCAATTTGCCATTTTAGGAAGAAAGTTACCATTCCATTCTTGAAAAGTTTCTTTAATCACAAAGTCAACTTGTCTTGAGCTTCTAACTTGTTCTTTCTGCACACACAACCCCTATAAACCAAAAGCAATGTGTCTAAGGTCTCAAGAAGCTCAGAACATGCTTGTATAACACTTGAGATTTGTCACTTCACTTTTCTTAAAAAGTAAGTTATAGAGCCATAACCCTATAACTCAGAAGCCTTGAGTGATTTTGTGCTCTAATATTTTCCATACATATTAACAAGTCAATTGCAACACAACACATGTTTTTAAAAGCCCTCAAAGACTCTCAAGCATTCATAAGTTAGAACTGGCTAAAAACTCCATTTTTTGAGCTTTAAACACCCATCTCTATTTTCACTCATGCCTTTTCACTTTTAACCATCTAAACACGTCACATACATCATATAGAACTCATCTCAACACCTGTTAAACTTCTATAACTTCATCTTCATCATCCACCATTTTTTAAAAACCTCCATTACAATTGGACTTGAGTAGAGAGTTCTAGCTGGTTTCAAAACAAAGTAAGGCTTGCAACACACTCAGGGAGGTCCTGGCAAGCTAACCAGATCATCCTTACACCTCAAAGGTTGCTCAAACTCCATACACGATTCCAACTGCAAGAGGTAAGTTTTCAAACTTATATCTCTTCATACAGGCATCATTTGAGTTTGGTTTGTGTAAATAAAATGTAGATACCATTGCCACGAAGCTGTACATATCCATAGTTTACATTTATATGGCCCGAGCTTAGAGAATTTTAGGTTTGAAGTTTTCTGAAATTTCTAGGTTTTGAATTAGGGATAGAAAAATTCGCATTCATCTTTGATTGTTAGCTTATGTTGTTTATATGGTTGGATTCGTGGGAAAAAATGCCATAACTTTCATGTTTGAACTTTTTATTTTTGTTGAGAGATGAAGAAGATACAGGTCCTTTGGCTGGAGGTTGAAGATGAAGTGTAATCAGGGCACGTTTCGTGTTATGTAATTATTGTTTCAGTTATATTAACGGATGTACAGCCACCCTAGTGGTAAGGCAACACGTGTTATTGGTAGAGTTCATGGGTTCGAACCTCAGCGCTGCGTTTTTGCATTTGTTTTACATTTTTTGGTCATTTTCCCCTTTTTTTCCAGCAAATAGACGCTGGGCCTTTTGGGCTTAGTTTTTGTTTTGTTTTTTTGCTTACTAACCCCCTTGCAGGCTTTTGACACCACTGGCCCATTTATTTTATTTTCCATTTTATTTTCATTTTATTTTCTTAAATATATTTTTTTTAAATACTAAAAAAAATCATGAAATACAAAAAATAGTAGATTTATATTTTAACTTAGTTTATTTATTTTTTTCTCACAAAAATATACTTGACCACACTTTATTTTTTTATTAATTATTTTTGTAAATTTAATTAAAACTAGAATATTATTTATTTTTATTTTACACCAATTAAAGACATATTATTTTAATATGAAAAAGACTAAAAATATTCCATAATACTATAAATATTTTCAAGATAAAAAATGCAAAAAAAACTTTTCTTAGACTTTATTTTCTTTTGATTAATTAATAGAATTAGGGTTTTCATCTAAAATCTTTTCTCAATAATTTCAAACTTAATAATTTATTTTCTTTAGTTTATTAGGTTAAGGTAAAATTCCTTTTTCATAAAACATCAAACAAAATATCCATTTTCTTCACATTTACCTTCTTGCATATTTAATTCATCTTGTACATTATTTGTTTCAATTCTTGTATAAATTCAATTTGGTTGTAATAGACTAATTAGGGTTTTAATTTCTTGCAATCCCCATTTGTAATTTGTATACCCCCTCCCACAAATGTTGTAATAGCGTAGTAACTTTAAATTCCACAATTTATCGCTTTATACACAATTGCTAGTAATTAGGGTTTGTATGGAAAGACTTAAAACCAATAAATAGCAAACCCTAATTCAAGACTAAATCAAACATGAAAACAATACATTTACACACAAGCACCCCTAGGGTTAAATCCACTTGGTTGCCTTATAAATGGCCATATTACGCATGTGAGGTATCTTAGCAAAAACAAGCAACAATACAAGATCATAGTCCCTCGATGACGCTATCTAAGTTTCCTTTCAAAATGATCTTAGTCCCTGAAGAAAAATGCTAAGATACCTTGCAACATTGCTAATCATGGTTATACGATGACCCACGCTCGTCCCGTTTGTATCCAAAGATAGAGTTACTTACCAAATCAATGGTAAGATAACAATATCAAAGGAAAGAAAAAATGAGCAAGAAAGACTTTTGAGTAGGTAGAATGCTCTTAATTACTTGCTCAATTTCAAAACAAAATATCCTTGCTATTTTCAAAACAAGAACCTAAACTTTCAAACATCTTACACATTTGAAAACATTTTTAAAAGATCAATATCTTTGTATACGTTCTTACGAACGAGAATCATTACAAAGATTGCCTAAACAATGGCCTCTTTACAAAATATTTTCAAAACCACACCAAGCACATTTTTAATCAAAAGCAAGTGATCTAGCAAGTAACTAAGAGCCCATGGAAAACAATGGATGAAAAGGGTGCTAATACCTTCCCTTTTCATAATCTACCCCTCAAACTCAATAAAAAATCTCAAAGGTCTTTCCTGTGCTTTTTCACCTTTCCTTTTGGATAAAAGAAAAGTCGGCGGCGACTCTTGCTAACCGCAACATTTGCGATCAAACGCAAAACCCTCAAGTCAGTTCTCCCACTGTACCACAAAACTGGCGACTCTGCTGGGGAAAATTCTAAAAGTGGGGTTACCTTAGGGATAGATCACATTTACTTGCTTACATTGTTTGACTTGTATGCTTTACATTATGGTTCTTTGTTTGGGTTTGAATCCTCTACCCAGATTTGGGATACATTATAGGTAAGTAGCAATACATTGTGGAAATTGTGCGGGGTATACCGACATGGTCTAAGCAATAGCTAAGTTAGTGCGACATATTTGTGGGTACTGGTAGACTTTGAGTTAATCAAAGAGAATACGGGGCCTCTAAGTGATGTCATGAAGCACTAATGAACTTTTAGAACCTTTACTTGACCAACTTGTCCATTTAGGATGTAGTGAGATGACCATCTTTGGTGCAGTCCGAAGTTGGTAGATACTCGATACTACACTCATTGAGGTTTGGTTTCTTGGGATATTTCGATCGCCATTAAAGAGGCTTGTGCTGAGACAATGATCAAGGAAACAAACCAGTGATATTGAGCTCCTTAGAACCCGGTTACTATTACTAGGACAGGTTTGAGCCAACTAAACTTCAAGAGGGTACTTACCTATAAGACTCCATACAAGCCTAAACATAAGGATTTGTTTGCTTTGTTTGTATATACATACTTGTACATAACATCATGAACATCATGAACATCATATACATTCACTAACCATTTCAAGGATTTTTGGGATTCATCTTTGTTCTTGTTTTATAGGATATGGATTCACTTCACAGGAAAACTATTCAAGTCAATATTGTAAGGATCCCTCCACAACTTAGAGAGCTAGCTTCAAGGATTCCTGAAAATTCTCCATTCATCGAGAGACATGGTCGACTACTCAACTTGGTCACCTCCAACACAGATGAGAACATGGTGAAAGTGCTCTTTCAGTTCTTTGATCCTTTACACCATTGCTTAACATTTCCTGACTATCAACTTGTGCATACTTTAGAAGAATTCTCCCGACTCTTGAGGATTCCCATTCTCAATCAAATACCTTTCAATAGTACGGAAAGAGACCCAAAGCCAGAAGAGATTGCTCAAGCTCTACACTTACACTCATCTGATGTCACAACTCATTGGGAAACAAGGAGTGGTGTCAAAGGTTTCCTAGCAAAGTTCCTGTTTGAGAAAGCCCAAAGCTGTTGGAATTATTTGGATCTGCAAGCCTTTGAGGATATTGTGGCTCTCCTCATCTATGGGATGGTGTTGTTTCCAAATCCTGACCAACTCATAGATGTGAACACCGTTAAAATCTTCATATCCCGTAACCCTGTGCCTACATTACTAGGGGATATCCTACACTCTTTTCACACTCGCACAAAGAGGAAAAGAGGTGTCCTTTTGTGTTGCACTCCTCTCTTGGCAAGATGGTTTATTTCGCATCTCCCACAATCTGTATTAAAGAATGAGCAAGGTTCAAGGTGGTCACAAAGGTTGATGACGCTCAAACATTCAGACATTCATTGGTACTCCTGATCCATAGGGAATGTTACTATTGTAGAACGTTGTGGAGAATTTCCTAATGTCCCTTTACTTGGAATTAGGGGAGGTATCACCTACAACCCCTGCTTAGCCATAAGACAGTTTGGTTACGCTGGAAGGGATGGCCCGCACGAGATGCTGATTCAAGGTTTGGTATTTGACTACGACAACGACGATCAAGGTCTTCACCAGAGATTTATCCGAGCTTGGAGGATGTTAAACAAGGTAGATAGCAAGACTTTGGGGCATAAAAATTCCATCCCTCTTGAGCCTTACCTCAAATGGGTACGAACTTGTGCTTAAAGTCTTATGATGCCTTACGCCTCCATTCTCCCGGTAATCATTGAGCCTGTCATGGAAGGAGATGTTCCATACTCTATCCTACATCCTGACATGCCTACCTCTCTTGAAGACCTATAAAGGGATTGGATACAACTCAAGGGGGAGCGAGATACCTTCGAAGCCCAATTCTACACAAGCGAGAAGAAGGTTTTGGAACTTACTTGGCTACTTCATGAGGAGCAGACTCTGAATGCCTACATTGCACCAAAGAGGATGCGCACTACCTTTTTATCTCAAAGTTTCTTGTATTTGTTTTGACCAAGAAAGCATATTGTACTCAAGCTTTAATCTATTAATATAACGTGTGTTTCCTTTTTGTCTAAAACGAATTTGGATCTTAAAATCCTTGAAATCATTGCATGCACATTTACCATTCATCATAACATAAGCAGGTTTCTTGCAACAAGTCTCTTCATCTCTCTACTGTTTATTTCAGTAAGATGGATCTCGAGCAAATGGTGAAGGATCTCCAAGCTCAGAATGCACAGTTTCAATAGTTGTTCTTAACTCTGGCCAAAGGACAAGAAGAGTTGAAGACTTTGCTGGCTGAGGAAAAGAAAAAGAAGACAAAGAAGGTAACCAGAGTCCTAAACATGGAAAGAAGATTTCATGGTCAGACAAGAAGGACCCTAGACTTTGCAACGACATCCGGTGAGAGAGACAATCAATATGGGTAAGGCAAGGAAACAATTATCCCGTCAGAATCAGAAGAGGAAGAGGAAAAAGAAGACTATTCTGAAGAACAATACCCTCCAGCTGACGACAAGTATAAACATCTCGAGGAGCGGTTGAGCGCAATGGAAATCCAAAAAGTTCCTGGCTTGGACTTTGAGGAACTGGGTTTAGTATCGGGGATTGTCATTCCTCCAAAATTCAAAGCACTTGTGTTCGCCAAATATGAGGGAGTTTCATGCCCTAAAATGCATCTCCGGTCCTATGTGAGGAAAATCCAACCCCATACCGCTGACAAAGACTTATGGGTACACTTCTTCCAAGACAGTCTGTCTGAAACTCAACTTAATTGGTTTTATCAGTTAGAAAGAGCCAACGTTCATTACTGGGAAGATCTTGCTGCACCTTTTTACAAACAATACCAATACAATGCTGATCTTGCGCCTACCCGTACTCAATTCCAGAGTATGGACATGGCCTCCAATGAAGGTTTCAAGGACTATGCGCAAAAATGGAGAGATTTGGCTGGAAGAGTTCAACCTCCCCTATCTGAAAGAGAATTAGTAGACATGTTTTTGGGCACCCTGTCTGGTCAATTCTTCAATCACCTAATTGGGAGTTCATCGACAGGTTTTACGGAACTGATATTAACCAGAGAGAGGGTAGAAGCCGGGATAAAAAGTGGAAAGATTTAAAAGGATACATCCTCAGCTGCTATAAGAAAGCCATTTATCAGAAAGAAAGAAGTGGTTGATGTTTATCCTCAGAGAAATCAAGATAGGGCCGAACGCCGTCCAATGGTGGGGTCTGTTATGATTCCTAAACCTGCGCCTGATCAGCAAAGAAATAACCAACCAAGGATGGAAAGACCAGTCAGACAGTTCACCAGAATTAACATGACCCTATCTCAAGTATTGCCACATCTATTAAGATCCAACCTGGTGACTTTGAAAGAAGCTCCAAAGAACCCTAACACAACATCTCCTCACTATTATCCCAATGCCCGCTGTGCATACCACTCTGAAAGTCCCGGCCACGACACTAATAACTGTTAGGCTCTAAAGAAAAAAGTACAAGACCTCATTAAAGCCAAAGAGATTGAACTCGATGCGCCCGAAAAGCCAAATGTCATTTCTGCCCCTATGCCCAAACATGGCCATAATACCAATGCCATTGAAGAAGATATGTTTGTTACTTAAGTTGATGAACTTAGGACCCCACTCCTGACTATTAAAGTAAACTTGTTAATTGCCGGTGTTTTCCCGGGCTGTGACGAAGGCTGTCATTTCCGTTTGTCCTCACTAACCAGCTGTCCTTTGTTGAAAGCAGGTGTTCAGTGCCTAATAGATAACGAATAAATTTTGTTTGAAAAAACTTCTGTTCCACCTGTTCCTTTTAAAGATGTTTCTATCATTACCATTTCCTCCAATTCTTCAAGGGTCTCCACCAAAAGACCCGTTAGATTTACATCAGTTTCGGAAGCAACTCCTTTGATAATTACAATACCTGGACCAGTCCCGTATTCGTCAAACAAAACCATACCATGGAATTATGCAGGGGATGTCTACTACCACAATGTCAAGCAAGATTGGCCAGCTACCGAAGATTCAAGTTTTGAGAAAGTTAACTCCGATATTAGTAATATTGCAGGGACTAGCAAGATTACCCGAAGCAGAAGGATATTCTCTCCAGAAATTGCTCCCCCAAAAGCAGTTTCTGGACCCGTAATCATTCCTGTTGTTGTTTCTCCTCCGAAGGCTATTTCCGGTCCTACAATCATCTCCACCAATATTCCAACTGACAAAGCTGATACAACCCATGTTATTACTCCTACTAATATTCCTACTTCCGAGTCAACCGAGACTCGAGGTAAAGGCATTCTGATTGAGCCTGTCCGGACGAAGGCATAATCATTGGCTATCCCTGAGACCTCCCGGAAAGAGATGAAGGAAATTCTGAAGATCATAAAAAGAAGCGACTACGATGTAGTTGAACAATTGTGAAATTCTGGCTACAGATACTCAATGTCACGTCCAATGTTATGACACCGTATCTGACTTACTATATGACAGTAAATACAAAAGCAGTAAATAACACAGTCAATTGTTTACCCAGTTCAGTATGCAACAACACCTACTCTGGGGGCTACCAAGCCAGGGAGAGAATCCACTATAAGAGATGTTAATTCAGGAATAAACCAACCAGTTTATCTCCTTCACTTAAGACCTACCCAATGCAATTCTAATCTAAGTACAACTTAAACCTGAGTTCCTACTCACTCCCCCTCAATCACAGCAGTGATACATAAATCAATTTGACTTGAGAATTGATGAAGACACTCTTCAAAACACACACTTGATTAAGCTTCACAGCTTTTTAATCAAGTAACACAATCACTCGTGCTTCACAGCTTTGAGTGATGTACACAACTAACTTGACTCTGCTTCACAGCTTTAGTCAAGTAACATTCAAACACTCTTGCTTCAAAGCTTTGAGTGCTACACAACCCTTACAATTGAAACCTATTCCAAGGCACTTATCACAATGATAATTGCTTGGAGTACAATAAACAAATCTATACAGATTACAAAATTGATCTTCTACTCAATCAGCAGGGATGTCTTCAAAAACCGCATCTCTGTTGAATATATAGCAGCTGCAACTTCAGTTAGGGTTTCCAAAAACCTAGGGTTGATTCCGTTTGACCTAAAGACCAGGTCACAGTACTTTGTTGATCAGGTTAGGATTGAGCTAGGTTACTCCTCAGAAAACGCAGGATTCTGTTTAGAGGGGACTGAGTTATTTCCTGAAAAAACTCAGACTTATCCAATCCTGCAATCCTGTTAGTTCAGAACAGGATGTCATAACATCTGTTATGACATCTGAGAAAACCTGTCTACTGATTAGTAAAATGTGATCATTTTGCAAACATGCTCAGATACACACTTCTAAACATCAGTATTTGAATTACAATATTTTTCTGCACATGTACCTATTGAGTTAGTACAACCTGAACTAGAATGTTATGACATCAGTCATGACATTCACACATACACTTGGGATTTACCAAAAATGCAAGCCAATACCTAAACACCTACAAACTCCCCCTTTGGCAGATTTTTGGCTAAAGTCCCTAAACAATCAGAGATAGATAGATAGCAGCAGAAATAAGTGACAGCAGAAAAATATAGTGTCAAGTACTAATTAAGCAGTGCCAAAATATTCTCCCCCACTTTAGCCACAAATGGGCCAAAGATACATGTTCATAAAGTTATACAGTGATCCAAAACAAAAATAATGAGATCAGCATCTGACAACAGCAGAACACACTTCAGCAACACCACCAAGCATCAACCTTCAAGCACTGTCATCAGACTCAGAGAATTCAGGCTTCTTTCTTTTCTTGTGAGCACTGTCAGCATTTTTCTCTTTGTTTGATGTCTCAACATTCTTAGAGACATTTGGATTTGTTTCAGCATTTGAGTTTTCTTGGTTCAGAGGAACAGAAATGCCAGGAACTGAGTGGTTCTCGTTCAGAATTCGGGAAACAATTTTTGCTATTGCTTGATTAACATAGGCTGTCCCTTCCCTATTTGCAATTTCAGGGGGAACTGAAGAGGAAGGATGAGATGGATTACCTGTATGTCTTGTTCTCAACTCTTTGGCCTTGGTGGAGTTAGTTCTATGAGAACAGATCTCCAGAACATCAGAGTCCAGACAGAAAGAGATTGTCCCAGAATCTTGATCAGAGGAAGAGGTTGAGATGGTCGTATTGGATGATGATGGCGTTTGAGACATTTTGTCAGTTTTGAAGGACCAACAGCAAATGAGAAGAAATTCCTGATTGATGAGAAGACGAGAGAGGAACAAAGCAAGGGAGTGCCTATTCAACTTCTTAAAAGAGTTGTAGGAAATGAGAAAATACAATTTTAAACCAATCAGAACAGGCATAAGTCCTTTGGTCTTTGTTTTAAGCAAAATTAATTGCTACAATTCCTCATGTTGGCAAATACCCAGCTTACCCCTTAAGTTTTCAAATTGGTTTGCATCCAAAGCCTTGGTAAAAATGTCAGCCAGCTGTAGCTCAGTGGCAACATGTTCCAATTTGATGGTCTTCTCTTCTACAAGGTCTCTAATAAAGTGATGTCGTATGTCAATATGTTTGGTCCTGCTATGCTGAATGGGATTCTTGGATATGTTGATTGTACTCAGATTGTCACAGTACAATGTCATAACATCTTGTGTGACATTATACTCAGTGAGCATCTGTTTCATCCATAACATTTGAGAGCAGCTACTACCAGCTGCAATATATTCAGCTTCAGCGGTGGAAAGAGACACACAATTCTGTTTCTTGCTGAACCAGGAAACCAGATTACTTCCCAAAAAGAAACATCCTCCAGAGGTGCTTTTTCTATCATCAGCACTACCAGCCCAATCAGCATCACAGTAACCAGTCAGAGTCGGTTCACAGCCATGAGTATACAACAATCCATAGTTGTAAGTACCACTTACATACTTCAGAATTCTCTTCACTTGATTGATATGACTGACTTTGGGATCAGCTTGGTATCTAGCACAAACTCCAACTGCAAAGGCAATATCAGGTCTGCTGGCAGTTAAGTACAACAAGCTTCCTATCATGCTTCTGTACAGACTTTGATCCACCTTAACCCCACTTGAATCTTTGGAGAGCTTTAGATGAGTAGGAGCAGGAGTCCTTTTGTGACTTGCATTCTCCATGCCAAACTTCTTTACAATATTCTTAGCATACTTGCTTTGGGATAAGAAGATTGAGTCCTCCATCTGTGAGACTTGTAGTCCAAGAAAATAAGTTAGTTCTCCCATGAGACTCATTTCGAATTCATCCTGCATCTGGTCAGCAAAGTGTTTAACCATATGTTCTGACATTCCGCCAAACACTATGTCATCAACATATATTTGGGCAACCATCAACTTCCCTCCTTCAGTTTTGACAAATAGAGTTTTGTCCAAGCCTCCTTTTCTGTAGCCTTTGTCTGAGAGAAACTTTGTTAACCTGTCATACCACGCTCTAGGAGCTTGTTTCAGCCCATATATAGCTTTTCTCAATTTGTAGACATGATCAGGATGGGTTGGATCCACAAAACCTTTAGGTTGTTCCACATAAGCTTCCTCATTTAAGTACCCATTTAGAAAGGCACTTTTCACATCCATCTGAAATAACTTGAACTTCAGAAGACAAGCAATTGACAACAAGAGTCTGATTGATTCCAACCTGGCTACAGGTGCAAAGGTTTCATCAAAGTCAACCCCTTCAACCTGGGTGTATCCTTGAGCAACAAGTCTCGCCTTATTTCTGGTGACAGCTCCTTCAGCATCTGACTTGTTCTTGAATATCCATTTTGTCCCAATGATGTTAGTTCCTTCAGGTCTAGGAACCAGTTCCCAAACTTCATGTTGCTTGAATTGGTTCAGTTCATCTTGCATTGCACCAATCCAATATTCATCAGTTAAGGCTTCCTTGACATTTCTTGGTTCTATTTTGGACACAAAACAAGAATTTGAGATGATTTCTCTAGATCTTGTGATGACTCCACTATTAGGATCTCCTATAATGAGCTCTTTTGGATGATCCTTCTGAATTCTGATGGAAGGAGTCTTGCTAGCTTCCTTTGATTCTGATTCTGTTGTGGTGGAGTTGGGTAGATCATCCTGTTGGGTTGAAGTCTCAAAGAATGTCTCAACAGTACAAGGAACATCTGTTTCTTCATGATAGTCATCAATTATGACATTTATTGATTCCATCATGGTTTTGGTTCTGGAGTTGAATACTCTATAAGCTCTGCTGTTTGAGGAGTATCCTAGAAATATGCCTTCATCACTTTTGGAGTCCAGTTTTCTTCTCTGTTCACGATCAGACAGGATATAGCATTTGCTGCCAAACACATGGAAGTACTTCACAGTTGGTTTTCTTCCTTTCCAGAGTTCATATATGGTGGATGAGGTTCCCTTTCTCAAGGTGACCCTGTTATGAACATAGCAAGCTGTATTCATAGCTTCAGCCTAAAAATACATAGGAAGTCTTTTGGCATGTAACATTGCTCTGGCAGATTCTTGTATGGTCCTGTTTTTTCTTTCCACAACTCCATTTTGCTGAGGTGTTATGGGAGAAGAAAACTCATGACTGATTCCTTCTGAAGCACAGAAGTCATCAAACTTGCTGTTTTCAAATTCCTTGCCATGATCACTTCTGATTCTGACAATACATCCTTCCTTCTCTCTTTGAATTCTTTTGCACAGTTCTCTAAAGACTTCAAATGCATCTGATTTTTCTCTAATGAAATTAGTCCAGGTGAATCTGGAAAAATCATCCACAACCACATAGGCATATCTTTTACCACCAAGGCTCTCTACTTGCATTGGTCCCATCAGATCCATATGGAGGAGTTCTAGAACCTTAGTGGTGGTCAGATGTCTTGACTTTGGATGTGACATCCTCGTCTGCTTACCCACCTGACATTCACCACAAACTCTTTCTTCATCAATTAGCAGTTTTGGAATCCCTCTGACTGCCTCCAAGGAGATAATCCTCTTCATACCCCTTAGGTGAAGATGGCCAAGTTTTTGGTGCCACAGTTTCACCTCTTTTTCTTCTTTTGCAATGCAACACACAGATGAGAAATTAGTGTTCTCAGCCTCCCATAAGTAACAGTTGTCTTTGGATCTGACTCCTTTCATTACTATCTCTTGTTTGTCATTGATTACAAGGCATTCAGATTTTGAGAAATTGACCTTGAATCCTAGATCACACAGTTGACTGATACTAATGAGATTAGCGGTCAGTCCTTTCACCAGCAGTACTTCATTTAGACTTGGAACTCCAGGGCAGTTCAAATCACCAACTCCTTTGATTTCACCTTTAGCCCCATCTCCAAAGGTCACAAAACTGGTGGTGTGAGGCTTAACATTATTGAGGAGGTTCTTGATTCCAGTCATATGTCTGGAACATCCACTGTCAAAGTACCAGTCTTCCTTTGCAGAGACCCTCAGGGAAGTGTGAGCTATCAGTGCAGTAGCCTTTTTCTTCCATTGAGGAGCATGTGGTACCTTTTTAGACTTAGGTTTGACACCTGAATTCTGATTAGGGTATCCATGTAATCTGAAGCAGAAACGCTTTATGTGGCCATATCTACCACAATGATGACATTTCCATCTTTGGTACCTTTTCCTCATATGTTTCCGTTCCTGATGTCGAGAGTTGTGTTGAGACATCTGTTTTGACATTTGCCTACCAGAACCAGATTTCGTTGCTTTCATAAATCCTAGACCAGATTTATTTCCCACATTTTGTCCAATCTGTAGGATCTCTTCCAATTTGTCAGTTCCATTTGTCAACATCTTGACAGATTTGGTCATTTGATTCAGTTGTGAGTTCAGCAATTGAACTTCTCCTTCTAGAAGACTTATAGTTTCAAGGTTTTCCCGTTTTTCAGCCTCCATCTTTATGATGAGTTTTGATTGTTTCTCATTCTGCACACAGACTTCAGTACTTCTGATACACAATTCCTTGTACGTTTCAGCCAGTTCTTCAAAAGTCACCTCTTCATCACTGATGTCACTTTCAGAGGTACAAACACCAGTTAAAGCAGTAACTCGTTTGGCAGTCTCTTCTTCAGAATTACTTTCTGAATCACAGTCAGACCAAGTAACTGTCATTCCTTTTTGTTTCTTAAGAAAGGTAGGACATTCAGCTCGAATATGTCCATATCCTTCACAACCATGGCATTGAATTCCTCTGCCTTGAACTCCCTTCTCATCTGACCTTGGTCTTCTGCTGGAACTGTCAATGTCAGAGGAAATGTTATGAACATTAGACCTTGACTTTGGATCTATTCTTTTGATGAGTTTGTTGAACTGTCTTCCTAGCATGGCTATAGCTTCTGAAATGTTTTCTTCAACATCAGTGTTGGACATAAGTGCTATGCTCTTGTTCTTTTTGACATCATCATTAGTGATTCCCATCTCAAAAGTCTGAAGAGACCCAATAAGTTCATCCACTTTCAACTTGCTAATGTCCTGGGCTTCCTCTATGGCAGTCACCTTCATTGCAAATCTTTTAGGCAAGGATCTGAGAATCTTCCTCACCAGTTTTTCTTCTGACATTTTTTCTCCCAGTGCTCCTGAGGTGTTGGCAATCTCCAAGATGTTCATGTGAAACTCATGAATGGTTTCATCTTCCATCATTTTTAGATTCTCAAACTTAGTGGTCAACATCTGAAGCCTTGACATTTTTACTTTGGAAGTTCCCTCATGAGTAGTTTTGAGAGTGTCCCAAACTTCCTTGGCCAGTTCATATTGATGAACTAATCTGAAAATATTTCTATCAATTCCATTGAACAAGGCATTTAGAGCTTTGGAATTTCCCAGGGCTAGCTCATCTTCTTCTTTACTCCAATCTTCCTCAGGCTTCAGACTGATTGTCCCATCTTCCTCAGTTATGGTGGGATGAATCCATCCTTTGTCAGCAGCTCTCCAAGCCTTTTTGTCCAGAGATTTTAGGAAGGCAATCATACGAGGTTTCCAGTAGTCATAATTAGTTCCATCCAGAATGGGTGGTCTATTTCCAAAAACTCCTTCTTTGTCCATAGTGCCAGAAAGTGATATCCCTAGATCTCACCCAGTAATACAGGCAGGGTGCCTGCTCTGATGCCAATTGAAATTCTGGCTACAGATACTCAATGTCACGTCCAATGTTATGACACCGTATCTGACTTACTATATGACAGTAAATACAAAAGCAGTAAATAACACAGTCAATTGTTTACCCAGTTCAGTGTGCAACAACACCTACTCTGGGGGCTACCAAGCCAGGGAGAGAATCCACTATAAGAGATGTTAATTCAGGAATAAACCAACCAGTTTATCTCCTTCACTTAAGACCTACCCAATGCAATTCTAATCTAAGTACAACTTAAACCTGAGTTCCTACTCACTCCCCCTCAATCACAGCAGTGATACATAAATCAATTTGACTTGAGAATTGATGAAGACACTCTTCAAAACACACACTTGATTAAGCTTCACAGCTTTTTAATCAAGTAACACAATCACTCGTGCTTCACAGCTTTGAGTGATGTACACAACTAACTTGACTCTGCTTCACAGCTTTAGTCAAGTAACATTCAAACACTCTTGCTTCAAAGCTTTGAGTGCTACACAACCCTTACAATTGAAACCTATTCCAAGGCACTTATCACAATGATAATTGCTTGGAGTACAATAAACAAATCTATACAGATTACAAAATTGATCTTCTACTCAATCAGCAGGGATGTCTTCAAAAACCGCAGCTCTGTTGAATATATAGCAGCTGCAACTTCAGTTAGGGTTTCCAAAAACCTAGGGTTGATTCCGTTTGACCTAAAGACCAGGTCACAGTACTTTGTTGATCAGGTTAGGATTGAGCTAGGTTACTCCTCAGAAAACGCAGGATTCTGTTTAGAGGGGACTGAGTTATTTCCTGAAAAAACTCAGACTTATCCAATCCTGCAATCCTGTTAGTTCAGAACAGGATGTCATAACATCTGTTATGACATCTGAGAAAACCTGTCTACTGATTAGCAAAATGTGATCATTTTGCAAACATGCTCAGATACACACTTCTAAACATCAGTATTTGAATTACAATATTTTTCTGCACATGTACCTATTGAGTTAGTACAACCTGAACTAGAATGTTATGACATCAGTCATGACATTCACACATACACTTGGGATTTACCAAAAATGCAAGCCAATACCTAAACACCTACAAATTGGGGAAAACTCCATCTAAAATTTCCATGCTGGCTTTACTACTATGTTCCGAGGTGCATGCAAAATCCTTGGTAAGATTCCTAAAAACTGCCCATGTACCCCAAGAGACATCTGCCGATCAGTTCCAAGACTGCGTAGCCAGCTTGACTGCGGATAATGGTCTAGGTTTTTCAGATGCTGATTTAACGCAAAGAGGAAGGAAGCATAATGAGGCATTGCATGTCTCAGTTGAATGTAGGGGCACAACCTTGGCTCATGTTTTGGTGGACACTGGCTCATCTCTGAACGTATTGCCTAAAAAAGCTCTTGATAGGCTTGACTGTGACGGATTGACATTGAAGCCAAGTAACATAGTAGTAAGGGCCTTTGACGACTCGAAAAGGATGGTACATGGGGAAGTGGATATCCCCATAAAGATTGGGACCCAAACGTTTGATTCAACTTTTTATGTAATGGATATCCGCCCTTCATACTCCTGCTTGCTAGGCCGACCATGGATTCACAATGATGGCGCTGTTACTTCTACGTTGCACCAAATGCTAAAGTATCCAATTCAAGGGAAGATTATCACCGTTCATGGAGAAGAAGAGTATATGATCAGCCATTTCAATTCCTTCAGATATGTGGAATTAGATGGTGAATTTATTGAAACTCCATTCTAACACTTTGAAGAAGTCCCACAAGACGTGGCAGTAACGAAGGTTGTGTCTCAGGTTCCCAAGATCACAAGGCCTCCACTCAGGATCTCATCTTTGAAGGATGCCAAGGCAGTAATAGAAGAAGGTGGGTGCACTATTTGGGGACAACTCCCAGATATCCCATACAAGTCAGACAAGTTTGGCTTGGGTTTCACTTCAAGTGCTCAGAAGGCCGTACGCCACACTCGTGCTGGAGGACCACCCCTGAAGATCAGCAATCGTGAAGTCAATGCGGTAGAGGATGATGAAGATGGTTGCAACCTAGAGGATTGGATCTTCCCAACTGTCAGTGGAGGGCTCAACAATTGGGAGGCTAGGGATTTTGTCCCGATCACTTTTATCCCACAATAATTTGTCTTTATATTTTGTTGATTTGTAATATTAAAACAATTCAAACTCTTAAAACCTTGTGTCTTACCCGAGGCACAATGGTCCATTTGTAAGGGTTGTTATCTCATTTCCATATGACATCAATGAATCATGGACGTTTTGCATACAAACTTTGTGCTCATTGTTTTTGCTTTTTTACATTTTCATTTCTTTCAAAGATAGATATACCCTTACACACACTCACACTCACAATGCATGTCTACATCCATTCGGGATCCCATGGGTAACGATTCTGCTATGGCCTTCTGTGACTATGAAAATCTAATCTACCAAGCCGAAGATGAAGGTGAGGAAGATTGTGAAGTACCAGGAGAACTTTCCAAATTGCTACAACAAGAAGAGAGAACCATTTATCCCTACGAGGAACCCGTGGATACAATCAACCTAGGTACCGAAGAAGACAAAAGAGAGGTCAAGATGGGTGCCAATCTGGAACCCAGTGTCAAGGAGTGGTTGATTCAGCTGTTACACGAGTATGTTGAGGTCTTTGCCTGGTCGTATGAAGACATGCCGGGACATGATGCAGATCTTGTGGTACATCGTCTGCCTATAAAAGAGGATTATCCACCAGTAAAACAAAAGGTCCGTCGAATGCGACCAGATATGTCAGAGAAGATTAAAGCAGAAGTCATGAAACAATTTAATGCTGGATTCTTGGCCGTCACCTCCTATCCGCAATGGGTTACCAATGTTGTTCCCATGCCCAAGAAAGACGGAAAGGTATGAATATGCATGGACTACAGAGATTTGAATAGGGCAAGCCCTAAGGATGATTTCCCACTTCCCCACATTGACATCCTAGTTGACAATACGATACAACACAAAGTGTTTTCCTTCATGGACGGTTTCTAAGGCTACAACCAAATCAAAATGGCGCCTGAGGACATGGAGAAAACAACAATTGTCACACAGTGGGGAACATTCTGCTACAAGGTGATGCCGTTCGGACTGAAGAATGCCGGGGAAACCTATCAGCGTGCCATGGTAGCTCTATTTCACGACATGATACATCATGAAATAGAGGTCTATGTGGACGACATGATAACTAGATCTCAAACAGAAGAAGAGCATCTTGATCATTTACAGAAACTGTTTGAGAGGCTAAAGAAGTACAAGCTGAGGTTGAACCCAAATAAATGCATGTTTGGAGTAAGGTCTGGTAAACTCATAGGATTTACCGTCAGCAACAAGGGTATTGAAGTAGATCCTGCCAAGGTAAAAGATATACAAGAGATTCATTCTCCTCGTACTGAGAAGGAAGTCATAGGATTCTTGGGACGTTTAAACTACATTTCCAGATTCATTTCTCACCTGACAGCTACTTGTGAGCCAATCTTCAAACTATTGAAGAAAGATCAAGTAGTCAAATGGAACGATGAATGCCAAACTGCTTTCGACAAAATCACAGAATACCTGCAAGAGCCTCCTGTTTTAATGCCACCAGTCGAGGGAAGACCATTGATCATGTATCTAACTATTTTAGAAAATTCAATGGGGTGTGTGCCGGGTCAGCATGACGAGTCTGGCCGAAAAGAGCACGCTATTTATTACCTGAGCAAAAAGTTTACCGACTGTGAAACAAGATATTCACTGCTCGAGAAAACTTGCTGCGCTCTGGCATGGGCTGCTCGCCGGCTAAGACAGTACATGCTGACTCATACTACCTTGTTGATATCTAAAATGGATCCGATAAAAACATCTTCGAGAAGCCTGCTCTCTCTGGGAGAATAGTGAGATGGCAGATGATCCTGACAGAGTATGACATACAATATACTACCCAGAAAGCTATAAAGGGCTGTGTACTAGCTGATCACCTTGATCACCAAGCCGTGGAAGACTACCAGTCCATGAAGTTTGAATTCCCAGATGAAGACATCATGATGGTAAACAACTATGAAGAATTCAGGCCATATGACGGACCTGAACAAGGATCTCGATGGACCCTGTTCTTTGATGAGGCATCCAACGTACTTGGCAATGGTATTGGTGTTGTACTCATATCTCATGAAGGATGTCATACTCCTTTTACGGCAAGACTCTGCTTCAATTGTACAAATAACATGGCGGAATACGAAGCGTGCATCTTTGGTATCAAAGCTGCCATAGACTTAGGGATCAAATCTTTGAATGTATTCGTAGATTCAGCTTTGGTTATTATCCAGATCAAAGGGGAATGAGACACCAAACACCATAACCTTATCCCTTATAGAGAACATGTTTTGACATTGCTCCCACATTTTGAGAAGATTAACTTTGAGCACTTCCCACGAGAAGAAAATCAGCTAGCCGACGCACTAGCCATAATGTCATCTATGTTTAAACTTAAATGGGATAACGAGACTCCCCATATCACCATTGAACGAATGGATTAACCAGCACACTGTCACGAGATTAATACTGAAGAAGTAGTGGACCAGCCTTGGTTTTACGAAATCAAGAAGTATCTTGAGGCTCAAGAGTATCCAGAATGAGCTCCAGTCAATGATAAGAAGTTCTTAAGGAGATTCTCTGCTAAAATCTTCCTTAGTAATGGAATTCTTTACAAATGCAACCATGACTCTGTGTTACTTCGATACGTAGATAAGGTTGAAGCTGAAAGGATCATGGCCGAGTTACATGAAGGCACCTTTGGCACCCATTCTAGTGGGTATACGATGGCAAAGAAAATCCTACGGGCAGGCTATTACTGGTCTACCATGGAAGCAGATTGCTATCAACACTCTTGAACCTACCACAAGTGTCAGATTTATGCTGACAAGGTGCATGTACCTCCGATTCCTCTGAATATCTTGGTAGCTCCTTGGCCCTTTGCTATGTGGGGGATTGATATGATTGGGGAAACAAGCCAACAACCTCTAATGGACACCACTTTATCTTAGTGGCCATTGATTATTTTACAAAGTGGGTGGAGGCAACTTCCTTCGCTTCCGTAACCAAGAATGTTGTAGTCCGGTTCATTAAACAAAATCTCATCTGCCGGTATGGTATCCCAGAGAGGATCATCACCGACAATGGTACGAACCTGAACAATACTATGATCACTACCTTGTGTGAGAAATTCAAGATCTAGCATCACAATTCTTCCCCTTCCCGGCCAAAGATGAATGGTGTTGTCGAAGCTGCAAATAAGAACATTAAAAAGATCATATAGAAAATGACAGTCATATACAAGGACTGGATTGAGATGTTACCATTCGCTCTCCACGGGTATTATACTACAGCTTGCACATCGACCGGGGCAACAACCTATTCTTTGGTATACAACATGGAAGCTGTCTTGCCTATTAAGGTTCAGATCCCCTCTCTAATAATTATGAAGGATGCAGGTCTAAATGAAGACGATTGGATCCAGACTCGACTTGATCAGCTGAACTTAATTGATGAGAAAAGACTTACTGTTGTCTGCCATGGTCAAATGTATCAAAAATGGATGGTCAAGGCTTTCAACAAAAAGTTCAGACTCCAAGTATATCAAGTCGGGGATCTGGTGATCAAGCGTATCATACTGCCGTAAGGTGATCCTAGGGGAAAATGGACTCCTACATACGAAGGACCATTTGTGATCAAAATCATATTCTTTGGTGGAGCAATGATCTTAACCACTATGGATGGCGACGACCTGCCGCACCCTGTGAACACGAACATAATCAAAAGATACTATGCATAAGAGACCCGCTAGGTTGACACACCTAGGAAAAACAAGGACATCCCGACGAACCAAAAAGGTTCGGGCAAAAATTAGGGATAAAAACAAAAAAAATCTGTACACCCGGCAAGCTGAAAACTCAAAAGGGCGACTTGGGTAAAAAAGGGTATCCCAGTGGACTGAAAACCAGAAAGGGCGGTCCAGGCAAAAGTTAGGGAATTAAAGCGTATGACTATGTCCCGTTGGATCACCTTACAGACAACTTGCAAACTCGACATTTCTGACCAATTCAATCATCTTCAGACAAGGAAACAAATAGACAAGATGCTCAGAGATACAAAGGCTATAGCAGAATGGGAACCCCATGGGATTATTGCACATAGCTATCTTTTCTTTGTATTAAAATTTTCATTTTTTACGACGACATTCTCTTACTAGAATGTTTGTCTCATCGTAAAAATACTTACTCAAAGTCAATACAAAGATATCTCCTTGAAAGTTCAAAAACTATCTGTTGTACCCCAAAATTTGCCCTCTCATATTTCTCAAAATATGGCAAGAAAAATTTCCAAGTGGCTCAAGGTGGCTCAAGAGTTGGACAGAAAAGTTACCTCTTAAGGCATTCAACCCCAAATTAGGGTTTTGTGTTGCATCAAGATCCTTGAATCCAAATGACCTCAAGTGCACCCAAATGTCCTAATATGTTCTCAAGGTCATCCATGTCAAATTTCAAGCCTTGCAGAGGAAGTTTGCTCAGTCAATTGCTCAAAGGTCCAAAAATCGACTATGCTAGGGCAAAAGTCAACTGTGACCTATAAACAGTCAAACTTCAAGATTTTTTGTTAACATTCTCATTTTGAAGTATATTTAATCATTTGATCAAGGGTTGATCATGATTCATCAAGGATTGCTCAAAATTCATCAAGACTCAAAAGTTGCTAAATTAGGGTTTTGTAGGAAAAGTCAACTCAACTTTGACCAAGTATAAATTTCTCATACTTTATGAGAAATGACCCATCCAAAGCTCATTTTGAAGAGGATGAAATTTCCTACCATCCATATTCATACCCCAAGTTCAAAAAATGAACTCACAAGAAGTTATGAATTTGGACATTATAGGTCATTTTTGAAAGTCAACAAAAACATCTTTTTTTCCAAAGCTTATAACTTGAGCATGGAATATTAAAATGAGATGAGACCAAAAGGGTTGGTTAGAGGACATCTCAAGCTTTATAAAAAGTCCAAGAATAACTCCAAAAGTTCAAAATTTAAGAAGTTATGCATTGTTGAAGTTGGACTTTTTTGCAAAATTGCCAAAAGTCAACTATCCCCAAAAATTCAAATTTTGTCAAATGGGCCCATTCGTTTCCACTTGATTTGAGCTTTCATCATTGCCCACGTGTCCTAGCTTCAGCCATGAGCCCATATTTTATTTTTATTATTTAATTTGTTTTTTATTTGAATTTATTCATTTTAAATCAAATTAAATCATATAAAATCTAAAACTTTGATGACATGAGATTTTTTTGCTGTTTCAGGTTTGTATTATCATCATTAACATCATCAGAATCGAATCATACAAAATCATGTGCAAAAATATTGAGATTTGGCAAAATTGGCAAGTTTGTAAAGGGTGAATCAAATCAAATTGGCAAGCATTGATGGGAGAAGATTTGAGCCAAGTTTGTTACCTTAACACACTATACACTACATAAGGAAGCCAAAGGAATCGAGACAAGGGTTGGTATTTTGCAGAAAGAGGCAAAACAAAGTTTGAAAAAAGTGACAAAAAGCTTGAAATCAAAATCATGCTTAGAGGCGTTTTCAAGGGATGAGACTTGTCCCAATCTCTTCCTGGGTGTTCACTAAATCTACCTGGATCAAAAGCAAGCTTCTTCAAACCCCATAACACGCTGTAAGTCCCACGTTACCTAGCTCTATTCTCGGATTCGATTTCGTCCATTCTGGCATCATTTGAATGAAATACTTGCATATTCATAACCCTCATGTTATTTGCAAACCATTGGCAATAATCAATTTGATTTATAGGCGCTGTAACCCCGAAACACCATAGCTAGGGTTGTGTTTTTGTTTTTAGGGATTCTTATTTCAGGTGAAATTGGTCCATGTAATGGGCATGGTTGCATCCGGGAGGATGAGACGAACACAACCCTTCCCTTGAAAGTCATTCTTCTTGCCTGGAAATGATTTTTGGATTGAGCTGCGTTTTTAGCTGCGGATTCAAATCCGCAGGTAAAATTACAGTAGTGGAAGGACAGGGACGAAGAGCTGGCATTCACTCATTGGGCCATTCAAAAATGGCGCGCATATTTTTTTGTTCTGACCAATAATTATTGTTTTTTTTATTATCATTGTTTTGTATTCATATAACAAACAAAACAACTTGGTGCGTTGGTAAAGCAAGCGTGTAAATATCTCTCAGGACCTGGGTTCGAATCCCAGGTCCCCCAATTCCTTATTAATTTTTCCTTTCAGGTATTCCCATGCACGTTTCAGCTTACAGTGCACCATACTCCCTCAGGCATCCAATGGCCAGATGGCCAAAGGCCAAATCTGAGAGTCCCAGGCTGAGGGTCCACCATAGGCAAGGTCCACGCACGCCCACCAGATCTCAAAAAGTCAAACAAGTCCAGCTCATTTGGGCCTCATAATTGCTTTCTACACCATATAATCAGGCCCATACTCCCTTCTACTCATTTATTTTATTTTGTTTATTTAATTGTTTTATTATTTTTATTTCATTTACTAACCAATCAAAAAAAATCTTTTCTTTATAAAATAAAATCACAAAAATATTTTCTATATTTAATCAAATTTTAATTTTAATTTTTATTAATAAACACTAATTAATTAATTTAGGTTTTAATTAGAATAATTTTAACCTATTTTTTATAAATAATTAAAATTAAATTAGATTTGATTAGGTTTTAATTACTAACATTAATTATTTTATTTTTATTTCTTAAAATAACAAATACCCAAAAATAATTTTTTTCATTTAATTAATTAATTAATTAATTTAGTAATTAATTTAGATTAATTTATTTCTTAAAATAAAAACCAAAAAAAAGATGTCTTCTTTAAAGGGTCAAAACCCTAAATTTCGCATCCGATCTAATTTCCCGCACGCGATTTATTTATTTTATCCAATAATGTACTTGTTCCCGGATTGTAATAGTTAATAGGAATTTTATTTATTTTTTATCGCTTTATTTATTTTTAAAGGGTTTGTCTTTGGCGATGTAAATACCCGACGCCTTGTAATTTAAATTCTGCAAATTATAATTGTTAGATGTTTGATAATAGGATGACATGACAAGACTAAATGTTTTAACCTAAAATCAACTTAGATCACCGTTAATATGTACAAATACAAAAAAATAACTGAAAACGACACACTCGCACATGCGCACTCTTAGGGTACACCTCACTTGGTTGCCTTCGTACACGGTCATTGAGTATAGGTCGTTTTAGAGGTCGCCCTCTTGTCTAAAAGATCATAGTTGCCTCGAAACGGTTGCCTCCGATATTATTGCCTCAAACAAATGATATAAGACATTAGGGTTACCACTAAGGCGTCCTAACATTACTTTAGTGACCGTAAGTCCCACATTCGAATTGACCCTTAAACTCCAACGACGATGCTACCCACTCATTAATAGTGGGATAACATTGTCTAAAGGAAAATAGCATAGAACGATTCCTTTTTCGAGTAGGTAGATAGTTCTTAGATACTTGCTCTTTCAAAACAAAACTCTTCACACTTACACTTTTCGAACAAAGTTTTCAAAAACACTTCATTACACTCTTGAGGACAGAAGCAAGAATTAAATCAAAGTTTCAAACAAAAACTTTTTCAAACCCACAAAGCACAAAGAAAACCATTTTGAAAACAATTGATCAAGTACCTAAGAGCCCGTAGATAACTACGGATAGAAAGGGTGCTAATACCTTCCCTTTTTATAATCTACCCCCCGTACTTAGAAAATCTCAAAAAAGGAATTTTTCTGTGCTTTTTTCCTTTCCTTGTTGCATAAAATAAAAGTCGGTGGCGACTCTTGCTTACCGCGACATTTTTCAAAAACAAACGCAAAACGCAAACCAGCATTCCAAAAAATAGTCAGTTCTTCCCACCGTATCACACTATCTGTTTTTCGTTACGCTTGTGTTTTATTTACAAAAACGTCCAATGATTCATTGTTGAACATATGCATTTGAACATAATTACTGTTTACAAATAAACAAAATTAAAAAAAAACAATTACTGATGGCTTTAATAGATAGGGAAATCTCTCTAAGTTATTTTCCATAAAAATCCCCCGCAGTGTACAGTTTAATCCCCAGCGGAACAAAGCTTCAAATTATCAATCCCCTGTAGACATCATCCAATTTCCCCAGATTCCCCAAACATATTTTTCAAGCAGTACATGGCATTTCCCTTACAACAAAGTTTATTTCTCTAAACGGAAATTCATCAACAGTCCGACTTCAAGACATGAAGACTTACATATCCTCACCAACATTCAGGGATTTATTTTCCTTAATCCAACAAACAGCGGAATAGACTAGCTTACATATGCATTCATTGCATTTGTATATCATAAACATTGATAAAACAAATGCATTATATCATACATTTAATACAACATACTTTGCATTTTAGCTAACATTTTACCCTTTTCAGGATAAGATTAACAGCTACCATTAACAATGTTCAGAGTTTGCAGATATAGTACAGATATGCTCCAGACACAGATGCCATTATGATACTCATTCAAATTCAACTCTCAAATACAGTTCAGACACGCTTCAGACAGGGATGCCATTCTGATACTCATTCAGATTCAAATCTCAGATACAATTCAGATATGCTCCAGACACGGATGCCATTCTGATACTCATTCAGATTCAACTCTCAGATATAGTTCAGATACGCTCGAGACACGGATGCCATTCTGATACTCATTCAGATTCAACTCTCAGATACAGTTCAAATACACTCCAGACACGAATGCCATTCTAATACTCATTCAGATTCAACTCTCAGATACAGTTCAGATACGCTCCAGACACGGATGCCATTTGATACTCATTCAGATTCAACTCTCAGATATAGTTCAGATACGCTCCAAACACAGATTCCATTTTGATACTCATTCAAATTCAACTCTCAGATACAGTTCAGATATGCTCCAGACACGGATGCCATTCTGATACTCATTCAGATTCAACTCCCATATACAATTCAGATACGCTCTAGACATGGATGCCATTCTAATACTCATTCAGATTTAACTCTCAGATACAATTCATATACGCTCCAAACATGGATGGCATTCTGATACTCATTCAGATTCAACTTTATGATACAATTCAGATACGCTCCAGACACAAACGCCATTCTGATACTCATTCAAAATCAACTCCCAGATGCAGTTCAGATACGCTACAGACACAGACGCCATTCTGATACTCATTCTTTCAGCTTATAAATTACAATACAAACAATCACTTTTGGATGGCATATTTAAGCCCATATCCAACATCTTTCTATCACCTCTCTAAATGGCATCTTTAAGCCCATTCCCTCAACCATCACATCACCGAGTGCAAATTTCTGGGCACTCTAGTGTCCAATCATCTTCCACCTTCGAGTCACGAATGGTGAAACTCGCCAATCTAACTCTTTAGGCTTAAGTAGATTGAATAGGGGCAGCTGTTGTACCCCAAAAGTTTACCTCTCACTTATCAAGAATTTTCTCACAAAATCTCCTTGGGCTCAAGACTGCACTAGGGTTTGATCAACTCAAGACACCTCCTTAGGCACTGATGACCAAAATTAGGGTTTGAGTTTGCACAAGGATTTTTGAACTATAAATTATTCATATAACATTCATGGACCATTATGGACCCCCAAGATTACTCATGTCAAGTTTTAAGCCTTGGATCACACTTTTGATCAGTCAATTGAACAGTTGACCTAAAAATCAGTTGTATTGGGGAAAAAGTCAACCATGGCCAATTTACAGTCAAACCTCATAATATTTGATCCATATCAACATTTTAAACCCATATGTATCATTTGATCAAGTTTGGACCATAATTCCTTAAGAAGTTTGATCAAATCTCCAAAAGGGTAAAATGGTCAAATTTAGGGTTTTGACTAGGAAAGGGGAATTTCTGATTTTTAACCTAGAAAATGGTCAATTGGTTTAAGGCATGATCTCAAAAGTCCAATTGCATCATTTTTACCTAATGACATGGTTCAAAACATTACAAGTCCATTGGATTGACAAACAAATTTTGCAGTCAACTGATCAAAAGTCAACTATATACTGAAAAGTCAAACTTTGACTTTTTGGTCACATTCAAGTGCCAAAGATCACAATTCATCAAAACATGTAAAAATATGAAACTTATTTATCAAGATATCAAAAAGTCAAGATTTCATTTTGAAAAGTCAAAATTTCTAAACTTAGAAAATTTTCTAAGTGTTGAAAATTCATGTTTTTTTTATAACTTTGAGCCAAATTTTCACCATGATACAAGATGATTCAAAATAAACTTCCAACATGAAAGTTGTATATCTCCATGAAGTATACCAACTTTTCTGCACACAACTTTTTCCAAAAGTGCTTGGATCTCAAGTTATAACTTCAAGAACATAAGATCATGAAACTAAACACTTAGTGAAATTTTGTCCTAATTTGGTCAGGATTTTGACTCAACTTCATGGAAATTTTTCATATAGTTCCAAGGGGTATATTCAAAATCAATTCAAATATGGGTTGTATGTCACATTTCAAACTTTCCAAAATATCCAAGAACTCCTTGAGATCATTCTTGAGTAGGGAGAATCGAAAAGAGGAAGTTGGTGTTTTGTCACTTGAATTACAAGGCATTTTGTGATGAACAAGAATTCAATTTCAAACCTATGCTGCACAATCTTATTTTGCAGGCCTCTAAATCTCAATATCTCTCCATAATCAGAAGATTACACTTGCTTTTGAGCTATTATCCAAGTGTTCCAAGCATTGTCCAAGCCAATTTGCCATTTTAGGAAGAAAGTTACCATTCCATTCTTGAAAAGTTGCTTTAATCACAAAGTCAACTTGTCTTGAGCTTCTAACTTGTTCTTTCTGCATACATAACCCCTATAAACCAAAAGCAATGTGTCTAAGGTCTCAAGAAGCTCAGAACATGCTTGTATAACACTTGAGATTTGTCACTTCACTTTTCTTAAAAAGCAAGTTATAAAGCCATAACCATATAACTCAGAAGCCTTAAGTGATTTTGTGCTATAATCTTTTCCATACATATTAACAAGTCAATTGCAACACAACACACGTTTTCACAATCCCTCAAAGACTCTCAAGCATTCATAAGTCAGAACTGGCTAAAAACTCCATTTTTTGAGCTTCAAACACCCATCTCCATTTTCACTCGTGCGTTTTCACTTTTAACCATATAAACACTTCACATACATCATATAAAACTCATCTCAACACCTGTTAAACTTCTGTAACTTTATCTTCATCATCCACAATTTTTAAAAACCTCCATTACAGTTGGACTTGAGTAGAGAGTTCTAGCTGGTTTCAAAACAAAGTAAGGCTTGCAACATACTCAGGGAGGTCCTGGCAAGCTAACCAGATCATCCTTACACCTCCAAGGTTGCTCAAACTCCATACACGATTCCAGCTGCAAGAGGTATGTTTTCAAACTTCCATCTCTTCATACATGCATCATTTGAGTTTGGTTTGTGAAAATAAAATGTAGATACCATTGCCACGAAGATGTATATATCCATAGTTTACATTTATATGGCCTGAGCTTAGAGAATTTTAGGTTTGAAGTTTTCTGAAATTTCTAGGTTTTGAATTAGGGATAGAAAAATTCTCATTCATCTTTGATTGTTAGCTTAAGTTGTTTACATGGTTGGATTCGTGGAAAAAATGCCACAACTTTCATGTTTGAACTTTTCATTTTTGTTGAGAGATGAAGAAGATACATGTCCTTTGGCTGGAGGTTGAAGATGAAGTGTAATCAGGGCACATTTTGAACCTCAGCGCGGCGTTTTTGCATTTGTTTTACATTTTTTGGTCATGTTTTCCCTTTTTTTTCAGCAAATAGGCGCTGGGCCTTTTGGGCTTAGTTTTTGTTTTGTTTTTTGCTTACTAACCCCCCTGCAGGCTTTTGACACCCCTGACCCATTTATTTTATTTTCCATTTTATTTTCATTTTATTTTCTTAAATATATATTTTTTTAAATACTAAAAAATCATGAAATACAAAAAATAGTAGATTTATATTTTAACTTAGTTTATTTATTTTTTTTCTCACAAAAATATACTTGACCACACTTTATTTATTTTATTAATTATTTTTGTAAATTTAATTAAAAGTAGAATATTATTTATTTTTCTTTTACACAAATTAAAGATATATTATTTTAATATGAAAAAGACTAAAAATATTCCATAATACTATAAATATTTTCAAGATAAAAAATGCAAAAAAATACTTTTCTTAAACTTTATTTCCTTTTGATTAATTAATAGAATTAGGGTTTTCATCTAAAATCTTTTCTCAATAATTTCAAACTTAATAAATTATTTTCTTTATTTTATTAGGTTAAGGTAAAATTCCTTTTTCATAAAACATCAAACAAAATATCCATTTTCTTCACATTTACCTTCTTGCATATTTAATTCATCTTGTACATTATTCATTTCAATTCTTGTATAAATTCAAATTGGTTGTAATAGACTAATTAGGGTTTTAATTTCTTGCAATCCCCATTTATAATTTGTACAACCCCTCCCACAAATGTTGTAATAGCGTAGTAACTTTAAATTCCGCAATTTATCGCTTTATATACAATTGCTAGTAATTAGGGTTTGTATGGAAAGACTTAAAACCAATATATAGCAAACCCTAATTCAAGACTAAATCAAGCATGAAAACAATACATTTGCACACAAGAACCCCTAGGGTAAAATCCACTTGGTTGCCTTATAAATGGTCATATTACGCATGTGAGGTATCTTAGCAAAAACAAGCAAAAATATAATACCATAGTCCCTCGATGACGCTATCTAAGTTGCCTTTCAAATTGATCTTAGTCCCTAAAGAAAAATGCTAAGATACCTTGCAACATTGCTAATCATGGTTATACGATGACCCACGCCCGTCCCGTTTACATCCAAAGATAGAGTTACTTACCAAATCAATGGTAAGATAACAATATCAAAGGAAAGAAAAAATGAACAAGAAAGACTTTTGAGTAGGTAGAATGCTCCTAATTACTTGCTCAATTTAAAAAAAAAACATCCTTCCTATTTTCAAAACAAGCACCTACACTTTCAAACATCTTAAACACTTGAAAACATTTTCAAAAGATCAACATCTTTGTATACATTCTTACGAACGAGAATCATTACAAAGATTGCCTAAACAATGGCCTCTTTACAAAATATTTTCAAAACCACACCAAGCACATTTTCAAACAAAAGCAAGTGATCTAGCAAGTAGCTAAGATCCCATGGAAAACCATGGATGATAAGGGTGATAATACCTTCCCTTTTCATAATCTACTCCCCAAACTCAAGAAACAATCTCAAAGGTCTTTCTTGTGCTTTTTCAGCTTTCCTTTTGGATAAAAGAAAATTCAGTGGCGACTCTTGCTAACCGTAACATTTGCGATCAAACGCAAAAACCTCAAGTCAGTTCTCCCACCATATCACAACTTGCATCATGCCAGCTTCCAACATGTTGCCAGCTACCTAAACCAAACTCACTACCACCATAGGCCCATCATCACATACCTGCATAAAAAACCGATGATGCATTAGAATCCCCTACAAACATGCAGCCACATTGTAATATACGCCGACATTACCAACCTGTACAAAGCTACTCATAACAGAAACATAAAACATGAGAGAAAAACCTACATATAAAATAGAATAGACATTAACTTCAATAAAACCAAAAACAGTCCCTGCACGTCCTAAACTTCTAACCAAATACTAAGACTTCTAACTATCCTATAACAAAAATTACACAAGTCTAACTAACTTCTAAACTAACTATGCTAGCTCGTTCCATAACTGTCATAACAAAAACCTAACTAACAAAATTTCAAACTACAAAACTAACTTCTAACAAACCTCAATCTCACCATTGAATCCGTAACTGAAATTCACGATCAAGGGTTCAGATCTACTTACCTTTAAACAACTTTTGCAGCTTCTAACCGATTATATAAACTGCATCCTTAATTAATAATAAGGATTCTTCACATTTTTCTAGAGAATCACCATTTCTCATGCATCATTTCTGTTTTCCAGTTTCATCTTCTCTACCCTCCTACTCTCAGAACCTCACAATCTTCATCTTCAAACTCTTCCTTAATCCTCTCCGAGTTTTCTCTGCACAGTATAATCTCAACCTTCAAACTACTATGCCTTTCATCATCATCCTCCACAAAACCTGCAAGAACTTAATCTATCTCTGCATCATGTTCGATACCTTCAATCATTGTTGCAACTTTTCAATATTCACTCTCCTTCTTCATCATTTACCTACAACATTCAGGCTTTAAATAACTCAACATCCTTCATCAACAACGACAAATTCGCCGCAACATCAATGCGTCATAACAATGACTCAGAGAAGCAAAGAATTCAGAAGTAGAAGAAATTGAAGAAGAAGGCAACAACGACCGAATCGAAGACGTAATACCTAGAATATATTTTTTAGTCTTCAACTTCTTAGCGTCACCATTGAAAATAAACCGAATGATTCTCTGTTTCGTAGGTGTTCTTTGATTCCTCTACAATTTCTATTTTCCGGTTGAGTTCAAGTCTGAGTTGAAATCAAAACTGAAACGGTTATGAGGAGAACGAAATGTAACAAGATGAATGGAAGAGAGAATGAACTGAATAGAAACCATGAAAACACTTTGAAATCCGTGAAAACTAAGGGTGAATGAGGATTCAGACATAGATGATTTAGGGAGAGACGAGGTGAGACAATCTTTCGCGATGGCCGGATATTGGTGTCTGGTCGGAGAAGGTAAATGTGAGAAAGGTTGAGCTTCCGCATGAGAGAGAAAGGAAGAAGAACTCGTGAATTTGAAAAGCCATTTCTAACCCAATCTACTTCATCATCAAAACACTATCGTATCGCTTCCACCCAATTATTTTTCATTTATTCCATCTTTTGAATTGATAATAAGTAATATAAATAAAAACAGCTGAAGCATTTGGGTCAGATTGGTGATATAGGGATCTTGGTGAACGGGTTACACTCCATTTAGGCCCATGGCCAATTTTTGAACCCGATTTTTGACCATGGACCCTTTATGGTCTGGGCCGTAGTGGAACTTCTGAACCACCAACACATTCAAATTCATACCTCTATTGTTCTAGAATTTTTATTGTTATATTTTTACGTAGCTTTTTTATCAATCGTTGGCATGATTTTGATGATAAAAATAATGCAAGTTAAAAATAGTAGAATTCTTTGGATTTTTTCTTTAGAATTTTAATTAGAATTTTCTATTATTTTTATGTTTGGTAATCATTTCGTTTCCATGATTTCGTGATTCACTTTTTCTTGTTGAGATTTGAGTCTTATGCAGGTTTATTGTGTGATATTTGGATATGCTTGGTGCACCTTACACTTGTGATTTATTTTTACATTGATAGTGCCTCCGAGCATTTGTTTATGACTCTTCTCTATTGTTTGGTGAAACTTGCTTGAAGTTTTGTAGGTTTCTCTGTGTTGCTTGCTGTGCTACAAACCATTGTTCGTTAGGTATCATTGTGACTTTGTTTTATTCCTCATTTCCATATTTTACCGCTTTTCTAGATATCATGAGAAGTAGGAAATAAAGAGTGTGAACTCGAAGTCGCTGTATAAAGACTTGTAGCAGGCATTTCACACCTATTTGCTAATTGTGCTTGTGTTTGCTTTCATCTTTTGACGAATGATGATGTCACTCAATTATCATTGAGATAATTACTCCGGCCTTTGCATGCTCCCTTAGGACTTTATCCTTTTGTTATCGACGACTGATGATGTCACTCAATTAGCATTGAGATAACAACTTTGACTTTTGCATGCTCCCTTAGGACTTTATCATTTTGTTGTCGACGTCTGATGATGTCACTCAATTAGCATTGAGATAACGGCATTGGTATTCCTATGCCATGTCCCCTTAGGAATTTCTTGTTCCTTTCAGATGCAAGTTAGTCCTTAGGTTTGTACGCCATGCATGCTAACATAGGTAGATGTTTCCCTTTTAGAATTTTTCTTTCCTCTTTTGCAAGTGCATTAAAACTAAAACCTTTTTTTTCTTAGCAAACCATACAACATCTTAATCATACTTAAACCCTTTTTCAAGGTAACAAAATGTAAACCAATCAAGTGTGGCATCTTGTCTCAAGGGAGTAACTCAAAACCATTTTCACAAGGGTTCGTCACCCATAAAAAACACAAAAAAAAACACAAACATGTGAGCCAAACTACGACGCTCTAATTCCTCGAAAGGGATATGTAGGCAACAGGTCGTGAGGCCTAACCAAGAAAAATTCGTAAATGATTCCTTTTTTCCATGCATTTATTTTGTATGCATTCTTCCTCAGTAGTAAGCACTAGACATAGATTAGACACACCTATAAGATAGATAATAAGAGTGGATACTGTAGAGTACTACGGGCGTGCGGGGTGCTAATACCTTCCCCTCGCGTAACAGACTCCCTTACCCGATCTCTCGGTCGCAAGACCGTGACTTCTACCTTTTAAGGTTTTCTCTATGTTCACCTTTCCCTTCATGTGGGATAAAAGACGTTCGATGGTAACTTCATTGTCTGATGATTTTTAGTCGGTTGTTTCACTGCGGCTTGAGTGGACTTACAGTAAGGATCAACAGACTTATTGGGGGTGCCAATAAGGTTGACCAACCTTGCTGTGGGTTGTTTTGTAATTAGTTTGGTTATAGTGGATTAAGTCCTTGTTGAAGGCTAAACCATCCTTGTGAGGGTGGACTGAAGTAGCTTAGTTAACAGTGAATCAAGATAAAAATCATTATGTTCATTTACTGTTTTATGTTCTAAGCTTACTTGGTTCGTCAGCTGAAAAAGAATTAATTTGGTGAAACCCAATTCAAACCCCCCTTTCTTGTGTGTTTCACACCTTCAATTGGCATCAAATCCCCGGTTCTGGTATTGATAATTATCAAACACTTCATCGTGTCAGATAAAGATCCAAACGAGTTTTTCATTGAAGAAACACAATGGTTGAACCCACTCCAGCTGTTGCTGCATCAGATTCAAACGATAAAAGTTATAACGTTAAACCTCCCATCTTTGATGGAGAAAAGTTTGAATACTGGAAAGATAGACTAGAAAGTTTATTTCTAGGTCATGATATTGATCTTTGGGATAAGTTAGTGAATGGCTACGTACCTCCCACAGATAATACTAGAAAATATATAGCTAGGAGAGCTATGACTGATCAACAAAAGAAAGATTGTAAGAATCATTATAAAGTAAGAACCATCTTGCTGAATGCGATTTCTTATACTGAGTATGTGAAGATCACAAATAGAGACTCTGCCAAGTCTATATTTGATTCTCTCAAAATGACTCATGAAGGAAATGATCAAGTTAAGGAAACCAAGGCGCTGACCTTGATTCAGAAATATGAAGCTTTCAAAATGGAAGATGATGAAAGCATTGAAGTCATGTTTTCAAGATTTCAAACCTTAGTTGCAGGACTCAAATTTCTGAACAAAGGCTATTCAACGGTATATCACATGAAGAAGATTATCAGAAGCTTGCCATCCAAATGGAGGCCTATGGTAAATTCACTCAAGCTTGCAAAGGATCTAAACAACACTTCTCTAGAGGAACTGATAAGTTCTCTAAGAAGTCGTGAGATTAAGCTAGAACAAGATGAACCATAAAAGAAGATAAAGTCTATTGCTATTAAATCGATCAGAAAATCTGAGAAGTCCAAAGCTCTTCAACCAGAAGAGATTGAGGATCCAAAAGAAGATTCTGACGATGAAGAAGACGAGTTATCTCTGATAACCAGGAGGGTTAACCGTCTTTGGAAGAGGAATCAAGGCATCAAATTGAGAAGTTCAATAAGGATTGGAGGTTGCTTCGAATCATCATTTGGTCAAAGGAAGTGTAGCGGCAACGAAGTAATTTTTTATGAATGCAATGAGCCTTGACACTACAAGAATGATTGTCCTCATCTTCAAAAGGACATACCAAGGAAGAAATCTCTCAAAAATGAGAAGAAATGGATAATGGAAACATGGGATGATTCAGACTCGTCTGACTGCAATTCAGATGGAGAACATGCTAACATGGAACCGACGGCTCATATTGGAATATCTAGTGAAGTATTCCCCTTAGAAGATGAATCTGATTCAGAAACGGAAGATGTATTCTGCAAAGAGGTATTCTCTGATTTTACTCATTCTGAATTAAAATTCTCCTTAGTAAAAATTCTGGAAAAACATGAGTTACTCAAGATTCAGTTCAAGGATCTCAAAAAGACCCATGAATCTGTATATGTTGAAATCAGTAAGCTAAAGGAAAAAAAATTATTTTAAAAGAAGAAAATTTTATTTATTGAAAGTTTAAAACTCTGCCCTTAAAGCCGCGAGAACTCTTCTAGAAGAAACTGAGAGTATTGATGGTGTCATTGAGAAATATGACAAAGCCTTCTAGAAATTTCTAGCTAAGAGCATAAGGAGAAGCATGCTAGTTTCTATGATCTATGGTGTAAGCAGAAATGGAGTTAATGGTATTGGCTATGATCCTCATGAAAAATCTAAATCTAATAAGGAAAACATGCCAACTACCTTATACTCTCATTTTGTACCTGCTGGGTTTGTGCCAAAAGAAGATGTAAAAGATGAGGAGAAATCTGATTCTGAATCCGATGAAAATCAATTGGCAAAACCAATTAGTTTTAACTCTTAAAAATATGATTAATCGTCTGTTAAAACAAAATTTGTTCATAGCTTTGGTAGATCTAACAAGAATGGACCCAAGATATTATGGGTACCAAAGGATAAGATAATCTATGTTGCAAACATCCTTAGTAGTGCAATTGAAACACCTGTCTTGACACCTGGACTCTGGATACTTGTAACACATGATGAGAAAAAGGCATATGTTCCAAAGTCAGGAACTTAAGCTTGAAATTATCATGGGTTTCAGAGGTGATCAAAGGAGTGAATCACAGGCTCCGGAATAGTAGCTATTCTTGGAGCGGTAGGGAGGACAGCAAAAAGTAAAGTATTAATTTTACTAGGTGATATTTAGGTTATATCATATCGTGTCCACAAAGACTGGTTATTGATTCTCCATTCGACAAATCTCTCGTTAATGAGTTTGGGGTTAAATGGGTTGAAAGGAAAAGTATCAACAAAAAATAAATATAAATGAAAGTAAAAGCTAAGGAAGAAATTTATCAAGCCTGTATATAATCTACTCATCACAGACTTAAATCTATCGACCAGTTACACTTAACCTAACAATACTCATCAATGTCACTACATATCACTCACAACCTAAGTCATTTCTAACCCAAATCGAGAGACTGACTGTATCACCAAGGAAGTGACCTTTCTACCACCTCAACAACATAGAAGACAACTATGTTAATCGCACTGACAATCTCTCAGCACAACACAACCAACACATGCATTAAGCTCTGATGCCCAAAGTGAATGTCAGCTCTAAATCTATCTCTAGAGTTCAGAAACTAATAGATAATCATACTAGATAAGAATCTAAGCAATATATGTCTGTAACAACTCAAATCCCTAACACAGTAAAAATCTAAGACAACAATAAATAAAGATTAATAAAGCAAGTTTTATATAACGCCATGGGCGACAAGTATACATGATTTCAAAGTAAATACATATACAAACCCAACACAAGATAAATACATAGAGAGGACAAGAGATAAACCACAAATCTTCCGATTTGTCAGAGCCGGTCAATGAGAAATCCACCTCCAATCATCCATAAGCAAAGCCCTAGTGTTGTTATCTAAGCTAATCCACTAAAAAAATTAGGTTGATGGAGTTGGGAGAATAAATTCACCCCCAAAACCATCACTCCTAAAATGAAATGAAAATGAAAATATAACAGAATTATGTTCTGCGACAATTGCCTGACGACTCAAAAGCATCGCCCGACGATTCCTTCTATACACTTGGCCTAGGTTTTTCCACGTCCTTAATTGATAAAAAAAATCTAACGTCGCCCGAGGACAAACTCACATTGCCCGAAGAAACAAGGAAGAGGCAACATCAAAATTGGTCTTCTAAAGTTGCCTACTGTTTCTCGGCGATAGACATTTTGGCCCGACGATGCATGACAGTTCAACAACTTTTGTTGCTTCCACTGCATAACTTCATCTAGCCTCCAATCTTGGCCTTCTTCTTTTACTGATCCAAAAATATATCTTGGAGATTTATTCCTCTTGCTCCAACTATGCTCAAATACCTACAGAACATATACAAAACCAATCAACCAATATAAGATGTATTCAAAATGCAACTAAACATATTTACAACAAAAAGTGGGGTTATTAAACTAATATTAACAACAAAGAGTTGATAAGTGCAACAAAAGGTATATACAAAATAACTACACTTTTGAACTTATCAAACTATCCAAAACATGAATCATTGTTTATCCTCAAACAAAATCAAATAACCCAAAGAACAAAGAATGATGAATTAAAGAATCACGAATCAACAGTTTTTGAAAACAGAAAATAAATGCAATGGTTCAAATGAAAAAAAATACACACAAAGTAAACACTTACCACTAAACTACGACTATAACATAAACACAAAACAAATGTTAAATACAAAAATCCTGCCAAACATTCTAAAATAATACTAGTTCACAAATGAATCACACATAGCAAACACAATTATCGGTAGATGAAAAACACATAAAAATGTGGTATTTTCACTCATAAATTATGAATTCATCCAAAAATTTGCATTGAAAATATAAAAGCAAGAATCTCAAGGGCTTTTCAAGGTTGTAATGTGGCTTGGTTAACAAATAAGTGATAAGTCCTAAAGCTAATCGAAACAAAAACTTGCCTAAACCTAAGGGAGTAATTACTTCCACAAAGTTTCAAACAATATAATTTCAATCAAACTTCTTCTTTATCACAAGTTTCACACCAAAACACATCACTTATTAACACAAAATTATTATGTGCCTTTTTTTTTTCTTTTTCAAAGCTTTTCTATTCTTTTTCTTTCTTTTATTTTTTTTTCAACCTCATAGCAATCAACCAATAAATACATAACCACTTTGCTCCCCAACTTGAATTCAACCAACATCTTATTGAATACTCCCTACTTTCTAAGGCAAGGTAAAAATTCAAACCAAAACAATGGTTGAGGGTTCAAGAAAACAACGAACCAACATCCATGAAAAAAGGGGAATTAACACTCATAGAGAAGCATTTAGAAAATACAACATGGATATCGACAAAAAGCTTAAAGGGGTTACTAATGATCACACACTCACAAGGTAAATTGAATATTTGGCTAGGTAGTTGTTCTCAAAATGAAACAAAAATGCCTTTCCCCTTTTCTTGCATTCATATAATCAATAAAAAAAGTATTAAGCATAATAAAATCCAGTTAACATAAGAATTGTGGCCTCCAGCATATATGAACAATGGAAAGCTACTCACAAAAAGGGTTGGAACTAAAGTGATTCATAAATGAACAAGTATACAAAAGAATGAATGGCATAAAATTGTAAGAAGTCTAAGTATCATGAATATGCTAAAGTATAGAAAGCGATAAACACATACCTCGAACATGTACAAAACTTTAACAAAAATCATTACCACGCATTCCTAAGTCGAAATGATCAAACTTGACAAATAACCTCAATATTCTACAAGTTACCGAACCAAAACTTGAATCCAAACAACAACAAAAGAATTAGAAAAATAATACTAAAGCTAATTACTACATAACTACACAAAACATACAATATTTAAAAACTTTTAACAAACTTCCTCAAGCTAAACACGACAAGCTTTCAGAAAAACTCAACTGATATAATGAAACAAACAGGTGAAAGTGAATTAACAAATTGAAAAGTGAAGATTTGAAATTTAAAAACTAATCTGAGTTCAACTTGTTAAAACACAAGTCACCACACTACCTAAACTAACACAAATAAAAACAATACAACATGCTTGTTTTATGTCGTAAGCTTGACGCCTTTATTGTGCAAGCTAGTAACCTCCTCTCGTCATGCCATGTTATTGTCACACCGCGCAAACCAAAATAAAGTGTTCTAATAATCACACAACAAACGTTACGAAAATAAGAAAATTCACAACAATACGTGAAAATACGTATATGCACAAATATCATATACAAGTTAATATGCAATTTCTATACAACATATACATTAATTACAAAACACAAAAACAAAAGAATTATCACAATGAGAAAACAATAGAACCAACCCCCGACAACGGCGCCATTTTGCTGGAGCGGTAGGGCGACAAGCAAAAAGTAAAGTATTAATTTTACCGGGTAATATTAAGGTTATATCGTATCGTGTCCACTAAGATTGGTTATTGATTCGCCATTCGAAAAATCTCTCGTTAATGAGTTTGGGGCTAAATGGATTGAAAGGAAAAGTATTAACAGAAAATAAATGTAAACAAAAGCAAAATCTAAGGAAGAACTTTATAAAGCCTGCATATAATCTACTCATCATATACTTAAATCTATCGACCAGTTACACTCAACCTAACAATACTCATCAATGTCACCATGTATCACTCACAACCTAAGTCATTTCTAACCCAAATCGAGAGACGACTGTATCACCAAGGAAGTGATCTCTCTACCACCTCAATAATACAGAAGACAACTATGTTAATTGCACTGATGATCTCTTAGCACAACACAACCAACACAGAGGCATTAAGCTCTGATACCCAAAGTGAAAGTCAACTCTAAATCTATCTCTAGAGTTTAGAAACTAACAAATAATCATCCTAGATAATAATCTAAGTAGTATATGTCTATAACAACTCAAATCCCTAACACAAAGTAAAAATTGAAGACAACAATCGACAGAGATTAAATACAGAGATTAAATACATATAAAAACCCAACACAAAGAGGAGAAGAGATAAACCACAAATCTTCCGGTTTGTCAGAGCCGGTTAATGAGAAATCCATCTCCAATCATCCATAAGCAAATCCCTAGTGTTGTTATCTAAGCTAAACCACTATAAAAATTAGGTTGGTGGAGTTGGGAGAACAAACTCACCCTCAAAACCACCACTCTCCAAATTAAATGAAAAGGAAAATATAACAAAATTTTGTTCCGCGACAATCACCCAGTGACTCAAAAGCATCGCCCCATAAATCCTTCTATACACTTGGCCCAGGTTTTGTCAAGTCCTCAACTGATCAAAAAAAATATCTAACATCGCCCGACGATAAACTCACGTTGCCCAATGAAATAAGGTAGAGGCAACATCAAAATTGGTCTTCTATAGTCGCCCACTGTCGCCCAACAACAGACATTTCTCCCTGCGATGCATGATAGTTCAACAACTTTTGTTGCTTCCATTGCATAACTTCATCTGTCCTCCAATCTTAGCCTTCTTCCTTTATTGATCCAAAAATGCATCTTGGAGATTTTTCCTCTTGCTCCAACAATGATCAAATACCTACAAAACATATAAAAAACTAATCAACCTGTGATACGGTGGGAGAACTGACTTATGTGTTTTACGTTTTATCGTAAATGTTGCAGTTAGCAAGATTCGCCACCGACTTTTCTTTTATCCAAAAGGAAAGGTGAAAAAGCACAGGGAAGACCTTTGAGATTATTTCTTGAGTTCAGGGGGTAGATTATGAAAAGGGGAGGTATTAGCACCCTTTTCATCCATGGTTTTTCATGGGATCTTAGTTACTTGCTAGATCACTTGCTTTTGTTTGAAATTGTGCTTTGTGGTTTTTGAAAGTATTTTTGAAAATATGCCATTGTTTAGGAAAACTTTGCAATGATTCTCGTTCGTAAGAATGTATACAAAGTGTTTGATCTTTTAAAAATGTTTTCAAGTTTTGAAAGATGTTTTGAAAGTGTTGGTGTTTGTTTTTGAAAATAGCAAGGATGTTTTTGTTTTGAAATGGAGCAAGTAACTAGGAACATTCTACCTACTCAAAAGTATTTCATGTTCATTTCCTTTCTCCTTTGACATTGTTATCTTACCATTGATTTGGTAAGTAACCCTATCTTTGGATGTTAAAGGGACGGGCATGGGTCATCGTATAACCATGATCAGCAATGTTGCAAGGTATCTTAACATATTTTCTTTAGAGATTTAGATCATTTTGAAAGGCAACTTTTGATAGTGTCATCGAGGGACTATGATCTTGTATTTTATTTGTCTTTGCTAAGATACCTCACATGCGTAATATGGCCATTTTTGTAAGGAAACCAAGTGGATTTACCCTAGGGGTGCTTGTGTGCAAGTGTATTGATTTTCATGCTTGGTTTTTGCCTTGAATTAGGGTTTTCTGATTGTTGATTTTATCTTTCCATACAAATCCTAATTACTAGAATTTATATAAAGCGATAAATTGCGGAATTTAAAATTACTACGCTATTACAATACTTATGGGAGGGATTGCAAGAAAATTAAACCTAATTAAACCTAATTATCTATTACAACCATATTGAATATTGTACAAAATTGAAAATAAAATGCAAGAATATAAATGGAAAAAGAAATGATTTTTGTTGTTTTTATGAAAGCGGTTTTAACGTAATTAAGAGAGATGATTAATGAAAAATAAACAAAATTTAATCCTAAATTAATTAAGAAGGAAATTAAGTTAAAAAATGTATTTTAGGGTTTTTTGTGAAAAGGTTTTAACTTAATAAAAATAATATGAAAATTAATTAATTAATTAAAATAAACCTAAGTTCTAAATTAATTTTAATTAAGAAAATAAATAATTAAACCTATGTCTAGATATTAATTATTAAAAAGAAATTAATTATTAAGAGAAATGTTTCTTTTTAGTCTTTTTTTTTGTTTTATAGAGAAAATAAAATATATAAGTGTAAATAATAAATAAAAATATTTTTGGATTAATAAAAATATTAAAGAAAATAAAATACAATGAAATAAAAAACAAAGAAAATGAAATAATTAAAGAAAATTGGGCCAGGGGGTGCTGAAGTAAATCAAGGTTAGTAAAAAGAAAAAAAAAACAAAAGGCCCAATTGGAAGCCCAGGCGCTGCAAAAAAAAAACACAAAAATGTCAAAAATAGTGAAAAAAAATGCAAAAGGTCACGCTGGGGCTTGAACCCAGGACCTAAGGGTGACAAACACGCGCTTTAACCAATGGGATGGTGATACATCCGTTAACTTGTATGAAATGATAAATACATAACACAAAATGCGCCCTGCTTACACTTTATCTTCAACCTCCAGCCAAAGGATCTGTAACTTGCTCATTTCTCAACCAATTGCAAAAATGTAAACATGAAAATTGCTTCAATTTTCACACGAATCCAACCATATAAATATCATAAGCTATAAATCAAAGATGAATGAGAATAGTACCAAATTCTGACCTAAATATTTCAGGAAGTTTAAACTCAAAATTCTCCTAGCTCAATCAAAATAAATGAAATCTATGGACATGTATAGTTCCAGGGCAATGATGTCTACATTTTATCTTCACAAATGCAAGCCTATAAATGCCTAAATATGAAGATATAAGTTCAAGAAAAATACCTCAAAACTGGAAACCGTGAAATGAATTTGAGCTTGTTTCAGGCAATGGTGATGATCAGGCTAGCTTCCTCAAGTCCCCAGGAAGCTAATGCAGTGATTAGCTTGAGTAATGGATGGCTAGAATAGTCTGGAGAAGTCAAGTTGCAGACCTCTGTTTTTTGTTATAGAGGATGATGAAAATGGAGTTACAGTTTCAAACCAAGGATAGGGATGGACTATATTTGATGTAAGGAAGCTTTAGAAATGAATTTGAGGGAAAACGCACGAGGGAAATGAAAGATACAAGTTCAAGGGAAGAACTGTGTATCAATGGTGTTTTTTTGAGCAATTTCTGGTTTATGAGTGTTTGAGGGAGTTTCAGTGTCTTAGCATTCGTGTGTTATGTTGCAATAGACTTGTCTATATGTATGGAAGAGGTTAGAGATCAAATACACTCAAGGTTTATGAGTTCTAGCCTTTTGGCTCTATAACTTGCTTTTGAAGAAGAGTGAGAACACAAATCTTAAAGCGTTGTACAAGCATGTTCTGAGTTCAAAGAGGCTTTAGACACATTGCTTTTGGTTTATATGGGTTGTGTGTGCAGAAATAACAAGTGAAAAGCTCAAGAAGTTGACAATTGCAAAAGTGATGCTTTATCAAAATGGAAATGGCAACTTTGTCCCATAAATGGAAATGTAACTTGGATAAAGGCTCAAGTGCTTGGATTAAAGCTCTAACAGTTGCGTAAACATTTAATTATGGAGTGACAAACAAGTTTGAGGCATGCAAAGCAAAGATTATGCATCCTAGGCTGAATTTTTGTTCATCATGAAATGGCTTGTAATTTAAGTTTGAAAACCCTAACTTCATATTTTCGATTCTCCCTGCTCACAAATTATCTCAAGGAGTTCTTGGACATTTTGGAAAGCTTGTAATGTGCTCTACAACCCCTATTTGAATAAATTTTGAAAATTCCCCTTGGAACTATAAGAAAAAGTTCCATGAAGTTAGGTCAAAATCCTGACCAAAACTAGGGAAAAATTTCACTAGGTGTTTAATTTCAAGATCATGACTTTATGAATTAATAACTTGAGATCCAAGAATTTTTAGAAGAAGTTGTGTAAATAAATGTTGTATATATCATGGATATCTACAACTTTCATGTTGAAAGTTTCTTCTGAATCCTCTTGCATCATGGTGAAAAATTTGCTCAAAGTTGTGAAAAACATGAAGTTTTAAACACTTAGAAAAATTTCTAAGTTAGAAATCTTTGACTTTTCAAAATGAAATCTTGAATTTTTGATTTCTTGATGAATAAGTTTCATATTTTGACATTTTTTGATGAATTGTGATGTTTGACATTGGATTTTGACCAAAAAGTCAAAATTTGACTTTTCAGTGTATAATTGACTTTTGATCAGTTGACTGAAAATTCACTATCAATCCAATTGATCTTGAGAAATGTTTTGGGTCATGCCATTAGGTCAAAATCATGCAATTAAACTCTTGATATCATGCTTCAAACCAATTGATCATTTTCTAGGTAAAAAATCAGAAAATTCCCCTTCTCAGTCAAAACCCTAATTTTGACCATTTTGCCCTTTTGATGATTTAATCAAATTTCTTGAGGAATTGTGGTCCAAACTTGATCATATGATACATATGAGTTTATAATGTTGATGTGGATCAAAAATTATGAAGTTTGACTATAAATTGGCCATAGTTGACTTTTTCTCCAACAAAATTGATTTTTAGGTCAACTGCTCAATTGACTGAGCAAAAGTGTGATCCAAGGCTTGAAACTTGACATGAGTAATCTTGGGGGTCCATAATGATCCATGAGAGTCACATGATGCATTTAAAGTTAAATTATCCTTATGCAATTTGAAACCCTAATTTTGGTCATCAGTGCTTAAGGAGGTGTCTTGAGTTGATCAACCCTAGTTCAGTCTTGAACCAAGAGAGATCTTTGTGAGAATATATTTGATAAATGAGATGGAAAATTTTGGGGTAAAAAATCTTCCCCTGTTCAATCTTCTTAAACCTGAAGAGTTAGATTGGCGGATTTTCCATTCGTGACTTGAAGGTGGAAGGTGATTGGACACTAGAGTGCCCAAAAATTTGCATTCGAGGATGTGGTGGTTGATGGTGTAGGGAATAGGCTTAAAGATGCCATTCGGAGGGGAGATGGAAATTTGTTGGAGATGGGCTTGTATACGCCATCAAAAAAATGATTGTTGAACCGTATCTGCAAGCCGAAACTGAATGAGTATCAGAATGGCATCCGCGTTTGGAGCACATCTAAACTGTATCTTCGGGATGGATTTGAATGAGTATCAGAATGGCGTCCGTGTCTGGAGCGTATCTTAACTGTATCTGAAAGTTGAATCTGAATGAGTATCAGAGTGGCGTCCGTGTCTAGAGCGTATCTATATTGTATATGAAATTTGAATTTGAATGAGTATCAGAATGGAGTTTGTGTCTGGAGCGTATCTGTACTGTATCTGAATGTTGGATCTGAATGAGTATCAGAATGGCATCCGTATTTGGAGCGTATCTGAACTGTGTCTGAAAGCTGAATCTGAATGAGTATTAGAATGGCGTCTGTGTCTGAAGCATATCTGAATTGTATCTGAGAGTTGAATCCGTGTAGGATTGCTTTTGATGGTCGTGTAGATAATTATCCTGGCTTGTCTCAAGTATCAATATATGACCTTTTTGTTGATTGTTGATGATAGCCATTGGCTGATTGATCTTTCCTGGAGAGATGAAAGATTAGTTGTATGCAATGTCATGATGTATGAAATGCCTTGCATAATGATGTTCTCAAAAAAATGAATGAGATTATGTTGTATGCGTTCGTGTTGTCAATGTCATTACGTATGGGTGCGATGTATGGGCATGTAAGCCATGTTGTTGTAACACTGTTGGATTAGGGAATATAAATCCCTGACTGCTGTTGGGGATATGGAGTGTAAGTCTTCATGTTTTGAAGTACTGATGAGTTGATGAGCTCTTATTTGTTAGAGAAATAAACTTTGTTGTAAGGGAAACGTCGTGTGTTGCTTGTGAAATCCTGTTGGGGAATCCTAAGAAATTCGGCGACTTCTACCAGGGAGTGATAACTGGAAGCTTTGTTCCGCTGGGGATTAAGCTGCACACTGGGGAATTTTATGGAATAGTATAAAGATATTATCCTATTTCTTAAAGCCATTAGTGTCTATCTTCTATTTTTTGCTCATTTATAAATAGTAGTTATGTTTAAATGCATATGCTCCAAAATAAATCATTGGACATTTTTGTAAACAAAACAAAGAAATTAAAGAAAAACAGATAGTTTTGTACTTTCAAAGGAGTAGCTTTGTATTAACTTGAATAAGTATTTTTGTACAATGAGATGAACATCCTAGTAAGAGAATGTCATCGTAAAAAATTAAAATTTGATACAAAGAAAAGATAGCTATGTGCAATAATCCCACGGGGTTCCCATTCTGCTATAGCCTTCGTGTCTCTGAGTGTCTTGTCCACTTGTTTCCTTGTCTAGAGTTAATTGGATTGATCAGAACCGCTGAGTTTGCCAGTCGAAGCCAAAGGTTGTCCGTAAAGGTGATCCAATGGGACATAGTCGTACGCTTTAATTCCCTAACTTTTGCTTGGACCGCCTTTTCGTGTTTTCAGTCCACCGGGATACCCTTTTTTGCCCAAGTCTCCCCTTCGGGTTTTCAACTTGCCGGGTGTACAAAGTTTTTTGTTTTTATCCCTAATTTTTGCCCGAACCTTTTTGGTTCTCTGGGATGCCCTTGTTTTTCCTAGGTGTGTCAACCTAGCGGGTCTCTTATGCCTAGTATATTTTGACTATGTCCGTGTTCACAGGGTGTGGCAGGTCGTCGCCATCCATAGTGGTTAAGATCATTGCTCCACCAGAGAATATGCTTTTGATTACAAATGGTCCTTCATATGTAGGAGTCCATTTTCCTCTGGGATCACCTTGCGGCAATATGATGCGCTTGATCACCAAATCCCCGACTTGATATACTTGGCGTCTGACCTTTTTGTTGAAAGCCTTGATCATCCATTTTTTATACATTTGACCATGACATACAACAATAAGCCTTTTCTCATCAATCAAGTTCAGTTGATCAAGTCGAGTTTGGATCCAATCGTCTTCATTCAGTCCTGCATCCTTCATGATTCTCAGAGAAGGGATCTGGACCTCAATAGGCAAAACAACTTCAATGCCGTATACTAGAGAGTAAGGTGTTTCCCGGATGATGTGTGTGTCGTGGTACGATAACCATGGAGATCTAATGGTAGCATCTTATGCCAGTCTTTGTAGGTGACTGTCATTTTCTGTATGATCTTTTTGATGTTCTTATTTGCGGCTTCGACATCACCATTCATTTTTGGCCAGTAAGGAGAAGAATTATGGTGTTGGATCTTGAATTGTGCACACAGTGTGGTGATCATAGTCTTGTTGAGATTCGTACCATTGTCAGTGATGATCCTCTCTGGGATACCGTAACAACAGATGAGATTCTGTTTGATGAAACGGGCTACAACATTCTTGGTAACGAAAGCGAAAGAAGCCGCCTCAATCCACTTCGTGAAATAGTCAATGGCCACAAAGATGAAGCGGTGTCCATTAGAGGATGTTGGCTTGATTTCCCCAATCATATCGATGCCCCACATAGCAAAGGGCCAAGGAGTCGTTAAGACATTCAGAGGAACCGGAGGTCCGTGCACCTTGTTAGCATAGATCTGACACTTGTGGCAGGTTCGAGAGTGTTGATAGCAATCTGCTTCCATGGTAGACCATTAATAACCTGCCCGTAGGATTTTCTTCGCCATCGTATGCCCACTGGAATGGGTACCAAAAGTGCCTTCATGTAGATCAGCCGTGATCTTTTCTGCCGCAACCTTGTCTACGCAACGGAGCAAAACAGAGTCATAGTTGCGTTTGTAGAGAATGCCATTACTAAGGAAGAACTTAGAAGATAATCTCCTTAAGAACTTCTTATCATTGACTGAAGCTTCTTCCAGATATTCTTGAGCATCGAGATACCTCTTGACTTCGTGGAACCAAGGTCGGTCTACTACTTCTTCAGTATTGATCTCGTGACAGTGAGCTGGTTCATCCATTCGTTAGATGGTGATCTGGGGAGCCTCGTTATCCCATTTAAGTTTAAACATGGATGACATTATGGCTAACATGTATGCTAGTTGATTTTCTTCTCGCAGGAAATGCTCGAAGGTAATATTCTCAAAGTGTGTGATTAATGTCAATACATGTTATTTGTATGGGATAAGGTTTGGGTGTTTGGTGTCCCATTCTCCTTTGATCTGGTTGATGACCAAAGCTGAATCTACGAATACACTTATGGACTTGATCCCCAAATCTATGGCAGCTTTGAGACAAAAAATGCACACTTCGTATTCTTCCATGTTATTTGTACAGTTGAAGCAGAGTCTTGCCGTGAAGGGAGTGTGACATCCTTCAGGAGATATGAGTATAACACCTATACCATTGCCGAGTGCATTAGATGCCCCATCAAAAACCAGTGTCCATCGGGATCCTTATTCAGGTCTGTCATATGGTCTGAATTCTTCGCAGTTGTTTACCATCATGATGTCTTCATCTGGGAATACGAACTTCATGGACTGGTAGTCATCCACAGCTTGATGAGCAAGGTGGTCGGCAAACACACTGCTCTTTATTGCTTTTTGGGTAGTATACTGAATGTCATATTCCGTCAGGATCATCTGCCATCTTGCTATTCTCCCAGAAAGGGCAGGCTTCTCGAAGATGTATTTTATTGGATCCATTTTGGATATCAATAAGGTAGTATGAGTCAGCATATACTGTCTTAGCTGGCGAGCAGCCCATGCCAGAGCGCAACAAGTTTTCTCGAGCAGTGAATATCTTGTTTCACAGTCGGTAAACTTTTTGCTCAGGTAATAAATAGCATGCTCTTTTCGGCCAGACTCGTCATGCTGCCCCAACACACACCCCATTGAATTTTCCAAAACAATTAGATACATGATCAGTGGTCTTCCCTCGACTGGTGGCATCAAAATAGGAGGTTCTTATAGGTACTCTTTGATCTTGTCGAAGGTATTTTGGCATTCATCATGCCATTTGACTACTTGATATTTCTTCAGCAATTTGAAGATTGGTTCACAAGTAGCTGTTAGGTGAGAAATGAATCTGGAAATGTAGTTTAACCGTCCCAAGTATCCTCTGACTTCCTTCTCGGTGCGAGAAGCTGGCATTTCTTGTATTGCTTTCACCTTGGCAGGACCTACTTCGATACCTTTACCTCTGATGACAAAGCCTAGGAGTTTACCAGACCTCACCCCAAATGTGCATTTATTCGGGTTTAACCTCAGCTTGTATTTCTTCAGTCTCTCAAACAGTTTCTGTAAATGGTCAAGATGTTCCTCCTCAGTTTGAGATCTAGCTATCATATCATCCACATAGACCTCTATTTCGTGATGTATCATGTAATGAAATAAGGCTACCATGGCACGCTGATAGGTTTCCCCAACATTCTTCAACCCGAATGGCATAACCTTGTAACAGAAAGTCCCCCACTGTGTGACAAAGGTTGTTTTCTCCATGTCCCCAGGCGCCATTTTGATTTGAGTATAGCCTGAGAAACCATCCATGAAGGAAAACACCTTATGCTGTGCTGTATTGTCGACCAAAATATCGATATGGGGAAGTGGGAAATAATCCTTAGGGCTTGTCCTATTCAAATCTCTATAGTCCATGCACATTCATACCTTGCCGTCCTTTTTAGGCACGAGAACAACATTGGCGACCCATTGCGGATAGGAGGTGACGACCAATGTCCGACGTTGAATTGTTTCATGACTTCCTCTTTGATCTTCTCTGACATGTCTGGTCGCATGCGACAAACCTTTTGTTTTATCGGTGGGCAGTCTCCTTTTGTTGGTAGACGGTGTACCATGATATCTTTATCAAGTCCTGGCATGTCTTCATACGACCAGACAAAGACCTCAACATAATCATTTAGCAACTGAATCAGACGCTTCTTGACACTGAGTTCCAGATTGGCACCCACCATGACTTCTTTCTGGTCCTCTTCGGTACCTAGGTTAATTGTGTCCACTGGTTCTTCGTGGGGCTGAATGGTCCTCTCTTCTTGTTGTAGTAACCTGGCTAGTTCCCCTGTCACTTAACAGTCTTCCTCACCTTTGTCTTCGGCTTGGTAGATTAGATTTTCATAATCATAAAATGCCATAGCATAATCGTTACCCATGGGACCCCGAATGGATGTAGATCTTCATTTTGAATGTGAGTGTGTGTAAGAGTATAGCTATCTTTGAAAGAAATAAAAAATGCAAAAAAGAAATACAAAGAACACAAAGTTTTTATGCAAAAACGTCTATGATTCATTGATGACATATGAAAATGAGATAACAACCCTTACAAATGGACCGTTGTGCCTCGGGTAAGACACAAGGCTTTAAAAGTCTAAAATTGTTTAATTATTACAGATTCGACAAAATTAAAAGACAATTACTGTTGGATAAAAGTAATTGGGACAAAATCTTTAGCTTCCCAGTTGCTGAGTCCTCCATTGAAAGGTGGGAAACTCCAATCCTCCAGGTCGTAGCTATCCTCATCATCCTCCACTGCATTGACTCCGTGGTTGCTGATCTTCAAAGGTGGTCCCCCGACACGAGCACGACGTACAACTTTCTGGGCTCCTGAAGTGAAAGCCAAACCAAATTTGTCAGACTTGTATGGGATACCAAATAGTGCACCCACCTTCTTCTATCACTGCCTTGGCATATTTCAGAGAAGACATCTTTAACGAAGGTCTTGTAACCTTCGGGATTTGGGAAACAACTTTAGTTACTGCCACGATTGGTGGGACTTCCTCGAAATGCTGAAACGGAGTTTCAATGAATTCACCATCTAATTCCATGTATCTGAAGGAGTTTAGATGACTGACCATATATTCCTCTTCTCCATGGATAGTAATGATCTTCCCCTTGGTTGGGTATTTCAGCATTTGATGTAATGTAGAGGTGACAACACCAGCATTGTGAATCCATGGTCGTCCCAATAAGCAGGAATAATAAGGGCGAATGTCCATCACGTAAAAATTTGAATCAAAGGTTTGGGTCCCAACTTTTATGGGGATGTCCACCTCCCCATGCACCATTCTCTTTGAATCGTCGAAGGCTCTTACCCCTATATTGCTGGGTTTTAAGGTCAAACCTTCATAGTCAAGTCTATCAAGAGCCTTCTTAGGCAGTACATTCAAAGACGAGCCGATATCAACCAAGACATGGGCCAAAGTTATGCCCCTGCATTCGACAGAGACATGAAATGCCTCGTTGTCCTTCCTTCCTCTTGATGTCAAGTCAGCATCAGAAAAGCCTAAACAATTATCCACGATCAAACTGGCCACACAGTCTTAGAACTGATCAGCAGAGGTTTCTTGTGGTACATGGGCAGATTTAAGGAATTTCACCAAGGCCTTTGCATGAGCCTCAGAACACAACAATAAAGCCAACATGGAAATCTTTGACGGAGTCTTCCTTAGATGTTTGACTACATTGTAGTCGCTTGTCTTTATAATTTTCAGAATTTCTTCGATCTCCTTTTGGGAGGCCTCATGGATAGATACTGTTTGCGCCTTCATCCAGACAGGCTCAACCAGAATGCCTTTGCCCCGAGTCTCAGTTGTCTTGGCGGTAGGAGTTTCAGTAGGTGTAACTATAGAAGCTCTAGTAGTAGTAGTGTTAGCATGGGTAACCAAAGGGATTGTAGTAGTAGTAGTGTCAACAGGAACAGAAACAGGGATGATCACAGGACCGGTAAGTCTTTAAAGGAGCAATCTTTGGGGAGAATACTCTGCCACTTCGGGTTATCTTGCTGCTTCCCGCAATGTTACTGATGTCGGGGTCAGCCTTCTCAAGAATCGAGTCTTCATCAGCCAACTAATCTTGTTTGACGCCATGATAGTAGATGTTACCCCTATAGTTCCATGGGACAGTTTTGTCTGATGAGTACGGGATTGGACCTGGCATAGTAATTATCAGTGGAGCTACAACATATGTAATCCTAATGGGTATTTTGGTGGAGACCCTGGAAGGATTGGCGGAAATGGTTACTATTGAAACCTCATTGTAAGAAACAGTTGGAATGAGAGTCTTTTCAAACAAAATCTCTTTGTCATCCATTAGGCGCTGAACACCTGCTTTCAATAAATGACAACTAGTTGGTCGGGATAGACATAAATGGCAGCCTTTATCACAACCCAGAAAAAAATCGACCTTCAATAGATTCTTCTTGATGGTTAGGAGAGGAGTAACAAGTTCATTAACAACAGTAACAAACATATCATCTTCAACAGCGTTGACACCACGACCATGCTTGGGCATATGAGCGGTGATAACATTTGGGATCTTAGGAGCATCAAACTCAATTTATTTGGCTTCAAGAAGGTCTTGCACCTTGTGTTTCAAAGCCCAACAGTTGTTAGTATCATGGCCTGGACTTTTTGAATGGTATGCACAGCGAGCATTAGGATAATAATAAGGAGAAGTTGTGTTAGGATTCTTTGGAGCTTCCTTCAAGGTTACCAGATTAGATCTCAACAAATGTGGCATGACTTGAGATAGTGTCATATTAATCCGGGTAAATTGTCTTACTGGTCTTTCTGTTCTATGTTGATCGTTCCTTTATTGAGTAGGTGCATGCTTAGGGATCATGACAACCCCTACCATTGGACGGTGTTCAGTTCTATCTTGATTCCTTTGAGTATACACAACACCAACTTCTTTCTTCCCGATAAATGGTTTTCTTACAGCAGCGGAGGATGCGTCTTTCTGTATCTTCCCACTCTTAATCCCAACTTCCACTCTTTCTCCGGTCAAGATTAAATCAGTGAAGCATGCTGAGGAGCTTCCAATTAAATGATTAAAGAAAGGACCAGACAGGGTACCCAGAAACATGTCTACTAGCTCTCTTTCAGAAAGGGGAGGTTGGAATCTTCCTGCTAAGTCCCTCCATTTCTGAGCGTAGTCTTTGAAACCTTCACTTGAAACCTTAGCCATACTCTGGAGTTGAGTACGGGTGGTAGAAATATCTGCGTTGTACTGATATTATTTATAGAAATCAGCAGCAAGGTCTTCCCAATTGTGGATGTTGGCCCTTTCTAGTTGATATAACCAATCAAGTTGAGTTCCGGATAGACTGTCTTGGAAAAAGTGGACCCATAAATATATGTCAGTAGTGTGAGGCTGTATCTTCCTCACATAGGATCAGAGATGCATTTTGGGGCACGAAACTCCGTTGTATTTAGCAAATATCGGTGCCTTGAACTTTGGTGGAATGACAATCCCAAACACCAGACCTAGCTCCTCGAAGTCTAGCCCGGGAACTTTCTGGATTTCCATTGCACTTAATCGTTCTTCCAGATCCTTGTATTTATCATCGGCCGGGGGATACTGCTCTTCAGAGTAATCCTCTTCTTCTTCCTCTTCAGTCTCTTGCTGGATAACCGCTTCCTTGCCTTTCCCATCTTGATTATCTTTTTCACTAGATGACGTTGCAATGTCTAGGGTTCGTCTGGTTTTTCCTTGGAATCTTCTTCCCATATTCAGAACTCCGGTTACTTTCTTTTTCTTCTTCTTTTCTTCAATCAGCAAGGTTTTCAGGTCTTATTGTCCTTTGGCTAGAGTCAAGAACAACTGCTGAAACTGAGCATTATGTGCTTGGAGGTCTTTTACCGTCTGCTCGAGATCCATCTTACTGAAATAAACAGTAGAAAGATGAGGATAATTGTCGTAAGAAACCTGCTTATGTTATGATGAATGGTAAATGCATATGCAATGATTTCAAGGAAATTAGAGATATAAAATTGCTTTAGACCAAAAAGGAACACACGTTATATTAATAAATTAAAGCTTGAATAAATCATGCCTCTTTTAGGCTTACAAAGAAGTACAAAAACTCTAAGATAAAAAAGTTGTACGCATCCTCTTTGGTGCGATGTAGGAATTCAGAATCCTCTCCTCATGAAGTTTCTTAGTGAGTTCCAAAACCTTCTTCTCGCTGGCGTAGAATTGGGCTTCGAAAGTGTCTCTCTCCCCCTTAAGCTGTATCTAATCCCTTTGTAAGTCTTCAAGAGAAGTGGGCATGTCAGGATGCAGGATAATGTATGGAACATCTCCTTCCATAACAGGCTCTAAGATTACCGGGAGAATGGAGGGGTAAGGCATCATAAGACTTTGAGCACGAGTTCATACCCATTTGAGGTAAGGCTCAAGAGGGATGGAATTATTATGCCCCAATGTCTTGCTATCTACCTTGTTCAATATCCTCCAAGCTCGGATAAATCTCTGGCGATGACCTTGATCATCATTCTCGTAGTCAAAAACCAAACCTTGAATAAGCATCTCATGTGGACCATCCCTTCGGGTGTAACCAAACTGTCTTAAGGCTAAACATGGGTTGTAGGTGATTCCTCCTCTAATTCCAAGTAAAGGGATATTAGGGAATTCTCCACAACGCTCGACAATAGTAACATTCTCTATAGATCAGGAACACCAATGAATGTTTGAATGTTTGAGTGTCATCAACCTACGTGACCACCTTGAACCTTGCTCGTTCTTTAATACAGATTGGGGAAGATGCGAAATAAACCATCTTGCCAAGAGAGGAGTACAACACATAAGGATACCTCTTTTCCTCATAGTGCGAGTGTGAAAGGAATGTAGGATGTCCCCTAGAAAAGTAGGCACCGGGTTACGAGACATGAAGATTTTAACGGTGTTCACATTTATGAGTTGGTCAGGATTTGGAAACAAAACCATCCCATAGATGAGGATAGCCACAATTTCCTCAAAATCTTGCAAATCCAAAGAGTTCCAACAGTTTTTGGCTTTCTCAAACAAGAACTTTACTAGGAAACTTTTGACACCACTCCTTGTTTCCCAATTAGTTGTGATATCAGATGGTTACAAGTGTAGAGCTTGAGCAATCTCTTCTGGCTTAGGATCTCTTTCCATACCATTCAAAGGTAGTTGATTGAGAATGGGAATCCTCAAGAGTTGGGAGAATTCTTCCAAAGTTGGCACAAGTTGATAATCAGAAAATGTGAACAATGGTGTAAAGGATCAAAGAACTGAAAGAGCACCTTCATCATGTCTTTATCAGTGTTGGAGGTGACCAAGTTTAGTAGGCGACCATGTCTTTCGGTGAATGGAGAATTTTCAGGAATCCTTGATGCTAGCTCTTTTAGTTAAGGGGGGATCCTTACAAGATTGACTTGAATAATTTTCCTGCGAATAGAATCCATGTCCTACAAAACAGAACAAAGATAAATCCCAAGATCCTTGAAATGGTTAGTGAACATGAGTATGATGTCATGATGTTTATGATGTTATGTACAAGTAAATATATACAAGCAAAGCAAACAAGTACTTAGGTTTAGGCTTGCATGGAGCCTCATAGGTAGGTACCGTCTTGAAGTTTAGTTGGCTCAAACGTGTCCTAGTAATAGTAATCGGGTTCTAAGGAGCTCAATATCACTGGCTTGTTTTCTTTGGGCATTGTTTCAGCACAAGCCTCTTTAATGGCGACCGAAATATCCCAAAAAACCAAATCTCAATGAGTGTAGTATCAAGTATCTACCAACTTCGGACTGCACCAAAGCTGGTCATCTCACTACGTCCTAAAGGCCAAGTTGGTTAAGTAAAGGTTCTAGAAGTTCATTAGTGCTTCATGACATCACTCAGTGGCCCCGTATTCTCCCTGACTACTCAAGGGCTACCGATACCCAAATTTATGTCACATTAACGTAGCTATTTCTTAGACCATGTCGGTATACCCCGCATAGTTTCCACAATGTATTGCTACTTACCTATAAGGTATCCCAAATCCAGGTAGAGGATTCAAATCCAAACAAAGAACCATAATGTAAATCATACAAGTCAAACAAAGAAAACAAGTAAATATGATCTAACCCTAAGGTAACCCCACTTTTAGAATATTCCATAGCAGAGTCGCCAGTTCTGTGATACGGTGGGAGAACTGACTTGGGTGTTTTGTGTTTTATCGCAAATGTTACGGTTAGCAAGAGTCGCCACCAACTTTTCTTTTATCCAAAAGGAAAGGTGAAAAAGAACAGGAAATACCTTTGCGATTATTTCTTGAGTTCGGGGGGTAGATTGTATTAGCACCCTTTTCATCCATGGTTTTCCATGGGCTCTTAGTTACTTGCTAGATCACTTGCTTTTGTTTGAAATTGTCCTTTGTGGTTTTTGAAAGTATTTTTGAAAATAGGCCATTGTTTAGGCAAACTTTGCAATGATTCTCGTTCTTAAGAATGTATACAAAGTGTTTGATCTTTTGAAAATGTTTTCAAGTTTTGAAAGATGTTTTGAAAGTGTTGGTGTTTGTTTTTGAAAATATCAATGATGTTTTTGTTTTGAAATGGAGCAAGTAACTAGGAACATTCTACCTACTCAAAAGTCTTTCATGTTCATTTCCTTTCTCCTTTGACATTGTTATCTTACCATTGATTTGGTAAGTAACCTTATCTTTGGATGTTAAAGGGACGGGCGTGGGTCATCGTATAACCATGATCAACAATGTTGCAAGGTATCTTAGCATTTTTTATTTAGGGACTAATATCATTTTTAAAGGCAAATTTTGATAGCGTCATCGAGGGACTATGATCTTGTATTTTGTTTGTCTTTGCTAAGATACCTCACATGCGTAATATGGCCATTTTTGTAAGGCAACCAAGTGGATTTACTCTAGGGGTGCTTGTGTGCAAGTGTATTAATTTTCATGCTTGGTTTTTGTCTTCAATTAGGGTTTGCTACTTGTTGATTTTATCTTTCCATACAAACCTTAATTACTAGCATTTATATAAAGCGATAAATTGCGGAATTTAAAATTACTATGCTATTACAATACTTATGGGAGGGGGTGTACAAATTTACAAATGGGGATTGCAAGAAAATTAAACCTAATTATCTATTACAACCATATTGAATATTGTACAATTTAAAATAAAACGCAAGAATATAAATGGAAAAAGAAATGATTTTTGTTGTTTTTATGAAAGGGGTTTTAACCTAATTAAGAGAGATGATTAATGAAAAATAAACATAATTTAAACCTAAATTAATTAAGAAGGAAATTAAGTTTAAAAAAAATGTATTTTAGGGTTTTTTTGTGAAAACGTTTTAACTTAATAAAAATAATATGAAAATTAATTAATTAAAATAAACCTAAGTTCTAAATTAATTTTAATTAAGAAAATAAATAATTAAACCTATGTCTAGATATTAATTATTAAAAAGAAATTAATTATTAAGAGAAATGTTTTTTTAGTCTTTTTTTGTTTTATAGAGAAAATAAAATATATAAGTGTAAATAATAAATAAAAATATTTTTGGATTAATAAAAATAAAAATAATATTAATAAATAATAAAAATATTAAAGAAAATAAAATATAATGAAATAAAAAACAAAGAAAATGAAATAATTAAAGAAAATTGGGCCAGGGGGTGCTGAAGTAAATCAAGGTTAGTAAAAAGAAAAAAAAACAAAAGGCCCAATTGGAAGCCCAGGCGCTGCAAAAAAAACACAATAATGTCAAAAATAGTGAAAAAATGCAAAAGGTCACGCTGAGGCTTGAACCCAGGACCTAAGGGTGACATGCGCGCGCTTTAACCACTGGGGTGGTGATACATCTGTTAAATTGTATGAAATGATAAATACATAACACAAAACGCGCCCTGATTACAATTCATCTTCAACCTCCAGCCAAAGGATCTGTAACTTGCTCATTTCTCAACCATTTGCAAAAATGTAAACATGAAAATTACTCCATTTTTTCACACGAATCCAACCATATAAATATCATAAGCTATAAATCAAAGATGAATGAGAATTTCTAAAAGTACCAAATTTTGATCTAAATATTTCAGGAAGTTCAAACTCAAAATTCTCCTAGCTCAATCAAAATAAATAAAATCTATGGACATGTATAGTTCCAGGGCAATGATGTCTAGATTTTATCTTCACAAATGCAAGCCTAACAATGTCTAAATATAAAGATAGAAGTTCAAGAAAAATACCTCAAAACTGGAAATCGTGAAATGGATTTGAGCTTGTTTCGGGCAATGGTGATGATCAGGCTAGCTTCCTCAAGTCCCCAGGAAGCTAATGCAATGATTAGCTTGAGCAATGGATGGCTAGAATGGTCTGGAGAAGTCAAGTTGAAGACCTCTATTTTTAGTTATGGAGGATGATGAAGATGGAGTTATAGTTTCAAACCAAGGACATGGATGGACTATATTTGATGTAAGGAAGCTTTAGAAATGAATTTGAGGGAAAACGCACGAGGGAAATGAAAGATACAAGTTCAAGGGATGAATTGTGTATCAATGGTGTTTTTTTGAGCAATTTCTGGTTTGTGAGTGTTTGAGGGAGTATCAGGGTCTTAGAATTTGTGTGTTATGTTGCAATAGACTTGTCTATATGTATGGAAGAGGTTAGAGATAAAATACACTCAAGGTTTCTGAGTTCTAGCCTTTTGGCTCTATAACTTGCTTTTGAAGAAAAGTGAGAAGACAAATCTCAAAATCTTGTACAAGCATGTTCTGAGATCAAAGAGGCTTTAGACACATTGATTTTGCTTTATAGGGGTTGTTTATGGATAAAGAACAAGTTTAAAGCTCAAGTAGTTGACAATTTCAAAAGTGATGCTTTATCAAAATGGAAATGGAAACTTTGTGCAATAAATGGAAATGTAACTTGGATAAAGGCTCAAGTGCTTGGATTAAAGCTCTAACAGCTGTGTAAACATTTAACTATGGAGTGACAAACAAGTTTGAGGCCCGCAAAACAAAGATTGTGCATCCTAGGCTTGGATTTGAATTTTTGTTCATCATGAAATGACTTGTAATTTAAGTTTGAAAACCCTAACTTCATCTCTTCGATTCTCCTTGATCACAAATGATCTCAAGGAGTTCTTGGATATTTTGGAAAGCTTGTAATGTGCTCTACAACCCATCTTTGAATCACTTTTGAAAATTACCCTTGGAACTATATGAAAAGTCCCATGAAGTTAGGTCAAAATCCTGACCAAAACTAGGGCAAAATTTCACTAGGTGTTTAATTTCAAGATCATGACTTTATTAATTAATAACTTGAGATCCAAGCATTTTTAGAAGAAGTTGTGTAAAGAAATGTTGTAGATATCATGGAGATCTATAACTTTCATGTTGAAATTTTCTTCTGAATCCTCTTGTATCATGGTGAAAAATTTGGTCAAAGTTGTGAAAAAACATGAAGTTTTAAACACTTGAAAAAATTTCTAAGTTATGAAACTTTGATTTTTCAAAATGAAATCTTGACTTTTTTATTTCTTGATGAATAAGTTTCATATTTTGACATGTTTTGATGAATTGTGATCTTTGACATTGGATTTTGACCAAAAAGTCAAAATTTGACTTTTCAGTGTATAATTGACTTTTGATCAGTTGACTGAAAATTCACTATCAATCCAATTGATCTTGAGAAATGTTTTGGGTCATGCCATTAGGTCAAAATAATGCAATTAAACTCTTGATATCATGCTTCAAACCAATTGATCATTTTCTAGGTCAAAAATCAGAAATTTCCCCTTCTCAATCAAAACCCTAATTTTGACCATTTTGCCCTTTTGATGATTTAATCAAATTTCTTGAGGAATTGTGGTCCAAACTTGATCATATGATACATATGAGTTTATAATGTTGATGTGGATCAAAAATTATGAAGTTTGACTGTAAATTGGCCATAGTTGACTTTTTCTCCAACAGAACTGATTTTTAGGTCAACTGCTCAATTGACTGAGCAAAAGTGTGATCCAAGGCTTGAAACTTGAAATGAGTAATCTTGGGGGTCCATAATGATCCATGAGAGTCACATGATGCATTTAAAGTTAAATTATCCTTATGCAATTTGAAACCCTAATTTTGGTCATCAGTGCTTAAGGAGGTGTCTTGAGTTGATCAACCCTAGTGCAGTCTTGAACCAAGAGAGATCTTTGTAAGAAGATATTTGATAAATTAGAGGGAAAATTTTGGGGTACAACACAACCGATATAATATGTACTCAAAATGCAACTAAACATATTTACAACAAAAAGTGGGGTTATTCAATGGAAATTAACAACAAAGAGTCGATAAGTGCAACAAAAAGTATATACAAAATAACTACACTTTTTCACTTATTAGTTGTTAAGATGGCTATATCATTTTTCAATGAAAGTAAGAGAAACAACACTTATAAAATCAGGCTTTCTGATCTTATAAAACTAAAAATAGATTGTCTCATGTCTGTTAATAAGGAGCAGTGGACACGGTTTAGATATTTTAGTTACGATAACTTGAGAAAGATCTCTCAGCTGAACTAGCTTGAATTTGTCAAAGGTCTGCCTTAACTGAAGTTTACTTCAATTGCTTCCTGTGAAGCATGTCAGAAGGGTAAAGTTTTTAAAAACTTGTGTTATTTCTTTTTCCAATCTATTGGAACTTCTGCATATTGATTTGTCTTATTTAGTGAAAACTATATCAATCAACGGAAAGAAGTAAGGATTAGTTATTTTTAAATAACTACAACAAGTGGACTTAGGTGAAGTTTCTCTAACACAAGGATGTGTCACATTATGCATTCACCACCTTTTCTGTACTCAAGTTCTATTTGAGATAAAGTCTCAAACTTTGTCAAGCCAATATAGCAAAGCACTTATGGGCAAAGGATGTAAGCACAACATGTTATTTTCAGAACAATGTCATCATGTGACCTATTCCTGAAATGACTCCCTAAGTATTGTTGAAAAACAAGAAACCAATATTTCCTATCCTCATCAATTAAATGCTCTTGTTTTATCCTGATCTCTAAAAGAAAATCGGAACTTGTTTGATTCTAATTCTCAAAGTTGTATTATATTATGATGTTCTAAAATCTCAAAAGGCTACATTGTATATAACACTAAAACATCTGTTATGGGAATCAATACATGTTAGATTTAACGATAAGCTTGACTCTGAAAAGTCAAAGCTAGCTGATAAACTTGCAGGTATGGAGACTACACGTTGAGAGTAAAGGAGCTGCTGTTGAAGAACAAGAAGAAAGATGTTTGGAAAATATTCAATCAGAAGCTTCTATTAATCTGACTTCGGTAAAGAGAAACCTCCAAGAAAGACATTTCAAACCAAGTATCTGATCAGAAAGGAACTCGTGTTGCTGCAAACAAATGGATGATTAAAAACAAGGTAGATGAATAAAATGACCTCACGATAATCAAATACATCAGGTCAAGATTTATATACCTTCTAACAAATTACTTATAGATATCTCTATAAGTTAGAAGTTATTCTATCAAGGAAAAGGTCAAAGTATTCCTGGTCAAACACATCTTTTATTGAAATCTCTGCATTACAGATACTGAAGAGTCATTTCATTAATTAATGTTAGACCTTACCTATCTCACATTCTTTGGTAATTCACCTCACCGGGAATAATAATTGTTATCTCTATATAATCAATTTTTATCATAAGTGTCTATCACGTGCCCAATCTCGCATCTTGGAACTCGTAGTGTTTCTCTCTCTCTCTCTCTCTCTCTCTCTCTCTCTCTCTCTCAATTTTCATTCATTGAGTTGTCATACATCTTCAGGTATATAAACTGTATCTCTTATATAGTCAGTTACGTTTTCTTTTCCTCTATTTAAAAATGTTGATCACCCTCCCTAAGTTATCCATATCTCTCTCTCTGTCTCTCTCCTCATGGCTTCAAGAAACTTTCTTGGAGATGAAGATTTTCTTGAAATTATCTGTGAACGTAATCCTAATATTCTAAGGTCCATCAGAAATAATATGGATCTCACTCAAAGTATTTCCGTGCAAGGATGGTCCAGTTACTTTGCGACGTTGTTTGGACCAATCTATCCTGATCTAGTCAAGAATTTCTAGCTGCATGTGTCATACCCCAAAATTGCCCTACTATATTAATAATTCATTCATTCTTTTTTACTAATATTAATGTTATATTTCTTTGGTTAAATTTAATTTGTATTACACTAGTTGTTATTTTAAAAATCGCTCCTAAATACATCAGGATTCAAATAATAAAAAGGGTGTATTGTTTCAAAATGGACCATCAAAATCTAATTGTCCATTAAGTTTTTCTTATAATTAGAGAGGGGTGTATTTATTGTTTTGATTTCATCCCATTAAAGGTTTGTTTAATAATAGAAAGAGGGGTGTGTGGGTTACAAAGAGGGGTATGTGTTTTGAGTAAGGGTTGTAGGTTTTCTAAATCAGAAAGGCCCATTGGGTTTCGTTTGGCCCATTAAAGGTTTATGGTTCATTTTTAATGTTAAAGGAGGGAGGTGCATTATTGTATATAATTAGGTGTTTCTCTTAAAAAGCTTATGGCTCGTTACAATTATTTCCAGCCTGTTTAGATGATATGGGGTGTTATTTTTAGGCCTATTTCAGTTCAGAGGCCATTGAGATTACTATTTCATGGGAGGGGTGTATTTTAGTAGGGCTTGAGAGAATGTTTGCCCACAAGGCCCATTATGTTTTTGAGTCTATGCATAGATGCTTGCATAATAAGGTATGTCCCAAAAGATTTTGAGGCCCATTTTATAAATAAGGAGGGGAATGTTTTAGTTGGGATATATAATTCATTAAGATAGGAGGCCCATTTTTTAGTCCACAATCATTTAATATTTTTTACATTTTTATAATTATTACTATCCATTATTTTCAAAATTAAACATTTTTATTAATATTATTATTTTGAGATGTTGACCATATCAACCCAAAGGGTTGAAACCCTAAGCGCCCTATTTCTCCTTCAAACCCAGAAATCGGGCCCAAACCCAATGAACATGTACTGTACAGATAAAAAAGAAACGCATATTCATCAAAGATTAAAACAAACCAAATATGCAATTAATTTACAAAGAAATATCAATCCAAATCCAATCAAATCTTTCCCTAATTCTTTATACAGAATCGTCCATTATACAAATCAAATCAATTGAAACCTAAAAACATAATTAAATCTTCTCTAATTTCTAAATCAATCCAATTCTCTAAAAGATAATTACTAAAGTAAAGACAATTACAGAATAATTTCCTAATTGAATCTAAAACCTAAGCTATATAAACCTAAGATTTCTAAGAAGAAGGAGAGAGAAATTGGAGGAATAGAAAGTTGTATCAAGGAGAAGAATCTGAAGCCGCAAGCTTATGCTAAGCATCCACACCCTTCACTTGAGATCTGAGTTTCAATTTCTGAAACCCTAGATTTGTGCTTCAAGTTGCGTTTCCATCCTCTCTGTCGTTACTACGACACTTCACACTTGTGATAAAAAAGAAAGAATTAGAAGACAAGATCAAAGAAATCAGAAGAGGAGTTATACTAAAAGAGTCACTACAGGAGAGGTAAACACGATTGAACTTAACTTAGGGTTTTGATTTTGTTGTTATTATTGTTGTTTTACGTTTGATTTGGGTTTTTTAGAAACTTAGAGTTAGGTTTTGGTTTGGTTAGGGTTAGGGTTCTTGGTGTCTAGGGTTAGGGGTGATCTAGATAAGCGTTTCTGGGTTGAAGATTGCTAGGGTTCATGTAAGAACCCTAGGATTAGGTTTTGGATTCAAAGGGTTATGGGTTTTGACAGTGGTTCGGATGAACATATGAATTTTATGATTGAAGTTCAACTGGAAAATTGGGTTTCTAGGATGGATGAAGGGTGGCTCATGGCGGTGTAAGGCAGGACCATCGGCTGAGGCGATTCTTGGTTGCCTGTATTCTAGAGAGATAGGAGAGCATCTCTCTCTAGAATTTTGTTTAAGATATGAAAGAACGAGGATAGAGAGAGAAAGAGGAAGGGAAAATGAGGCCCAATGTTGGTGTTGTACCCCAAAATTTTCCCTCCCATATTTCTCAATACATTTCAAGTGAGATCCTCAAATTGCTCAAGGAAGTCCAAGGGTTGACCAGACAAACTCTCTCCTAAGGCAGTCTACCTCAAATTAGGGTTTCAGTTTGCATCAAGATATTTGAATCAAAATGGGTCCCAAATGCTCACCATTTCCCTAGTATGTTCTCAAGATCATCCATGTCAAGTTTCAAGCCCTACAGAGAAAGTTTGCTCAGTCAATTGCTCAAAGGCCTGAAAATCGACTATGCTGGGGCAAAAATCCACTGTGGCCCACATACAGTCAAACTTCAAGATTTTTGGTCAACATACTCATTTTTAAGTATTATTCATCATTTGATAAAGGGTTGATCATAATTCCTCAAAGATTGCTCACAATTCATCAAAACCCAAAAGTTGTTAAATTAGGGTTATGTAGGAAAAGTCAACTCAACTTTGACCAAGCATAACTTTCTCATACTTTATCAAGAATGACCCATCCAAAGCTCATTTTGAAGAGGATGGAATTCCCTAAAATTTATATTCATCTCCCAAGTTCAAAATATGTATTCACAAGAAGTTATGAATTTGGACATTATAGGTCATTTTGGAAAGTCAACAAAAACACTTTTTTTGTCAAAGCTTCATACATAAACATGGAAGACTCAATTGATATGATACCAAAATGGTTGCTTAGAGGACATCTTGAGCTTTCTAAAAAGTCCAAGAACACATATCTAGGGTCAAAATTGAGCAAGTTATGCATTGGCAAAGTTGACCTTTTTTGCAAAATTGCCAAAAGTCAAATGTGTCTGAATTTGCAATTTTTGTCAAATGGGCCCAACTTTTTGTGCTTGCTTTAAGATTGTAACATGATCCACGACCCATGATCCTTCCTACTTGCCTTTATTTTATTTTTTTCATTTATTTTTATTTTGATTTCATTTAAATCAAATAAAATCAATAATAAATAATGAAAATATCAAAATCATTTAAACCTTGAGATTTTGTGCATATTTCAGGTCCATGAATAGCTCGAAATGAGATCAAATTGTGAAAGGCTTGTTTGTACATAAAAAGATTGGATTTTGGCTTGATTTGGAAAGGTTTACATGAGAATCAAATCATGATCAATGATCATTATTGGAGAAAATTTGAAAACATAATTCACTCAAGGATACATATAGAACATTGGCAGACCAAAAGCAGAAGGGTTAGAGGCGTGAGAAGCTGAGAAAAAAACTTGAAAAAAATTCAACAAAAGTGGCAATCTGATTTCATAGTTCCAGGCTCTTTCAAGCTATTCCAAGCATACCATTCACTTTCTGGACATTCAAGGAGTCTATCCCAATCATCAACAAGCATTTTCGTGCCCAGATACGCACTGTAAGCACCTCACGATATCCCTACTTTTTTGAAATCGAATCTCATGAATTTGGCATTGTTAGCATGATTGGTTTATATATTCGGATCCTTGAAACATTTTCAAGCTAATGATAATAATTAATTGCATTTTTGTTAACCATACAGAGATTTTCCATGATTAGGGTTTAGGTTTCATTTTTAGGTATTATGATTACAGGTACAATTGGGCCACGATTGAGGTACCATGATGTCGCGAGGTTATTACGAGTTGATTGGTACCATTGTTATGTGTTTATCATGCTTGAAGGGAGTTTTGGAAAATCACAGGGGCTATACCTACAGAGAAGTCTATAGGTAAAGGTCGTTTTACCTAAAACGACGGACAAGGGTAAACGACGACTGCGTGGCAACATACCATTCGTCCGTTTGAATTCTGGCGCGTTTGTTTGATAGCTGGCATTGTTTTTTCATTATATTATTATTATTTCATATACTAACAAATAAATTCAAGTGGCCCAGTGGTAGCCAGGGAAGGCGTTAAGGCTTTGCAGGCATGGGGTCAGGGGTTCGACCCCTGCCTCCAACATTTTCCATTTTCTCAATTTCTCTTTACAGATCCTGTACCCCACGCGTCATGAAGCCTACCATATGCCATCAATGTTCAATCACCAGATCTCCAAAATGCCATTTTCCATTTTCTCAATTTCTCTTTACAGATCCTGTACCCCACGCGTCATGAAGCCTACCATATGCCATCAATGTTCAATCACCAGATCTCCAGAATGCCAGATCTAACGCCCATCCTTTGGAGGTCCATGATGCACCCTAGTCAAGCAATGCACAAGATTATGAAAGGTCAACATGGACCAAGGCTTATTGGGCCCAAAAACTGTTATGGACACCCCTTTCTTGCCGCTAACACCAGGCCCAATCCTCTCTTTTCTTTTCTTTTATATATTTTCTTTTATTTATTTATTTGTGTTTAAATTATATTCTAACATAAAAATTAATTCTTTTTTTACAAAAACTCATAAAATCAACTTTTTTATCAAATTAGAATTTAGTTTTTTTAATTATATTTTGTCAAAATTAATTTAATATTAGTTTAATTCTAGGGCAATTTTAACCTTTTGTAAATAATTTAAAACAAAATTATAAAATTAGGGTTTTGTTTAAATTAATTTTTATTCTCTCTTTTTCTTAAAATAAAAAAAATATAAAAATAGGTCAAATTAATTATTTTTCTTAATTTAAATTAACTAGTAACTAGCTTTGTAATTATTTAATTAAAACTTTATTTTTCTTCAAAATAGTCAAAAACAACAAAAAATGATTTTTCCTTCAATTAGGTTTAGACGGGGTCAAAACCCTAATTTTCTCTCATCCTCAATTCTTCGCGCGCATTTATTTGTTTTTACGATATTAATGTAACTGCTCATGGTATGTAATAGTTTAATTAGGATTTTTCTTTTATTTATCGTTTTACTGGTTTTTTGGCTATGTAATTAATCCCCCTCCCCGAAGTCTTGTAATAGCGTAGTTTTATTTCTCGCATTTTAATTCTCGCAAATATTAACTGTTAGATGTATGATAATAGGATTGCATGACAAGAATGTATGTTAATTTTAAAATGGTTAGCAAACCCTAAATGTGAAAAGATAATAACTGAAATCAAATCACTCACACATGCGCACTCCTAGGGTATACTCTCACTTCGGTTGCCTTCGGTAAACGGTCATTAAGTATAGGGTGTTTTAGTGGTCGCTCTCTTGTCTAAACAAAGATCAAATGTCCTGTTCGGAAATGTTTCCTCAGAAAGGTTGCCTCAAATATGATCTTAAGACATTAGGGTTATTACTAAGACGTCCTAACATTGCTTTAGTGATCGTATGTCCCTTTCGAATTGACCCTTACAATTCCAACGACGGTGCTACCTATTTCTCAATAGTAGGATAACATTGTCTAAAGGAAACAAGAACATAAACATTCCTTTTTTGAGTAGGTAGATGCTAGTAGGTACTTGCTCAAAATCAAACTTTTCCACACTTATACTCTTTTCAAACAAAGTTTTCAAAACAACTTTGTAACACTCTTGAGGACATAATCAAGGGTTAAAACGAAGTAAAACAAAACTTTTCAAAACACACAAACACGGAAGCAATTTTTAAAAATGATGAGCAAGTACCTAAGAGCCCGTGGAAAACCACGGATAGAAAGGGTGCTAATACCTTCCCTTTCTATAATCTACCCCCCGTACTCAAAATCTCGAAAAAGGAATTTTTCTATGCTTTTTTTCCTTTCCAGTTGGATAAAATAAAAGTCAGTGGCGACTCTTGCTTACCGCGACATTTTGCAAACACAAACGCAAAACGCAAACCAACATTTTCCTAAAATAGTCCCGTTCTTCCACCGTATCACAGAACTGGCGACTCTGCTGGGGATTTATAAGTGGGCTATACCTTAGGATTAGTTCATCATAAATTGCTTCTCTTGTTTGTTTTGGTTGCTTTACTGTTAAAAGGTTTTGTATTGGGAGTTACTATAGATCCTAACCCGGATCTGGGGAACACCTTTTAGGTAAGTAGCAATAAACTGTGAGGGAACTGTACATCATAGACCGATAGGGTTGAAGCAGTAGCTACGTTGATGAGGCACATTTGTTGGTACCGATATCCCTTGTGGAGAAACGAGGAGAATATGGGGCTGTTATGTGTGTTGTTAAGCATCAACTGACCTTAGAACCTATAATTGACCAACTTGGCCATAGGAAGTTGTGAGATAGCCGGACTCGGTGTAAAGCTGGGAACTGGTTGATACTCAATGCTACACTCATTGAGACCATACTCTCGAGATAGTTCCGGCTGCAAGAAAAGATTGCGTGAGCTGAAACCATGACCGATGGAGGATGGTCAGTGATATTGAGAACCTCTAGAACCCGGTTACTATTATTAGGACAGGTTGAAACCAACTGAACTTCAAGAGGGTAGTACCTAGACCCCATGCAAGCCTTAAACTTAAGGGCTTTTGTGTGACTTATTTGCCTTTACCATGTCTGTTATTTGCTATACCTGTTGTGTGTTTTATCATGACATCATGCATCATACCATAGCATGCATACTTCATTATACTAACCATTTCAAATACCGAGGGGATTTATCTTTGTTCTGTTTTGCAGATTATGGCTTCCGTGCGCAGAAACACCATTCGAGTTAACTTTATGCAAATACCTGCTCAACTCAAATATTTAGCCTCGAGAGTTTCTAATACTTCTTCATTCATTAGGATACATGGTCAACTTCTTAGCTTGGTTACCTCAAAGTTTGATGAGCAGATGATGAGTGTGCTTTTCCAGTTCTTCGATCTTGTGCACCATTGTTTCACTTTCCCAGATTATCAGCTAGTTCCTACTTTGGAGGAGTTTTCTCACTTATTGGGCATATCCATCCTCGAGCATATGCCTTTCACAGGTTTGGAAAAGACTCCTAGACCAGAAGACATTGCTTCAGCTCTACATTTGAAACAGGCTGATGTAATATCTAATTGGGAGACACGACGCAGGGTTGAGGGTTTCTTAGCCAAGTTTCTGATGGATCAAGCTCAACTATTCTGGGACAACTTGGACTTTCAGACTTTTGAAGACATCTTGGCTCTCCTTATCTATGGTTTGGTTCTTTTCCCAAATCCAGATTCCTTTATAGATGTAAATGCGGTTAAGATCTTCCTGTCTCGCAATCCTGTGCCTACTCTTCTGGGTGATATCTTGCATGCCCTCTACACTCGTACTGTGCGTAGAAGAGGGACCCTCATGTGTTGCATGCCTCTGATGGCGAGGTGGTTTATTTCACACCTCCCCAAGTTCGCGTTGAAGAATGAAGAAGGTTTAGGATGGTCTTACAAGATAATGTCCCTTTCCCATACGGACATTCTTTGGAGTTCTGAGGCTATGGAAAGCACTACTGTCATTGATCGATGTGAGGGATACCCTAATGTCCCGTTGCTTGGAATCAGAGGGGGTATAACCTACAACCCTTGCTTAGCTTTGCGATAATTCGGTCGTGCTCGGAGAGGCGGTACTCATGAATTACTTCTTACAAATATTTCCTTTGACTACAAGGAAGATGTTGACGAGCATCGCCGAAGGTTTATACGAGCTTGGGGCATGGTGAATAGATCTGACCCTCAAGAGCTAGGACCAAGGACTTCTCTCCCTATGCAACCTTATCTCCAGTGGGCCCGAGCTCGTGCTCAGAAACTTGGGATGCCTTATGAAGCTGTGTTGCCAGTGATTGTGGAGCCTATGAATGAAGAAGGCGTTCCTTATACAGTCCTTTATCCCTACATGCCCACTGATCTTGGGGCATTGAAGATATCTTGGATCCAGCTGAAAGAGGAGAGGGATACCTACCGAGAGAAGTACCACGAGCAAGAAAGGAAGATCTTGAAGCTCTCCAGGCAACTCGAGAATGAAAGAACGATCAATGAATACGTCAGCACCAAGGGGAAGCGTCCATGGGATTTCTGATTTTGCTTTTTCTTGTTTAGATTTGTTTTCTGTTTATTTCTTTTGTAAACGCCTTAAAGGCATTGTTGAACCTTTTTACAAGTTTAATCTAATAAAGTTTATTTATTTCTTGGTTTGCAAATTTAAATCTCCCAAAGTCTTTGAAATCATTACATACGCATCCCATTATCATGCACATCATTACAGGTGCCAGCACAGGTTTCTCATCTTCTTCGCTGTTTATTTCAGCAGTTATGTCTTCTGATCAAGCAATCTAAGATCTTCAGGCACAAAATTCCCAATTCCAAGAGGTGTTCTTGAGCTTGGCTAAAGGGCAAGAGGATTTGAAAGCTCTCATCCTGAAAGATAAAGATAAGGAGAAGAAGAAGAAGAAGAAGAAGGTTGTTCTTTTTAGCATGGGTAAAAGGTTTGGGGATAGGCTGAGACAACAAGTTGATCTGTCACTTTCATCCAAAGGAGAGGAGGACCAAGAAGAAGAAAAGGGCCCCAGTCCTGTAGTTTCTGATAATGATACAGATTATGATGAAGAATAGTATCCTCCTGCTGAGGATAGGTACAAACAACTTGAAGACCAGTTGAGTGATATGGAGTGTCAGAAGATCCCTGGTTTGAATTTTGGAGAGTTGGGATTAGTATCAGGAGTGGTGATTCCTCATAAGTTCAAAGCACCGATTTTTTGTAAGTACGATGTAGTGTCCTGTCCTAAACTCCATCTCCGCTCTTATGTCCGAAAAATTCAACCCCACACCGCTGATAAAAATATGTGGGTATATTTCTTTCAAGAGAATCTGTCAGGGACTCAACTTGAATGGTTTTATCAATTGGAAGGAGCTAATGTCTGAAACTGGGAGGACCTTGCTGCTGCTTTTTACAAGCAGTATTATTATAACGCCGACCTTGCTCCCACTCGTACTCAGCTTCAGGGTATGTCTATGGGTGCAAGTGAAGGTTTTAAGGACTATGTTCAAAAGTGGAGAGATTTGGCTGGAAGAGTCCAACCCCCTCTGTCTGATAGGGAGTTGGTTGACATGTTTCTAGGGACGTTGTCTGGTCCATTTTTCAATCATCTGATTGGCAGTTCGTCATCTGGGTTTACTGAATTGATTTTGACTGGGGAGAGAGTAGAAGCTGGTATCCGAAGTGGTAAGATACAGAAAGGTACTTCATCAAGTGCAGAAAAGAAGCCTTTCACCGGTAATAAAGAAGCTAGTGCAGTTTACGGCTCGAGGAGCCAAAACAGACTTGAACACCGTCAAGCAGTGAATGCGGTAGTAATATCAAGACCCACCGTTGCCCCATAATGCAACAATCAACAAAGAATGGAGAGACCGCAAAGATAGTACACTCGGCTCAATATGACCTTGTCTTAAATTCTACCATAATTATTGAAGACCAACTTGATAACTCTGAGGGAAGCCCCAAAGAATCCCAGCACCACATCTCTGCTATATAACCCGAACTCCCGCTGCGCCTATCACTCCTATAGCCCAGGTCATGATACAAACAACTGTTGGGCCTTGAAGAATAAGGTGCAAGATTTGATTGAAGCTAAAGAAATTGAGTTTGACGCTCCAGAGAAACCTAGTGTCATGACAACCCCCATGCCCAAACACGGTCATGGAGTAAATGCTATAAACAATGATTTATTTGTGACCTCCGTGGAAGAAGTATCTACTCCTTTGATGACAGTTAAGAAGAATCTATTGTTGGCCGGTTTATTTCCGGGCTGTGGCGAAGGTTTCCACTTATGTTCAATCCTGCCTGCTGGTTGCCACTTATTGAAATCAGGTGTTCAGCGCCTGATGAATAACAAAGAAATCCTATTCGAGAAGACTATGATTTCGTTAATTCCAGTTGAAGATGTTTCCATCATAACCATTTCCGCCGATCCTTCCAAGGCTTCCTCAAGAAAGCCTGTTAGGATTACATTTGTTCCAAGAATCGCTCCATTAATCATTACTATCCCTGGTCCTATCACATACACTTAGGATAAGGCTGTCCCTTGGCACTATGAGGCCGATGTGTATTACCATGGAGTTAAACAAGATTTAAAGATTGAAGAAGCTGATGCTAATGTCAGCAATATTGTCGGGGCTAGCAATGTCACCAGAAGTGGAAGACTCTTCTCTACTGAGATTTCCCCTCCGACTGTTCACAAACCTGTTGTCATTCCATCTGCTAGTACATCAACTACTGTCCCAGTACCTATTCCAGTTACCACCCCTGTTGCCGAGTCATCTGACACTCGGGGCAAAGAAATCACAGGTGAGCCTGCCCGGACGGAGGCGCCTAAGAAGATAATTGTAGAAACCTCTAAGCAGGAGATAGAGGAAATTCTGAAGATCATCAAGAAGAGTGACTACAACGTAGTCGAGTAGCTGGGGCAGACCCCATCAAAAATCTCCATGTTGTCCTTACTGTTGTTCTCAGAAGCCCATGTAAAGGCTTTAATTGCTTTCCTCAAAACTGCGCATGTGCCGCAAGAGACTTCAGCTGATCAATTCAAAGATTGCGTAGCTAGTTTGACTGCCGACAATGGGTTGGGTTTCTCAGACGCAGATCTGACTGCTAAAGGAAGAAATCACAATGATGCTCTGCACGTCTCGATCGAGTGCAGGGGCACTAATATGGCCCATGTACTAGTGGATACTGGGTCCTCTTTGAATGTTTTGCCAAAGAAAGCATTAGACCGTCTGGACTGTGAAGGTTTGGTTCTGAAGCCGAGTAATATTGTGGTCAGGGATTTCGACGAGTCAAAAAGGATGGTGCACGGAGAGGTGGACGTCCCTGTTAAAGTTAGCTCTCAGGCTTTCGCATCTACTTTCTATGTGATGGATATACGACCATCATATTCTTTCTTGCTGGGTCGCCCGTGGATTCATAAGGTTGGGGGAGTGACTTCTACGCTCCCTCAAATGTTGAAATATCCAGTAAAGGGGAAGATTGTTACGGTGTGAGGAGAAGAGGAGTACATGGTGAGTCATCTTAACTCCTTTCGGTATGTGGAGATGGATGGAGAGTTCATCGAAACCTCGTGTCATAAATTTGAAGAGGTTCCCCAGACTTTGGCGTCGACTGAAGTTGCTGCTGACAAACCTCCGATGAAGATGGCTTCCTTCAAGGATTCCAGGGATGTAATTGAAAAAGGTGGGTGTGCAAATTGGGGTCAGCTCCCTGATTTCACACACAAGACTGACAAGTTTGGTTTGGGCTTTACTGCAGAGGCTCAAAGGGTTGTTCGGCGCGCTCGAATTGGAAGACCTCCTCTGCACATCAGTAATCAAGGAGTGAACGCAATTGAGGATGATGAAGAAGAGTCAGATATCAACAGCTGGATCTATCCGACCATCAATGGTGGATTGAACAACTGGACGACGAAGTACTTTGTGCCCGTTTCTTTTATTACACAATAACAAACTTTTGTTTTGAGATTTGTAATAAATAGTTTAAAACTTTACGGCCCAGTGCCTTGCCCGAGGCACCTTGGCTTTGTTTGTGAGGGCTTATTATTTGTCATTTTCATATATCATCAATAAAGCATTGGATGTTTTCTTGCATTACAAATTTTATGCTCCTTGTTTTTCTTTTCTATCTCGCACTTTATCAAAACAGCTATTGTCTTACACACACTCACATATCATAATGCATATCCACATCCACTCTGGATCCCATTGATAACAACTCTGCTACTGCCAGATATGACTTCGAGAATCCGATCAACCAAGCCAAGGACGAAGGTGAGGATGATTGTGAAGTGCCTGTGGAACTTGCTAGATTGTTACTACAGGAAGAAAGGGCCATGCAGCCCCATGAAGAGCCAGTGGAATCAGTGAATTTGGGTACAGAGGAAGACAAGAAGGAGGTCAAGATAGGTGCAGATCTGGAGTCTAGTGTTAAGCAATGGTTGATATAGATGCTACGCGACTATGTTGAGATCTTCGCCTAGTCTTATGAAGATATGCCTGGTTTAGACACTGATATTGTGGTTCACCGCTTGCCAACTAAAGAAGACTGTCCTCCAGTAAAGCAGAAGGTTCATCGTATGCGCCCTGAGATGTATGAGAAAATCAAATATGAGGTCATGAAACAGTTTGACGCGGGATTTCTAGCTGTCACTTCTTACCCACAGTGGGTCGCCAACGTTGTTCCAGTGCCCAAGAAGGATGGTAAGGTGTGGATGTGCGTGGACTATAGAGATCTGAAAAGGGCAAGCCCCAAGGATGATTTCCCACTCCCTCACATCGATGTTCTGGTCGACAACACCGTGCATCATAAGATCTTCTCCTTTATGGATGGTTTTTCTGGTTACAATCAGATTAAGATGGCTCCTGAGGACATGGAGAAGACAACCTTCGTTACGCAGTGGGGAACTTTATGTTACAAGGTAATGCCTTTCGGGTTGAAGAATGCTGGGGCAACGTATCAACGCGCCATGGTTGCTTTATTCCACGACATGATTCACCATGAGATTGCGGTTTACGTTGATGACATGATCGCAAGGTCCCATACTGAAGAAGAACACCTTGACCATCTCCAGAAACTGTTCGACAGGTTGAAGATGTACAAGCTGAGGTTAAACCCGAACAAATGCACCTTCAGGGTAAGGTCTGGTAAGCTGTTGGGTTTCGTCGTTAGTGATAAAGGTATTCAAGTGGATCCTGCCAAGGTAAAGGCTATACAGGAGATGCCAGCTCCCCGAATGGAAAAAGAAGGCAAAGGCTTTTTGGGACGTCTGAACTACATTGCCCGATTCATTTCACATCTGACTGCTACTTGTGAGCCAATCTTCAAGCTGCTGAAGAAAGATCAAGTGGTAAAATGGAATGATGAATGTCAGGCCGCTTTCGAAAGGATCAAGGAGTATCTCCAAGATCCACCTATTCTGATGCCTCCAGTTGAGGGAAGACCTTTGATCTTATACTTGACAGTACTCGACAATTCAATGGGGTGCATGCTGGGGCAGCATGACGAGTCTGGTCGAAAAGAGCATGCTATTTACTACCTTAGCAAAAAGTTTATCGACTGTGAGACCCGATACTCGTTGCTCGAGAAAACTTATTGCGCTTTGGCATGGGCTGCTCGCCGGCTGAGATAGTATATGCTGACTCACACTACCCTATTGATATCAAAGATGGATCCAATCAAGTATATCTTCGAAAAGCCTGCCTTGTCCGGAAGAATAGCAAGATGGCAGATGATCTTAACCGAGTATGATATCCAATACACAACCCAAAAAGAAATCAAGGGGAGTGTGTTGGCGGATCATTTGGCACATCAGGCCGTGGATGACTACCAATCAATGAATTTCGAATTCCCGGATGAGAATATCATGTTGGTGACTGACTGTGAAGAACCTGGACCGGATGAAGGGCCTGAGGAAGGATCCCGATGGTCTATGTATTTTGACGGAGCCTCAAACGCGTTGGGTAATGGCATTGGCGCTGTGGTCATATCTCCCGAGGGCTGTCATACTCCGTTCACCGCCCAATTATGTTTTAACTGCACCAACAATATGGCGGAGTATGAAGCGTGCATCATGGGTCTTCGAGCAGGTATTGACCTAAGGATTAAGTTCTTGATTATATTCGGAGATTCCGCTCTAGTGATCAGTCAGATCAAAGGCGAGTGGGATACGAAGAACCCAAATCTTATTCCTTACAAGGAATATTTACTGACATTGCTCCGACATTTTAAGGAGATAACCTTTGAACACTTCCCAAGAGAGGAGAATCAGCTGGCGGAAGTGCTAGCTACCATGTCTTCTATGTTCAAGGTCAGGTGGGACAATGAGGCTCCCCAGATTACCATTGAGAGGTTGGATTAACCCTCACATTGTTGTGACATCGAGACTGAAGAGGTAGCAGATAAACCATGGTGTGATACGGTGGGAGAACTGACTATGGTTTTGCATTTGTTTTCGCAAATGTTTCGGTTGAGCAAGAGTCGCCACCGACTTTTTATTTTATCCTAAGGAAAGGTTTAAAAAGCACAGCAAAAACCTTTGAGATATTTTCTTGGGTTCGGGGAGTAGATTATAGAAAGGGAAGGTATTAACACCCTTTCTATCCATGGTTATCCATGGGCTCTTAGGTACTTGCTTAGATCAACTTGCCTTGGTTTTCAATTGTTTGAAATGGTGCTTTATGTGTGGTTTTGAAAATGTTTTGAAAAAGATGCCTTGTCTAGGCTACCCTTGTAACAATTCTTTACTCGAATGTTTTACAAAAGGTTTTGTCTTTTTGAAAAGATGTTTCAAGGTTTTTTTGAAAGTTTGTTTTGAAAGTGTTTGTGAAGTGTGGTTTGAAAATAGGCAAGTGTTTTCTTTTGCAAGTTGACAAGTACTTAAGAGCCATCTACCCTAAAGTTCTCAAAGACTTTTGTTATGTTTTAACCCTTTTAACAATTTTGTTCCACCATTGTATTTGGTGGACAATCTTGTGTTAGGATGTGAAAGGGACGGGCGCGGGTCATCGTTTAGACCATAATTGCAATGGTGCTAAGTATCTTTGGGCAATTTTTCCTTGAAAGGGACTTGATCATTTTAGGCAACTTTTCGAAAGCGTCATCGAGGGACTATGATCATTTGAATTGTGTTTGTTTTGCCCAAAGAGACCTAACATGCAATATGGCCCATTTATTGAAGGCAACAAGTGGAATACCCTAGGGGTGCAAGTGTGTTATGTGTTGTCCATTTTCATGCTTGTTTATCTTGAAATTAGGTCAAACTATTTTTGTTGTTTTTATTTGCATACAAACCCTAATTCTAACATGGTATATTTAGAAAGCATCAAAATGCGAAAAATAAAGTTCTAAACTATTACAACACAATATGGGAAGGGGGGTACAAATGTTCAAATGGGGGGTATTTGACAAGGAATTTAAACTTAGCTATTACATCAATATTGAATTATTTACAAGGTAATTAATTTGCACAAATTAAATAGAAATAAAATAAATATGCAAGATGCAAAAAAGGGTTTTTTATATGTATGAAAAAAAGTATTTTTTATGTCAAATAAACAAAAATAAAAAGTATTATTTTTTGGAGTTTTTGTGTTTTAAGGGTAAAACCCTAATTTTATTAAGTAAATATATTAACTATTTAATATGTACAATATTTAATAATTATATACAAATATAAAATAAAATGAAGTATATTTATAAAAAAAAGTATTTTTTTGAGGTCAAATATTAATAAAAGAAGAATGTAGGTATTTTTGTATTTTAACCTATATATATATATATATATATATATATATATATATATATATATATATATATATATATATATATATATATATATATATATATATATATATATATATATATATATATATATATATATATATATATATATATATATATATATATATATATATATATATGTATGTATTATTTTCTAAATATGTATTATATATACAAAAATAATAATATTTAATATTTATAAAAAAAAAGCATATTTTATATAATATATTTTAAGAAGATAAAACAAAATAAAAATGAAAATAAAATGTGTTTACATTATTTTCCCTATTTATTCTAAATAATATATTATGTACTTATTTACATACAAATAGCAATATAAACAAATAAATGCCTAAAAAATATAAAAATAGTGTAAAAAATATTTTTTGTGTTTTTAATATTATTAGCAAAAATAAATAAGTCAGAATAAAAAAAGAAAAGTTAAAAAATCATTAAAACAAACAAAATGGGCTCAGGAGGTGTGAAACCAAAAACATGGTGTGAAAAGAAATATCAAAACAGGCCCAGCCCACGTGGCTCTTCTTCAACCTCTGGACAGTTCTTGTTCAAAAACACGCGCCTTGTTCATGAATTCAAACATCCTGATTCCTTGAGTTTTAGCACAAACTTACAACATAAGAAATGTTAATCATCAAGCCACGATTCTAAATATGTAAAGAACTCATCCTAACTCTTAGAAATGAGAGAGAATTTCATCATTCCCAAATCTTAACCTAACTTTTTACTAATGTTCAGACCTTAAATTCTCACAGCTCAGGCAAAATAAATGGAAAGTAAAAGCATGTACAGTTTCAGGGGCATGAGTAGAACACTTCTTATTCACAAACTTAGAGCTAATGATGCCTACATTGGAAGATAGAAGTTCAAGAAGATACCTGTTCAGTTGAAGTTGTATCTGATGATGGAGGTACTTTCAGAGCAAGGTGATGATTGGTACAACTTCCTTGATGTCCAGGGATGCTATTCCAAGCTTTACTTTGTCTTGAAACCTTTTGAATCGAGCTACATAACTTCAACTGCAAAACAAGAAAATGAAAATGGTGATGATGTCTGGGAGTGTTACAGGTCGTGTTTGAGGTTTTGATTAGCTTCAAGGGATGTTATGGGATGTATTTGAGGTGGTTTTAGCAAGAGTGCATGGAAGGGATGAGAGTTGGAACTCAAACTGCAGCAAATGCTCTGTTTGGGCAGTTTGAGGGTGATTCTGGGAATGGGGAGGTATGAGGGATGCTAGACTCGTGTTCCAGCTCAGTTAGGATGTCTTGAATGTGTTTGATAACTTTTTGCTAAGCATGTATTCACTGATATGAGAGTTGTGTTCAGTTATGCCACATTTCTTCACACTTAAGCAAAAGATGGCCACTTGAGTTTTAGACAGCTAGAGGCCCCCCTAATGTGCTGCTAACATTCCCCTTGATCAGTGTGTTTTGTTCATAATCTTGTGCCAAAGAGATTTGATCTGTACTTGCTGATTTGCAACTTGACATAAAGCTCACTTTTTGCAAAAATGGTTAAAGTGCTTTATCTATTTTGGGATTAATCCATCATGCAATGCTTGAACACATAGAACATGGTCTTGGCACAAAGAGTTTGCATTAAATTTATGAGTGTTGGATGGTTTAGAGGCCTGTAATCAAGGGAAGCATGCTGATTTGAAAAATTGCACAAGTTATGAACATGTACATGGCCATGAATCAAAGTGACTTTTTCCCAACTTGCCAAATTCGATTCTCCCTAACCATGAGGTTGTTTGATGAGTTCTTGGACATTTTGGAAAGCTTGGAATGTGTACTACAATCCATCTTTGAAATGCAAATTGAAATTCCAAGTGGAAGTATGTGGAAAATGGTCTTGAAGTTAGGTAAAAACCTTGCCTAAAATAGGTCAAATTTTCACTAAGTTAAGAATGGTTTGATACCCTTGTTCCAAAAATTGTAACTTGAGCTACAAGCTTCTTTTGGGAAAACTTTGTGAATCAAAGTTGTAGATTATGCAATAGGATACAACTTTCATGTTTTGACTTTTGCTTGAATCCAAATGAATCTTGGTGAGAAAGTGGGACAAAGTTAGGAAAAAATTAGGGTTTTTCATAACTTAGAAAAATTCTAAGTTATGAAAAATCTTCATTTCAAACCCTAATTTGCAATTCTTGATTTCTTGATGAACAAGTTTCATGATTTGGCATGTTTTGATAAAAAATGAATCTTGGCTCTTGATTTTGACCAAAAAGTCAAAGTTTGACTTTTTAGTATACAGTCAAAATTGATCAATTGACTGGGAAATTCAACTGTCAATCTTGTGTATTTGGGATCTTTTAAACTTGTTGAGCATGTCAAGACAATTCCATGGGGTCCTTGAGTCCATATGTGAGCTTGGTTTTCCATTGGCTAGGTCAAACAGTCAAAAATTGCCTTTGTGCAGTCAAAACCTTAAAAATGACCATTCTGCCCTTTTGGTGATCTGATCAAATTTCTTGTGGAATTGTGATCCAAACTTGATCAAATGGTCCATGTGAGTTTGTAATGTTGATGTGGGTCAATTTTCATGAGATTTGACTGTTAATTGGCCACAGTTGACTTTTTCCCCAATACAGTTGATTTCTAAGTCAACTGTCCAATTGACTGGGCAAAACTTGGAATCAAAGCTTGAAACTTGATGTGGATAAACTTGGGAGTCCAATATGAAGCATGAAAGTCATCTTAGGAATTTTAGGTCAAAACATCTTTGTGCAAACACAAACCCTAATTTGGGTCTACAATGCAAGGAGAAGTCTTGAGCAGATGAAACCCTAACTGGATCTTGATCTCCAAGGGCTTTGTGATGAGAAATTATTGAGAGAAGAGGGAGGGAAAATTTTGGGGTACAATAGTTGCCCCTGTTCAATCTTCTTGAATCCTAAGAGTTAGATTGGCAAGTTTGCCTTTCGCGACTCGAGGGTAAAAGGAGATTGGACACTAGAGTGCCCTTAAATTTGCACTCGTCAAAGCAATGGATGCGGGAATGGGCTTAGAGATGCCATTTGGAGGAGTGACAAAAACTTGTAGGGGATGGGCTTAAAGATTCCATCTGGAAATGAGTATCAGAAAGGTGTCCATGTTTTGGACCATCTCTGAACTGGGGGTCTGAATAAGCAATAGATTGACATCCGTTGTTAGGAGGAATCCGTAAACTGTTTTCAAAAATTGCATCTTAACAAGTTGATAGATTAACATCCGTTGTTGGGAAGAATCCATAAACTGTTTTCAGAAGTCTTGAGAAGAAACTGAACAAGCGATAGGTTAACATCCGTTACTTGGAGAACCCGTAAACTGTTTTCAGAAGTTGAGAAGAGTCTGAACAAGCGATAGATTAACATCCGTTGTTGGGAAGAATCCGTAGACTGTTTTCAGAGGTCTGGAGAAGAATCTGAACAAGCGATAGGTTAACATCCGTTACTTGGAGGACCCGTGAACTGTTTTCAGAAATCTTGAAGTTGAATAAGCAATAGAGCAACATCCATTGTTGGGAAGCGTCCGTAAACTATTTTCAAAGGTTGCATCTGAACAAGTGATAAATTAACATCCGTTGTTGGGAAGAATCCATAAACTGTTTTCAGGAGTCTTGAGAAGAATCTGAACAAGTGATAGGTTAACATCCGTTACTTGGAGAACCCGTGAACTGTTTTCAGAAGTCTTGAATTTGGAGGAAGAACCGATGTAGGGTTCCCTGATGATGAGCTCGTGTAAAACTGCATTTGGGTGAATCTGGACTAAGCAACAAAATGTTGCCATGTCTGGGTCACATCTGAACTATTCCTGGAAAGAATCTCAGAAGATAATGATTTTAGTCTGTCGACTGATCTTACCTGAAAAAGTAAAGAGTTAGTTGTATGCAATGTCATGATGCACGATGCAACGTATGTTATATGATATGAATGTAAATGAATGCGCATGTAAGCTGGTGAGCTATCTTGCTGAGGACAAGTGAATCCTAGATGGCCGAAGATAAAAGCCTCTTGACTGCTGCCGGGAAAAATAATTCCTTGGATGTTACTGGGGAAGAGAATTCCTGATGACTTCTACTGGGGAGTTCCAATCTAATAGACTCATGCTGGGGAGATAAGACTGAGAATCTTCAGTTTGGTGGGAAGTAACTCTGTGGGGAGAAGGTTCACTAATCTGGCTCCGCTGGGGATACTGAAACTTATTTCTGAGGGGAATTGAGTTCTGGAGGATTCTCTGGCTGGGGATAACAAAGATAGGCTCCTCTGGGGGATTGTATTGATAAGTTATGCTGGGGAATCTTTGATGAACTCCGCTGGGGATAGGAATAATTTTGCCGAGTGCGATCTTCCGTGGCAATTAGCTGAGGATAACCCAGTTATAAGCCCTTGTGAGGAATAACTTTGAATAAAGCTCGGGAGAGACGTCCGTACTCTGGAGGGGATAAGCTTCCAGAATCTACTGGGGATAAGCTTCAAGATTTGCTGGGGATATGGATTCCAAATCTCCTGGGGGTCTCCTTTGAAAGGGTATCAAGATATCTGTTGTACCCCAAAATTTGCCCTCCCATTTCCTCAACATTTTCTCATCACAAGACCCTTGGAGCTCAAGATCTAGTTAGGGTTTCCTCTGCTCAAGACTTCTCCTTGCACCGTTGACCCAAATTAGGGTTTGTGTTTGCACAAAGATATTTTGACCTAAAATGCCTAAGATGACTTTCATGCTTCATGTTGGACTCCCAAGTTTATCCATACCAAGTTTCAAGCCTTGATTCCAATCTTTGCCAGTCAATTGGACAGTTGACCTAGAAATCAGCTGTATTGGGGAAAAAGTCAACTGTGGCCAATTGACAGTCAAACCTCATGAAAATTGACCCACATCAACATTATGAACTCATATGAACCATTTAATCAAGTTTGGATCATAATTCCACAAGGAATTTGATCAGATTACCAAAAGGGCAAAATGGTCATTTTTAGGGTTTTGACTGCACAAAGGCAATTTTTGACTGTTTGACTTAGCCAATGGCAAACCAAGCTCACATATGGACTCAAGGACCCCATGGAATTGTCTTGACATGCTCAACAAGTTCAAAAGATCCCAAATACACAAGATTGACAGTTGAATTTCCCAGTCAATTGATCAATTTTGACTGTATACTGAAAAGTCAAAATTTGACTTTTTGGTCAAAATCAAGAGTCAAGATTCATTTTTCATCAAAACATGCCAAATCATGAAACTTGTTCACCAAGAAATCAAGAAATGCAAATTTAGGTTTAAAATGGAAATTTTTCATAACTTAGAATTTTTCTAAGTTATGGAAAACCCTAATTTTTTCCCAACTTTGCCCCACTTTCTCACCAAGATTCATTTGGATTCAAACAAAAGTCAAAACATGAAAGTTGTAGCTTGTTGCATAATCTACAACTTTGATTCACAAAGTTTTCCCAAATGAGGCTTGTATCTCAAGTTACAATTTTTTGAATAAGGGTGCCAAACCATTCTTAACTTAGTGAAAATTTGACCTTTTTGACAAGGTTTTCTACCTAACTTCAAGGCCATTTTCCATACACTTCCACTTGGAATTTCAATTTGCATTTCAAAGATGGATTGTAGTACACATTCCAAGCTTTCCAAAATGTCCAAGAACTCATTAAACAACCCCATAACTTGAGAGAATCGAATTTCACAATATGGCAAAAACTCACTTTTGAATTGATCATGTACATGTTCATAACTTAGGCCATTTTCAAGTCAGCATAGTTTGTGCTACATTACAGGTCCTAAAACCCTTTGACACTCAATAATTCAATGCAAAACCATTGTGCCAAGATGTTATTCTAAGCATTTGGACATTACATGGAGAATTAACCCTTAATTAGAAAAAGCATTATTTCCATTTTGAAAAAGTAGAACTTTATGTCCATTTTGCAAATCCAAGTGGTACAGTCAAAATCTTCTAGGCACAAGTTATGAGACACATTGCACTGATCAATGCCAAGGGTTGCAGCATGTTATGAGGGCCTGCATCAGTCTAGAACATCAACTTGCCTTTTGTTGTTTAAGAAAGAAGAAACATTGGATATCACATACCAACTCTCATATCAGCTTACAAACACTTAAGCAAACTTGCAAAACACATTCAAGAGATACCAATTGAGCTAGTAAACGACCCTAACATCCCTCATACACTCCCATTCCCAGAATCACCTTCAAACTGCAAGAACAGGGCAGGGCCTGCAGTTTGAGGGCCATCTTTCATTCCTCTCAAGCTTTCTTGCCCAAACCAGTTCACACACCTTCCCTATCACCTATGCAAGCTAACCAAAACCTAAAACACGACCTGTAACTCCTCTAACTAGTTCCACCATTTTCACTTTTCTGATTTGCAGGTGAAGTGCTCTAGCTCGATTCAAAAGCTTTCAAGACAAAGTAAAGCTTGTAATAGCATCCCTGGACCTCAAGGAAGCTATACCAATCATCACCTTGCACTGAAAGCTTCTCCATTTCCAGATAGAACTTCAACTGAACAGGTAAGTTCATGAACTCGTATCTCTCTTATTAGGCATTGTTAGCTTTAGGTTTGTGAAGGAAACATGTCACAATCATAGCCCTGAACATGCCCATATAATTAGATTTCATTTATATTATGTGTGCTGCAAGAATTTTGAGCCTGAACATTGATAAAAAGTTAGGTCAGAAATTGGGGGAGAGGAAATTCTCCCTCATCTTAGAGAGTTAAGACAAGTTTTTTATATCCATGAATTCGTCTCTTGATGCTGAACATTTTTGATGTTATGAGTTTTCATTAAAAAGCCAGGAATCAAGATGTTTGAATCAGGGAACTAGGCGCGCGTTTTTTGACATTGTTTGACCAGAGGTTGAAGAAAGGTTATCTGGGCTGGGCCTGTTTTTGTATTTCCTTTTCACACACTCTTTTTACTTCTGAACCCCCTAAGCCCATTTTCTCCATTTTAATGATTTCTTGACTTTTCTTTTTTTTGGCTTGACTTATTTATTTTTCCTCATCATATAAAAAATATAAAAATAATTTTTTGTACCATTTTCCTATTTATTAGATATTTATTTGGTTAGACTAGTTATTTGAACATAAATAAGTAAATAGATATACTTTCATTTAAAAAATGTTAAAATGATGTAAATGCATTTTTATTTTTATTTTACATTCTGAAAATATTTTATGTGAAATATATTTTTTTTATAAAAAATTAAATATTATTATTTTATGCATATTTAAAATAATTTGTAAATAATACAAATAAATACATATATATTAGTATACTTAGAATAAAATATCAAAAATATACATATTTTTACTTTATTAATATTTAATACTAAAAATACATTTTTTACAAATATACCCCACTTTATTTTATACTTTTACTTAATAAAAATTAGGGTTTTGCCCTAAACATAAGAAAAATCCAAAAATATTTCATTTTATTTTGTTTATTTGACACACAAAAATACTTCTTTTCATACATACAAAAAAAACCATTTTTTGCATCTTACATATTTATTCTTATTTTATTTATGCAATTAATCACTTGTAAATAATTCAATATTGATGTAATAGTTTTAGGTTTAGGTTTAAATTCCTTGTCAAAATCCCCATTCGAACATTTGTACCCCCCTTCCCATATATGGTTTTGTAATAGCTTAGTAAATTTATTTTCGCACTTTATTGCTTTCTAATTATACCATGTTAGAATTAGGGTTTGTATGCGAAAAATAACGAAAAATAGTTTTGACCTAATTTCAAGATAAACAAGCATGAAAATGGACACACAAATCACACTTGCACCCCCTAGGGTATTCCACTTGTTGCCTTTCAAAATTGGGCCATATTGCATGTTAGGTCTCTTTGGGCAAAACAAACACAAATCAAATGATCATAGTCCCTCGATGACGCTTTCAAAATATTGCTTAAACAAATGATCAAGTCCCTTAAAGAAAATTGCCCAAAGATACTTGACACCGTTGCAATTATGGCCTAAACGATGACCCACGCCCGTCCCTTTCACATCCTAACATGAGATTGTCCACCAAATGCAATGGTGGAACAAACTTATTAAAAGGGTTAAAACATAGCAATAAACTTTGAGAAATTTAGGAGTAGATAACCTCTTAGTTACTTGAATCAAACTTGCAAAAACAAAACACTTGCCTATTTTCTAAAACACACCTCACAACACTTTCAAAACAAACTTTTCCAAAAAACAAAATGAAAACCTTTTCAAAAGACATACATCTTTGTATACATCCCCACATGGATCATTACAAAGGTTGCCACCACATTGGCTTCTTTTCAAAACATTTTCAAACCCACACACACACAAGCACCATTTCAAACAATTGAAAACAAAAGGCAAGTGATCTAAGCAAGTAACTAAGAGCCCATGGATAACCATGGATAGAAAGGGTGCTAATACCTTCCCTTTCTATAATCTACTCCCCGAACCCAAGAAAACATCTCAAAAGGTTTTTGCTGTGCTTTTTAAACCTTTCCTTAGGATAAAATAAAAAGTCGGTGGCGACTCTTGCTCGACCGAAACATTTGAGAAAACAAACGCAAAACCTCAAGTCAGTTCTCCCACCGTATCACAGAACTGGCGACTCTGCTGGGGACTTAACTTAAAAGTGGAGTAACCTTAGGGTTTAGATCACCTTTGTTTTCAATTGTTTGCTTTGATTTCTTTTATATTTGTGGGCTTTGCATCGGAGTTTCATAGATCCTAACCCGGATCTGGGAAATACCCTTTTTAGGTAGCATAATCTGTGAGGGACCTGTCCGGCGTAGACCGACATGGGTGAAGCAGTGGCTACGTTGGTGTGGCACCTTGGTCTGTACCTATATCCCTTGTGTTGCAACGGGGAGAATATAGGTCTTCTAAGGAGTCATTAAACACCAACCAACCTTAGAACCCTAAATTGACCAAACTTGGCCATTAGGACAGTAGCAGTACGCTACACTCATTGAGGCTAAACTCTCGAGATGGTTCTGGCCGCAAGAAAAGATTGCGATGTTGGAGTTATGACCGATTGAGGGTAGCCAATGATCTGAGATCCTTTAGAACCCGGTTACTTTTGATAGGACAGGTTTTAACCAACAAAACCAAAAGAGGGTAATACCTAAAATTCATGCTGGCCTGAAACCTAAGGGTGTCTTGTGTGACTTGTGTGCCTTACCATGCTTGCCTATGTGAATACTTGTGGTGTGCTTCATCATAGCATCATGCCATCATACCATTGCATACATCCTGTATAAAGGACTAACCCATTTCAAAGACAAAAAGTTTCATCTTTGCTCTGTTTTGTAGGACATCATGATGCCCGTGCGTAGGAATACTATCCGGCTCAACTTTGTTCAACCACCAATTTTGCTCAAAGATTTGGTTGGTAGGATTCCAAACACTTCTTCCTTCATCAACAGGCATGGTTCTCTCCTTGGCTTGATCACTGCAAAATGGGACCAACAACTGATAAGTGTTCTGACCCAGTTTTATGACCCTCTGTATCATTGTTTCACCTTTTAAGACTTCCAGCTGGTTCCTACCCTGGAAGAATTCTCTTACTTGCTTGGGATCCATGTCTTGGAACAAACTCCATTCACTTGTTTGGAAAAGACTCCTAGGCCTGAAGAGGTTGCTGCAGTCCTCCCCTTGACCAAAGAAGAGGTATTGGCTAACTGGGAAACTAGAAGTGGAGTTAAGGGATTTTTGGTCAAATTTCTGGTTGGCAAGGCTAATAATTTCTGGAATGACTTGGAATTCAAGGCGTACGAGGATATTCTGGCTCTTTTGATCTATGGTCTGGTATTGTTTCCCAATCCTGACACCTTTATCAGTATCCATGTCATAAGGATCTTCATGTCTCGGAATCCTGTACCCACTCTTTTGGGTGATATCCTGCAACAACTCTATGCTCGAACTGCTCGAAAACGGGGAACTCCGTGGTGTTGTGCTCCTTTTCTAGTGAGGTGGTTTATTTCGCACCTTCCTAAGTTCGTGCTGAAAAATGAAGAAGGAAAAGGTTGGGCTCGGAGGTTAATGTCTCTCACAGATAATGACATCACTTGGACTCTCAGAGGTTTGGATGAGGTAGCTGTTATTGACCGTTGCGGAGAATACCCTAATGTTCCGTTGATTGGTATCCAAGGAGGAATCTCTTATAATCCATGCTTAGCTCTCCGTCAGTTTGGAAGAGCCAGGGGAGATGGGCCTCATGAAATGTTGGTTCCTCACTTCCATTTTGAGTTCCAGACAGACAGTGACAAACTACGCCATGGATTCATTAAAGCTTGGGACAGAATTCACAAAGCTGACCCACTTGAGTTGGGACCAAAGACTTCTCTACCAATGGAACCCTATTGCAAATGGGTCCGCATCCGTGCTCAGAGGTTAGGTATGCCGTACGAAGCTGTTAGACCTATCATTTTTGAATCTCCTGATGAAGATGGGGTTCCTCCAACTGTCCTCCCTCCTCAGATACCCATTGATTTTGACACAATGAAGAGATCTTGGGCGCAGCTAAAGGAAGAGCGGGATTTCTATCGGGAAAAGTTCAACGAGCAGGAACGGAAGATCCAGAGGCTGACTAAGCAATTGGAGGAAGAGCGGGTCCTGAACAACTACATCAACACTGAGAAAAGGAGGCCATGGGAGCACTGATAGGCTTTGGTATTTCCTTTTATAGCTTTCATTTCCTTTCCAGTATTTTTCATTCCTGTAACGCCTAAGGGCAAGTTGTTGAACAATTGAAAATTTCAATCTAATGAAGTGTGTTTCCCTTTTTGTCTACAAAGTTGGATCTTGTTTGTCTTTGAAAACATAAAACATACGCATTTCATTGCACCATATGCATAACAGGTACCCTATTTCACAGGTTGCTTATTCTTCTTCGCTGTTTATTTGAACAGTCATCATGAATCCGGACTCATCCAGTGAGCAAGCAATCAAGGCCCTTCAGTCCCAAAGTGCCGAGTTTCAAGAGATGGTCCTAAGCCTGGCCCAAGGTCAGCAAGAGTTGAAGACTCTACTCTTGAAGAAGAAGAAGAAAAAGAGGACTGCGTTGTTCAACACTGGACGCAGATTTGGGAACACACTCCATAATGAAGCTGATCCAACTACTTCTTCTGCTGAGAAAAACAGTCCCCAAGAGGGAGGAGCTCCTAGTCCCGCAGTCTCCGACAATGAGACGGACTATAATGACGAACAATACCCACCTGCTACTGACAGATACAAGCAATTGGAGGACCGCTTGAGCGCCATGGAGATTCAGAATGTGCCGGGGCTGGATTTCGGAGATTTGGGGTTATCTTCTGGGGTAGTAATTCCACACAAGTTTAAGGCGCCTGCCTTCGCCAAGTATGATGGGGTCTCCTGCCCAAAGCTGCATCTAAGGTCGTACGTAAGGAAGATCCAACCTTACACGGCGGATAAGAACCTTTGGATTCACTTCTTCCAAGATAGCCTTTCGGGGTCACAGCTTGAATGGTTCTACCAATTAGATGGAACTAGCATCCGACACTGGGAAGATCTGGCAACCGCATTCTACAGACAATATCAATACAATTCTGATCTCGCTCCTACGCGTACCCAACTTCAGGGTATGTCTCTAGGAACGGGTGAAGGGTTCAAATAATATGCACAAAAATGGAGAGATTTGGCTGGCAGGGTGCAGCCTCCATTGACTGATCGTGAGCTGGTTGATATGTTCCTAGGGACTTTGTCTGGTCCATTTTTCAATCATTTGGTTGGTAACTCCTCCGCTGGGTTTACAAATTTGATTCTGACGGGAGAAAGAATTGAAGCTGGCATCAGGTCAGGAAAGATACAAAAAGCTGCGTCCACAAGTACTGAGAAAAGGCCTTTCAAGAAAGAAGCAAGTGCCGTCTATGGTCCTAGAAGACAAGTCAAGCCCGAAAGTCGCCAAGCCGTCAATGCTTTGGTCATTTCAAAACCTGTTGCTGCTCCTCAACAGTACAATCAACAAAGAGGTGAAAGGCCCAAGAGGCAGTATACTCGGCTGAGTATGACCTTATCTCAAATTTTACCCCAACTGTTATCAACCAACTTGGTGACCATCAAAGAAGCTCCTAAGGTCGTCAACACCGCGTCTCCTAAGTATAACCCAAATGCCCAATGTGCTTATCATTCTGATAGTCCCGGGCACACTACTGATGATTGCTGGGCTTTGAGAAACAAAGTGCAAGATCTTATCGACGCGAAGGAAATTCAGTTTGAAGCGCCTGAGAGACCGAATGTTGTAACTGCTCCTATGCCCCAGCATAGAGTAAATGCCATTGAGGAAGAGTTGTATGCTGTTTCGGTGAATGATGTTGCTACCCCTCTTTTGACTGTTAAGAGGAACTTACTACTAGCCGGTTTATTTCCGGGTTGTAGTAAGGGTTGCCTCCTGTGTGCTGTTATCCCTACCGGTTGTCCACTGCTGAAATCAGGCATCCAAAGCCTGATGGATAGCAAGGAAATTCTGTTCAAGAAAACTGCTGTTCCGTTTGTTTCCATTGAAGAAATATCTGTTGTCACAATTTACAATCCTGCCAAAGCTCCCGTGAAGAAACCAGTCCAAATTATGTCTGTTGCACCCATTACTATTACTGTTCCGGGGCCTCTCCCCTATGAGTTTGATAAAGCGGTCCCATGGCATTATGGAGCCGACGTGTATGTGCTTAGGGTGAAGCAGGAGTTCAACACCAATACCAGTATCAGTAACATCACTGGTCCCGCCAAGATTACCCGCAGTGGCAGGCTCTTCTCACCTGACATTGCACCGCCAGTTATCCGAAAACCTCTCACCATCACACCCGCAAGTGTGCATGTTCCGAATCAAGTTCCTGTGTCTACTACTGCCGCCGAGTCCTCTGATACTCGGGGCAAAGAAGTTGCTACCGGTTCGCCTGCCAGGACGGAGGCACCAAAAAAGACTGCTGTAGAAGCCTCCCAACAAGAAATGGAGGAAATTCTTAAAATCATCAAAAAGAGTGACTTTAACGTTGTTAAACAGTTGGGGCATACTCCCTCCAAAATCTCTATGCTATCATTGCTGCTATGCTCAGAGGCCCATGCAAAAGCCCTGATTTCATTTCTGAAAACGGCACATGTGCCGCAAGAGACCTCCGCGGATCAATTTACCGACTGTGTGGCTAATTTGACGGCTGACAATGGCTTGGGGTTCTCAGATGCTGACCTTACCGCCAAAGGGAAAAATCATAATGATGCCCTGCATGTTTCCATAGAATGCAGGGGCACTACTCTCGCACACGTGTTAGTGGATACCGGCTCTTCCCTGAATGTTTTGCCCAAAAAGGCATTGGATCGCTTGGATTGTGAGGGCCTGGAGTTGAAACCTAGTAACATCATTGTTAGAGCCTTCGACGGTTCTAAGAGGATGGTGCACGGTGAAGTAGACATCCCTATTCGTGTGGGTTCCCAAGTTTTCAACTCAACGTTCTATGTAATGTATATTCGTCCATCTTATTCCTGCTTGTTGGGTCGACCTTGGATTCACAAGGCTGGGGCAGTAACATCCACTCTACACCAAAAGCTCAAATACCCTGTCAAAGGGAAGATTGTTACTGTGCAGGGTGAGGAGGAATACATGGTTAGTCACTTGAATTCATTCCGGTATATCGAGATGGACGGGGAGTTTATTGAAACCCCCTTTCAGCATTTTGAGGAAGTACCTCCAGTGTTGGCATCAGCCGAGGCAGTGGTTGAAGAAGATTTTCCGTTGAAGATGGCGTCCTTGAAGGATGCCCGGGCTGTAATCGAGAAAGGCAATTGTGCAAACTGGGGTCAGCTTCCTGACTTCACTCAAAAGAATGACAAATTGGGGCTGGGCTTTACTGCAGAGGCTCAGAGGGCTGTGCGTAAGGAAAAGATCAGAAAGACTCCGGTGTTTATCTCCAACCCAAGGGTGAATGCTATCGAGGAGGATGTGGAGGAAGCAGAATTTGACAGTTGGATCTATCCAACCACCAGCAACGGACCAAGCAACTGGACGGAAAAGGATTTTACATCTATCACATTTGTCACGCAGTAATTAATTATTTTAATTTCCAATTTGTAACAAATAATATGTTAAAACTTTATTGGCTCGGTGTCCTACCCGGGGCATCGTAGCTCCATTTGTGAGGGCTTTTTGTATGACATTTCCATATATCATCAATCAAAACATTGGACGTTTGTTGCATTTCAAATCTTGTGCTCTTTTTCTTTGTGTTATATATTGCAAAACAGCTATATTTACACACACTCACTTATACAGGTTTCAATCCACTCTGGATCTCACTGGTAACAGCTCTGCTACCACCAGTTATGACTTCGAGAATCCGATCGACTTGGCCGAAGACGAAGGTGAAGATGATTGCGAAGTGCCTGGTGAACTCGCAAGACTGCTACTCCAGGAAGAGAGGGCTATTCAACCACATGAAGAGCCGATGGAAACAGTTAACCTGGGTACCGAGACAGATAGGAAAGAGGTCAAGATCGGTGCCAATCTAGAGCTCAGTGTGAAGCAACGATTAATCCAGATGCTGCATGATTACATGGAGATATTTGCTTGGTCCTATGAAGACATACCTGGTTTGGATGCTGACATCGTAGTTCATCACCTGCCAACCAAGGAAGACTTCCCTCTGGTAAAGCAAAAGGTCCGCCGTATACGCCCAGAGATATCTGAAAAGATCAAGGCTGAGGTCATGAAGCAGTTCGATGCTGGGTTTCTAGCAGTAACGTCTTACCCTCAGTGGGTTGCTAATGTGGTGCCAGTACCGAAGAAGGACGGTAAAGTCAGAATGTGTGTCGACTACAGGGATTTGAACAGGGCAAGCCCCAAGGATGACTTCCCCTTACCTCACATGGACGTTCTTGTCGACAATACTGCTCAACACAAGGTGTTCTCCTTCATGGATGGTTTTTCAGGGTATAATCAGATCAAGATGGCTCCGGAAGATATGGAAAAGACTACCTTTGTGACTCAGTGGGGCACCTTCTGTTACAAGGTCATGCCATTCGGGTTGAAAAATGCTGGGGCAACCTACCAACGCGCCATGGTTGCTTTATTTCATGATATGATCCATCATGAGATTGAGGTATATGTTGATGACATGATCGCAAGGTCCCAAACTGAGGAGGAACACCTTGACCATCTGAGGAAGCTGTTTGACCGACTCAAGTTATACAAGCTGAGGTTGAATCCCAACAAATGCACCTTTGGGGTAAGGTCCGGAAAGTTGCTAGGTTTCATTGTAAGTGATAAAGGTATTCAGGTGGACCCTGCCAAGGTAAAAGCCATACAAGAGATGCCAACTCCAAAGACAGAGAAAGAAGTCAGAGGCTTCCTAGGACGACTGAATTACATTGCCCGATTCATCTCACATCTGACTGCTACTTGTGAGCCAATCTTCAAATTACTAAAGAAAGATCAAGTAGTACTTTGGAACGATGAATGTCAGGCTACTTTTGAAAAGATAAAGGAGTACCTCCAAGAGCCACCCATTCTCATGCCACCCGTGGAAGGACGACCTCTGATACTTTACTTAACAGTACTTGACAATTCAATGGGGTGTGTGCTGGGGCAGCATGACGAGTCTGGCCGAAAAGAGCACGCTATTTATTACCTGAGCAAAAAGTTTACCGACTGTGAGTCTCGTTACTCACTGCTTGAGAAAACTTGCTGCGCTCTGGTATGGGCTGCTCGCCGGCTGAGACAGTATATGCTGACTCACACTACTCTTTTGATTTCAAAGATGGATCCCATCAAGTACATATTTGAAAAGCCTGCTCTATCTGGGAGAATAGCAAGATGGAAAATGATCTTAACAAAATATGATATCTAGTATACAACTCAGAAAGAAATTAAAGGAAGTGTACTGGCAGATCATTTGGCACACCAACCTGTGGACGATTACCAATCATTGAACTTTGATTTTCCGGACGAAGACATCATGGTGGTAATCGACTGTGAAGTACCTGGACCGGATGAAGGACCTGAGGAGGGATCCCGATGGTCTATGCATTTTGACGGAGCCTCCAATGCTTTGGGTAACGGCGTCGGCGCTGTAATCATATCTCCCAAAGGAACTCATACTCCACTCACCGCCCGATTATGTTTCAACTGCACCAACAACATGGCAGAATATGAGGCATGTATCATGGGTCTACAAGCTGCAATCGACTTGAGGATCAAAGTTCTGAGTGTCTTCGGAGATTCCGCTCTCGTGATCAATCAGATCAAAGGCGAGTGGGATACGAAACACCCAAATCTTATTCCTTACAAGGAGTATGTGTCAACCTTGCTTCCCCACTTTGAAGAGATAACTTTTGAGCACTTCCCAAGAGAGGAGAATCAGCTAGCGGACGCACTAGCTACGATGTCTTCAATGTTCAAAGTTAAATGGGACAATGAGGCTCCCCGGATCATTATCTGGAAGCTGGACGAACCAGCATACTGCTGCGAGCTTGAGGCCGAGAAGGTGACTGAAAAACCCTGGTATCATGAGGTGAAGAGGTATTTGGAAGCTCAGGAATACCCTGAAGGTGCATCTGTCAATGACAAGAAGTTCATGAGAAGGTTTGCAACGAAATTCTTCCTCAGCAACGACATTCTCTACAAACGGAATCATGATTCAACTCTACTACGTTGTGTGGATAAGACTGAAGCAGAGAAGATCATGATAGAACTACATGAAGGTACATTCGGAACACATTCCAGTGGACACACCATGGCAAAGAAAATCCTTCGGGAAGGATACTTCTGGTCCACAATGGAAGCCGATTGTTATCAACACTCTCGAACTTGTCACAAATTCCAGATCTATGCTGACAAGGTGCACATTCCTCCGGTTCCTCTGAACGTCCTGACGGCACCTTGGCCTTTTGCAATGTGGGGCATTGATATGATCGGTGAGATCCGACCGACAGCATCCAACGGGCATCGTTTCATCTTGGTGGCAATCGATTACTTCACGAAGTGGGTTGAGGCAGCTTCCTATGCAACGGTAACCAAGAGCGTCGTGGCACGTTTCATCCGGCATAATATGATATGTCGGTACGGCATCCCGGAAAGAATCATTACGGACAATGGTACCAATCTTAATAACAAGATGATCACCGAGCTCTGCGAACAATTCAAAATACAGCACCATAACTCTTCTCCTTACCGGCCGAAGATGAATGGGGCTGTAGAGGCAGCTAATAAGAATATCAAGAAAATTGTGCAGAAGATGACAGTGACCTATAAAGATTGGCACGAGATGTTACCGTTCGCTCTTCATGGGTACCGTACCTCAGCAAGGAGTCAACCGGGGCAACTCCTTTCTCCTTGGTCTATGGCATGGAGGCAGTCTTTCCAATTGAAGTCCAGATACCCTCTCTCCGGATAATGAAGGATGCAGACTTGAGTGAAGATGACTGGATCCAGACTCGACTTGATCAATTAAATCTGATTGACGAAAAGAGACTCACCGCTATCTGTCATGGTCAGACGTATCAAAAACGAATGATCAGGGCATTTAACAAGAAAGTCAGACCACAAGAGTATCAAGTTGGAGACCTGGTAATCAAACGCATCATCCTTCCTCAAAGTGATCCCCGGGGCAAGTGGACCCCTACATACGAAGGGCCATTTGTGGTTAAACATGTGTTCTCAGGAGGAGCCATGATCCTAACTACCATGGATGGTGACGACCTTCCTCACCCCGCCAATGCAGACATAGTGAAAAGATACTATGCATGAATAAAAGACCCGTTAGGTTGACATACCTAGGCAAAAATAAGGGCTTCCCGGCGAACCAAAAGGGTTCGGGAAAAAATAAGGGATAAAAAAAAATCTGTACACTCGGCAAGTCGAAAACCTGAAAAGGCGGCTTGGGCAAGAAGGGGTATCCCGGTGGACTGAAAACCCGAAAGGGTGGTCCAGGCAAAAGTTAGGGATAAAGCGTAACACTATGTCTCATTGGATCACTTCGCATCCGGAATTCGACCTCAACTATCTGGCTCAGATTTCGGCATCGACCAATCAGCTTCATCTTCAACCAAGCAGCAAAGTGATGAGACGCTTGAAGACATAAAAGCGATAGCAGAGTGGGAACCCAGTGGGATTGTTCACATAGCTGTTTTATTTTCTTTTCAAAATTGTAAATTCTATGTTATTCGGCGGCGTCCTCTTACTAGGATGTCAGCCTCTTGTACAAAAACGCCTATTCATAGGCAAAATTCAAATCAATACAAATTCACTTGTCCATACAAGTTGCCATTGTTTTTCCTTTTTTCTGTTTTGTCTTGCGAAGAACGTCCAATGTTCATTTTTGATATATGCATTTGACATTAAATTGCTGATTCATAAATATTTGCATATGAAACAAAAGATTAATTACAGGTGACATCAGAGACAGGGGCAATGTGAAGTTGTCTGATGCAGTCTGGTTGCTTTGTCCGCCAAGGTACCAAGGTAGATTCGACTGAAGAATGTGACCAAATCATCTCAAACGCCCCGCAGAGTAAGACAAGATTCATCAATACTTTCCCCAAGCGGAGTTGATTCCCCGTCAATCCTGAAAAGGCACAACATTCCCCGGCAGGTCTTAAAGCTTATCCCCAGTAGATTCTGGAAGCTTGTTCCCTGCAGAGTACGGACGTCTCTCCCGAGATTTATTCAGAGTTATTCCTCACAAGGGCTTATAACTGGGTTATCCTCAGCTAATTACCACAGAAGATCGCCCTCGGCAAAGTTCTTTCAATCCCCAGCAGAGTTTATCTTTGGTATCCCCAGCGGAGTTTATCATCATTATCCCCCAGCGGAATCCATCATTGAAGTCCTCAGCAGGCCTCTCATCAAAAACTTCAGCAAAGTATCTCTTCTAGAGAGCAAATCCCCGACCGATCGTCAAGGATTTATTTTCCTAAGACGAAAATACATTCATAAACATTTCACGTTTTCATACATTTTGCTTACATACATGATAAAATGCATACAACACTATCTCATGTTGAACATCATGACATCCTGCATATCATACATCATGACATTGCATACAATTTATGTTTTTGCCTTTTCAGGGAAAAAGACAATCCCAAAGACAACTACCTTCAACTGTCACAATTCCATATTCGATACTTGTATCTAGCCAGGGCATATGTGAGAGTGATCAGTTTCCAGACTCGATTCCTGTATCTAGCCAGGGCACGTCTGAAGAGTTCGAAGATTCGATTCCTGTATCCAGCCAGGGCATATCTATCATCTACAACATTTCCAGATTCGATTCCTGTATCCAGCCAGGGCATATCTGTTGACCACATTTCCAGACTCGATTCCTGTATCTAGCCGGGGCACGTCTGAAGAGTTCGAAGATTCGATTCCTGTATCCAGCCAGGGCATATCTATTGACGACTATTTCCATATTCGACTCCTGTATCCAGCCAGGGCACATCTATGAGCAACCGATTGTAGATTCGATACCTGTATCTAGCCAGGGCATATCTGCATAAAGAGATTGAAGATCAAACACCTGTAACAAGCCAGGAAAACATCTGCCTCTCTCAAATACATAAAGTTCTCGCTAAGGAATCTCTTATGCGATCAACGATTCCAAATGGCATCTATAAGCCCATTCCCGACAAGGTTCTGTCACATCTCCAGATGGCATCTATAAGCCCATCTCCCTATCCACCATCTCTCCAAATGGCATCTATAAGCCCATTCCCGACATCACATTGCTGATACTCCAACATGCGAGTGCAAATTTCCGGGCACTCTAGTGTCCAATCTCCTTTTACCCTCGAGTCACGAAAGGCAAACTTGCCAATCTAACTCTTCAGGTTCAAGAAGATTGAACAGGGGCAACTGCTGTACCCCAAAATTTGCCCTCCCATTTCCTCAACATTTTCTCATCACAAGACCCTTGGAGCTCAAGATCCAGTTAGGGTTTCCTCTGCTCAAGACTTCTCCTTGCACTGTTGACCCAAATTAGGGTTTGTGTTTGCACAAAGGTATTTGGACTCCCAAGTTTATCCATACCAAGTTTCAAGCCTTGATTCCAATCTTTGCCCAGTCAATTGGACAGTTGACCTAGAAATCAGCTGTATTGGGGAAAAAGTCAACTGTGGCCAATTGACAGTCAAACCTCATGAAAATTGACCCACATCAACATTATGAACTCATATGAACCATTTAATCAAGTTTGGATCACAATTCCACAAGGAATTTGATCAGATTACCAAAAGAGCAAAATGGTCATTTTTATGGTTTTGACTGCACAAAGGTAATTTTGACTGTTTGACTTAGCCAATGGCAAACCAAGCTCACATATGGACTCAAGGACCCCATGGAATTGTCTTGACATGCTCAACAAGTTCAAAAGATCCCAAATACACAAGATTGACAGTTGAATTTCCCAGTCAATTGATCAATTTTGACTGTATATTGAAAAGTCAAACTTTGACTTTTTGGTCAAAATCAAGAGTCAAGATTCATTTTTCATCAAAACATGCCAAATCATGAAACTTGTTCACGAAGAAATCAAGAAATGCAAATTTAGGTTTAAAATGGAAATTTTTCATAACTTAGAATTTTTCTAAGTTATGGAAAACCCTAATTTTTTCCCAACTTTGCCCCACTCTCTCACCAAGATTCATTAGGATTCAAACAAAAGTCAAAACATGAAAGTTGTAGCTTGTTGCATAATCTACAACTTTGATTCACAAAGTTTTCCCAAATGAGGCCTGTATCTCAAGTTACAATTTTTTGAATAAGGGTGCCAAACCATTCTTAACTTAGTGAAAATTTGACCTTTTTGACATGGTTTTCTACCTAACTTCAAGGCCATTTTCCATACACTTCCACTTGTAATTTCAATTTTCATTTCAAATATGGATTGTAGTACACATTCCAAGCTTTCCAAAATGTCCAAGAACTCATCAAACAACCTCATAACTTGAGAGAATCGAATTTCACAATATGACAAAAACTCACTTTTGAATTGATCATGTACATGTTCATAACTTAGGCCATTTTCAAGTCAGCATAGTTTGTGCTACATTACAAGTCCTAAAACCCTTTGACACTCAATAATTCAATGCAAAACCATTGTGCCAAGATGTTATTCTAAGCATTTGGATATTACATGGAGAATTAACCCTTAATTAGAAAAAGCATTATTTCCATTTTGAAAAAGTAGAACTTTATGTCCATTTTGCAAATCCAAGTGGTACAGTCAAAATCTTCTAGGCACAAGTTATGAGACACATTGCACTGATCAAGGCCAAGGGTTGCAGCATGTTATGGGGGCCTGCATCAGTCTAGAACATCAACTTGCCTTTTGTTGCTTAAGAAAGAAGAAACATTGGATATCACATACCAACTCTCATATCAGCTTACAAACACTTAAGCAAACTTGCAAAACACATTCAAGAGATACCAACTGAGCTAGTACACGACCCTAACATCCCTCATACACTCCCATTCCCAGAATCACCTTCAAACTGCAAGAACAGGGCAGGGCCTGCAGTTTGAGGGCCATCTTTCATTCCTCTCAAGATTTCTTGCCCAAACCAGTTCACACACCTTCCCTATCACCTATGCAAGCTAACCAAAACCTAAAACACGACCTGTAACTCCTCTAACTAGTTCCACCATTTTCACTTTTTTGATTTGCAGGTGAAGTGCTCTAGCTCGATTCAAAAGCTTTCAAGACAAAGTAAAGCTTGGAATAACATCCCTAGACCTCAAGGAAGCTATACCAATCATCACCTTGCACTAAAAGCTTCTCCATTGCCAGATAGAACTTCAACTGAACAGGTAAGTTCATGAACTCGTATCTCTCTTATTAGGCATTGTTAGCTTTAGGTTTGTGAAGGAAACATGTCACAATCATAGCCCTGAACATGCCCATATAATTAGATTTCATTTATATTATGTGTGCAGCAAGAATTTTGAGCCTGAACATTGATAAAAAGTTAGGTCAGAAATTGGGGGAGAGGAAATTCTCCCTCATCTTAGAGAGTTAAGACAAGTTTTTTATATCCATGAATTCGTCTCTTGATGTTGAACATTTTTGATGTTATGAGTTTTCATTAAAAATCCAGGAATCAAGATGTTTGAATCAGGGAACCAGGCGCGCGTTTTTTGACATTGTTTGGCCAGAGGTTGAAGAAAGGTTATCTGGGCTGGGCCTGTTTTTGTATTTCCTTTTCACACACTCTTTTTACTTCTGAACCCCCTAAGCCCATTTTCTCCATTTTAATGATTTCTTGACTTTTCTTTTTTTGGCTTGACTTATTTATTTTTCCTCATCATATAAAAAATATAAAAATATTTTTTTGTACCATTTTCCTATTTATTAGATATTTATTTGGTTAGACTAGTTATTTGAACATAAATAAGTAAATAGATATACTTTCATTTAAAAAATGTTAAAATGATGTAAATGCATTTTTATTTTTATTTTTATTTTACATTCTGAAAATATTTTATGTGAAATATATTTTTTTTTATAAAAAATTAAATATTATTATTTTATGCATATTTAAAATAATTTGTAAATAATACAAATAAATACATATATATTAGTATACTTAGAATAAAATATAAAAAATATACATATTTTTACTTTATTAATATTTAATACTAAAAATACATTTTTTACAAATATACCCCACTTTATTTTATACTTTTACTTAATAAAAATTAGGGTTTTGCCCTAAACATAGGAAAAATCCAAAAATATTTCTTTTTATTTTGTTTATTTGACACACAAAAATACTTCTTTTCATACATACAAAAAAACCATTTTTTGCATCTTACATATTTATTCTTATTTTATTTATGCAATTAATCACTTGTAAATAATTCAATATTGATGTAATAGTTTTAGGTTTAGGTTTAAATTCCTTGTCAAAATCCCCATTCGAACATTTGTACCCCCTTCCCATATATGGTTTTGTAATAGCTTAGTAAATTTATTTTCGCACTTTATTGCTTTCTAATTATACCATGTTAGAATTAGGGTTTGTATGCGAAAAATAACGAAAAATAGTTTTGACCTAATTTCAAGATAAACAAGCATGAAAATGGACACACAAATCACACTTGCACCCCCTAGGGTATTCCACTTGTTGCCTTTCAAAATTGGGCCATATTGCATGTTAGGTCTCTTTGGGCAAAACAAACACAAATCAAATGATCATAGTCCCTCGATGACGCTTTCAAAATATTGCTTAAACAAATGATCAAGTCCCTTAAAGAAAATTGCCCAAAGATACTTGACACCATTGATATTATGGCCTAAACGATGACCCACGCCCGTCCCTTTCACATCCTAACATGAGATTGTCCACCAAATGCAATGGTGGAACAAACTTATTAAAAGGGTTAAAACATAGCAATAAACTTTGAGAAATTTAGGAGTAGATAACCTCTTAGTTACTTGAATCAAACTTGCAAAAACAAAACACTTGCCTATTTTCTAAAACACACCTCACAACACTTTCAAAACAAACTTTTCCAAAAAACAAAATGAAAACCTTTTCAAAAGACATACATCTTTGTATACATCCCCACATGGATCATTACAAAGGTTGCCACCACATTGGCTTCTTTTCAAAACATTTTCAAACCCACACACACAAGCACCATTTCAAACAATTGAAAACAAAAGGCAAGTGATCTAAGAAAGTAACTAAGAGCCCATGGATAACCATGGATAGAAAGGGTGCTAATACCTTCCCTTTCTATAATCTACTCCCCGAACCCAAGAAAACATCTCAAAAGGTTTTTGTTGTGCTTTTTAAACCTTTCCTTAGGATAAAATAAAAAGTCGGTGGCGACTCTTGATCAACCGAAACATTTGCGAAAACAAACGCAAAACCTCAAGTCAGTTCTCCCACCGTATCACAATATCCAACTGTACCTTCAACCATCAGTAATCCTCTTTCTTGATTCGTAAGGAAATGATTATGTTTAAATGCATATGCCTATTTAACAAAACATTGGACGTTTCTCAAAATAAAACAATTAGTGCAAGAGAAAAAGAAAAAGGAAATGACACAAATTTCTGGGAAGAGTATTTGTATTAACTTTCTCTGAGTATATTTGTACAAAGGAGACAATCACCCTAGTAAGAGGATTTTGTCGTAAATATTGAAAGATTTATACAAAATAAAGATGGCTATGTGAAATAATTCCATGAGATTCTATTCCGCTATAGCCTTCACAACTCTGAATATCTGTCCATTCAATGCTTCGTTTGCCGATGACTGGATTGATCAGAAGCCTGGAACTGGTTGATGAAGAGATTGTCTTTGAAGTGATCCGACGAGACATAGTCATACGCTTTAATTCCCTAACTTTTGCCTGAATCGCCCTTTCAGGTTTTCGATCCACCGGGAATCCCCTTTTTGCCCAAGCCTCCCTTTTGGGTTTTCAACTTGCCGGGTGTACAGATTTTTTATTATTTTTATCCCTAATTTTTGCCTGAACCGCCCTTTCGGGTTTTCGGTTCACCGGGATGCCCATTTTTGCCCAAGCCGCCCTTTCGGGTTTTCGACTTGTGGGTTATTTTATGCGTAGTATCTTTTGACTATGTCTGCATTCGCAGGCTGCGGCAAATCGTCGCCGTCCATGGTGGTTAGAATCATCGCACCACCAGAAAATATGCTCTTGATCACAAATGGTCCTTCATATGTAGGAGTCCATTTGCCCCTGGGATCACTTTGCGGCAAGATAATTCGCTTGATTATGAGATCTCCGACTTGATACACTTGACGTCTGACTTTCTTATTGAAGGCCTTGATCATCCGTTTTTGATACGTCTGACCATGGCATATAGCAGCGAGTCGCTTCTCGTCGATCAGGTTGAGTTGATCAAGTCGAGTCTGCATCCAATCATCTTCATTCAAACCCGCGTCCTTCATAATCCTTAGAGAAGGAATCTGAACTTCCATAGGCAGGACAGCTTCCATGCCATATACCAAAGAAAATGGGGTTGCCCCGGTTGAAGTACGTGCCGTCGTACGATATCTATATAGAGCAAACGGTAACATCTCATGCCAGTCTTTATAAGTGACTGTCATTTTCTGAATGATCTTCTTAATGTTTTTTTTCGCAGCTTCAACAACACCGTTCATCTTCGGCCGATAGGGAGATGAATTGTGATGATAAATCTTGAACTGTTTGCACAATACGGTGATCATCGTGTTATTTAGATTTGTACCGTTGTCTGTGATGATCCTCTCTGGAACACCATACCGGCATATGAGATGTTGCTTGATAAAGCAGGCAACCACATTTTTAGTAACAGAGGCGAAGGAAGCTGCTTCGACCCATTTGGTGAAATAGTCAATGGCAACCAGGATGAAGCGATGTCCGTTGGAAGCCGTGGGCTTGATCTCTCCAATCATGTCAATGCCCCACATTGCAAATGGCCAAGGAGCAGTCAGAACGTTGAGGGGAACCGGAGGGATATGAACTTTATCAGCGTAGACTTGACATTTGTGGCAAGTACGGGAATGTTGATGGCAGTCAGCTTCCATGGTAGACCAGTAATAGCCTGCCCTTAGGATCTTCTTAGCCATTGTATGCCTGCTCAAGTGAGTGCCAAATGTGCCGCTGTGTATCTCAGTCATGATCAACTATGCTTCAGCTTTGTCTACGCATCGGAGTAACACACAATCATGGCTTCGTTTGTAAAGGATGCCGTTGCTCAGGAAGAATTTGGCAGCAAATTTCCTTAAGAACTTCTTGTCATTTACGGAAGCTCCTTCGGGATAATCTCTAGTCTCGAGATACCTTTTGATTTCATGGAACCAGGGTTGTTCCACTACTTCTTCGGTATTAATCTCGTGACAATGCGCAGGTTCATCCATTCGCTCGATGGTAATTTGGGGAGCCTCGTTATCCTAGTTGAGTTTAAACATGGAGGACATTGTAGCCAGAGCATCCGCTAGCTGATGCTCTTCTCGCGGGAAATGCTCGAAGGTAATTTGCTCAAAATGAGGCAACAATGTCAAGACATGTTCTTTGTATGGGATAAGGTTAGGATGTTTGGTATCCCACTCTCCTTTGATTTGACTGATAACCAAAGCCGATTCCCCAAATACGATCAAAGATTTGATCCCCAAGTCTATAGCAGCCTTGAGACCAAAGATGCAAGCTTCATATTCAGCCATGTTGTTTGTGCAGCTGAAGCAAAGTCGGGCCGTGAAAGGGGTGTGACAACCTTCTGGAGAAATGAGTACTACGCCGATACCGTTTCCAAGGGCATTTGAAGCACCATCAAAGTACAGGGTCCATCGGGATCCCTTTTCGGGTCCGTCATACGGTCCGTTACCTTCAATGTTGTCCAAATTCATGATGTCCTCGTCCGGGAAGTCAAATCTCATGGGTTGGTAATCTTCGATAGCTTGATGAGCCAGATGGTCATCTAGTACACTCCCTTTTATAGCTTTTTGGGTGGTGTACTGGATGTCATACTCAGTTAGGATCATTTGCCATCTAGCTATCCTTCCAGATAAGGCGGGCTTTTCGAAGATATACTTGATATGATCCATTTTGGAAATCAACAAAGTAGTATGAGTCAACATATACTGTCTTAGTCGGCGAGCAGCCCATACCAAAGCGCAACAAGTTTTCTCGAGCAGTGAGTAGCGAGTCTCACAGTCGGTAAACTTTTTGCTAAGGTAATAAATAGCATGCTCTTTTCGACCAGACTCGTCATGCTGGCCCAAAACACACCCCATTGAGTTATCCAAGACGGTCAGATACATGATCAATGGTCTTCCTTCGACGGGTGGCATCAGAATAGGAGGTTCTAGCAAATACTCCTTGATCTTATTAAAATCAGCTTGGCAATCGTCGTTCCATTCGACTACCTGATCTTTCTTCAAGAGTTTGAAAATTGGCTCACAGGTAGAATTTAGATGAGAGATGAATCTGGCAATATAGTTCAAGCGCCCCAAGAATCCTCTAACCTCCTTTTCAGTACGGGGAGCAAGCATCTCTTGTATTGCTTTTAATTTTGCTGGATCGACTTTAATGCCTTTGTTGCTTACAATGAATCCTAGGAGTTTACCAGACCTAACTCCAAAAGTGCACTTACTTGGATTCAGCCTGAGTTTGTATTCTTTCAACCTGGAAAACAGCTTTTCTAGATGTTCAAGGTGCTCCTCCTCTGTTTGTGACCGAGCTATCATATCGTCTATGTAAACTTCAATTTCATGATGTATCATATCATGAAACAAAGCTACCATGGCGCGTTGATAAGTTGCCCCTGTGTTCTTTAGCCCGAACGACATCACCTTGTAACAGAAAGTGCCCCACTGCGTGACAAAAGTTGTTTTCTCCATATCCTCAGGGGCCATTTTGATTTGATTGTAGCCCGAGAATCCATCCATAAAGAAAAACACTTTGTGCTGAGCTGTATTGTCGATCAAAATGTCAATGTGTGGAAGTGGAAAATCATCTTTGGGGCTGGCCCTATTCAAATCCCGGTAGTCCACACACATCCTGACTTTGCCATCTTTTTTGGGTACTGGCACGATGTTAGCGACCCATTGAGGATAGGACGTAACAGCCAGAAAGCCAACGTTGAATTGCTTCATTACTTCTGCTTTGATCTTTTCAGACATGTCAGGCCTCATTCGGCGAACTTTTTGCTTGATCGGTGGACAATCCTCTCTTGTGGGGAGACGGTGAACCACGATGTCTGTATCTAAACCCGGCATGTCTTCATAAGACCAAGCGAAGATTTCAACATACTCATTCAATAACTGTATCAGGCGTTCCTTGACACTCGGTTCCAGATTGGCACCCACTTGCACCTCCTTCCGGTCTTCCTCGGTCCCTAAGTTGACAGTTTCCAATGACTCTTCGTGCGGTAAGATGGCCCTTTCCTCTTGCTGTAGGAGTCTGGTTAATTCCCCTGGTACTTCACAACCTTCGTCATCTTCGTACTCTGCTTGATTGACCAGATCTTCAGAGTTATTGAAGGATATAGCAGAATAGTCACCCATGGAATCTGGAGTGGATGGGTACCTGAATTTGTGAGTGTGGGTGTGTGTAAGGGATAGCCATCCTTAAACAAAAAATGCAAAAGGAATGAAAATGAACACAAGCAGTTTATCAAATGAAAAACGTCCAATGAATCATTAAACATGGCATATGGATATGAAAAATAATCAAAACCCTTACAAATGGACCTACATGCCCCGGGCAAGGCATGAGGTGAAAGATAGTCTACGGATTGTTTGAAAATAGATATTACAGACCAAATAGGCAATGTTTGACAGATAAATTACTGATGAATAAAAGTGATGGGGACAAAGTCTTTTGCCTCCCAGTTGCACAATCCTCCTTTGACAGTTGGGTAAATCCACTCTTCGATGTTGCCCTCTTTGTCTTCATCCTCCAAAGCGTTGATTCCGTAGGGAGAAATTTTGACTGGCGCTCTTTCAATCTTCGAACGTCGCATAGCTTTCTGGCCTGCGGTAGTGAACCCTAATCCAAATTTGTCTGTCTTATGTGGAATATCAGGCAACTGCCCCCATGCTGAATTCTTCCCCTCCTTTATTGCGGCCCTTGCGTCCTCTAGAGATGCCATCCTGGCCATCTGCCTCGGTGTCTCAGCTGCCAACTTTGCTATTGTTATTTCAGGAAGGACTTCTTCGAAATGCTGAAAAGGCGTCTCAATGAACTCCCCTTCTACCTCCACATACCGGAAAGAGTTCAAGTGGCTAATCATGTACTCCTCTTCGCCATGGACAGTAATGATCTTTCCCTTGACAGGATACTTCAACATCTGATGTAAGGAGGAGGTGACTGCCCCAGCATGGTGTATCCAAGGCCTACCCAACAAGCAAGAGTATGACGGACGAATGTCCATCACATAGAAAGTAGATTTAAACACCTCAGTGCCTATCTTGATGGGAATTTCAACCTCCCCATGGACCATTCTCTTCGAACCATCGAAAGCTCTGACAACAATATCACTCGGCTTCAACTCCAACCCTTCACAATCTAGTCGATCCAAGGCCTTCTTAGGCAGTACATTTAGCGACGAACCAGTGTCAACCAAGACATGCGCGAGAGTAGTTCCTCGGCACTCGACTGAAATGTGCAAAGCATCATTGTGGTTTCTACCTTTAGGAGTTAGGTCGGCATCATAGAAACCTAATCCATTGTCCGCAGTAAGGCTAGCCATGCAGTTTTGAAATTGATCCGCAGAGGTTTCCTGGGGCACATGGGCTGCCTTCAGGAATTTTATCAGAGCTTTAGCGTGCGCTTCCGAGCAAAGTAGTAGTGCCAACATGGAGATCTTTGAGGGGGTTTGCCCCAGTTGTTCTACCACATCGTAATCACTCCTCTTGATTATCCTCAAGATCTCATCCATTTCCTTCTTGGAGGTTTCCAGGATGACCAAGGGTTGAGCCCTCGTCCTGACGAGCTCATCTTGGATTCCCTTACCTTTATCAGCAGCGGTAGGAGAGAAAATACTAGGAACAACAACATCTTCAATCAATGGGGTTCTCGCAGAGAGTTTTATTGGTGCAGGGATGACCTTGTCGGCAGATGAGGGTCCAAAGATTGCTCTTGGAGGGGCAATCTCTGGGGAAAATATTCTCCCGCTCCGGGTGATTTTGCTCGTGCCTGCAATGTTTCCAATGCTGGCTTCTTCATCATCCGAACTTTCTTCAGTTATTTCGATTTGTTTAATACCATGGTAGTAGACGTCACCGCCATAGTTCCATGGTATTGACTTCTCAGAAATATAGGGGACAGGCCCTGGCATTGTTATCTTCAAAGGAACAGATTTCGTAACTGGTGTAATCTTAACAGGCTTTTTGACGGCCTTGGAAAGATTGGCGTGAATGGTTATGATTGAGACATCTTCAGTATAGGTTGGAACAGCAGAAACTTTTTCAAACAAAATTTGTCGACTATCCATTAGGCCTTGGATGCCTTTTTTCAGTAACGGACAATCAAACGGCAGAGAGTAACAACAATAGCAGTCTTCTTTACATCCCGAGAAGATCCCGGCCCTTAACAGATTCAACTTGATGGTTAACAATGGAGTTGTCAGATCATTGACATCAGCAACATACAAATCTTCTTCAATGGCATTGACATTTCGGCCGTGCTTCAGCATGGGAGAAGATATCACATTAGGCTTCTCTGGAGCGTCAAACTCCACCTCCTTCGCCTCTATCAGGTCTTGGATTTTATGCTTGAGTGCCCAACAATCATTGGTGTCGTGCCCGACACTGTCAGAATGGTAGGCGCATTTAGCATTAGGATGATAATGTGGAGAGGACGTATTCACATTCTTTGGTGCCTCTTTGATGGTGGCGAGATTCAACTTCAACAGATGGGGAAGCACTTGCGCTGGAGTCATATTAATGCGGGTGAACTGCCGTTGTGGCTGTTCCACCCGTTGTTGATTTGGTCTGGACTGGTTATAGCGAGGCTGCTCACTTGAAGGGTTTTGAATCATTACGCCCCCCACGGTCGGCCGGCGCTCAGTCTTCCCTGCTCTTCTCTGAGAATATACCACAGTCGTTTCCTTCTTGAAAGGTTTCTTCTCAACACTAGCAGCAACACCCTTCTGAATCTTTCCTGACTTGATGCCAGCTTCTATTCTTTCGCCTGTTAAGATCAAATCGGTAAACCCCGCGGAAGATTTACCAATCAGATGATTGAAAAATGGCCCAGATAGGGTCCCTAGAAACATATCAACAAGCTCACGATCGGTTAAAGGAGGCTGCACCCTGCCAGCCAAATCCCTCCATTTTTGTGCATACTCTTTGAATCCCTCGCCTGTTCCCAATGACATACCCTGAAGTTGGGTACGAGTAGGAGCAAGGTCAGAATTGTACTGATATTGTTTGTAGAAAGCGGTTGCCAAATCTTCCCAATTTCGGACGCTGGTTCCCTCTAGCTGATAAAACCACTCCAATTGAGCCCCAGAAAGGCTGTCTTGAAAGAAATGGATCCAAAGATTTTTATCTGCCGTATAGGGTTGGATCTTTCTTACGTAGGACCTGAGATGCATTTTTGGACAGGACAGCCCATCATACCTCACAAAAACTGGCACTTTGAATTTTGGGGGAATCACAATCCCGGCAACCAAACCCAAGTCTTCAAAATCCAAACTCGGTACCCTTTGTAGCTCCATGGCGGCCAACCTGTCTTCTAAACCTTTGTATTTATCATCAGCTGGAGGGTATTGTTGATCAGAGTAATCTTCATCCTCCTCGACCTCCTCTTCTTCCACATCGGACTCGGAAGGTACCGCAGCCCCACCTCCTTTACTGGTCCCTTCATCAGAAGTAGGAGGAAATTCAAGCACTCTCCGAGCTTCTCCGTCAAATCTTCTCCCTAAAGTAGCCACCCCGAGTCTCTTTTTCTTCTTTTTCACTGGGTCTTTATTCCCCAGCAAGGTCTTGAGATCCTCCTGACCTTTAGCCAAGGTTGTTAGGAGTTGCTGGAATTGTGCATTTTGAGCTTGTAGGTCTTTGACTGTTTGCTCGAGATCCATCCTACTGAAATAAACAGCAGACAGATAAGGAAACCTGGCGTGAGACCTGCTTATGCACATGATGAATGATATGCTTGTGTATGCAAATGCATTCAAGGATTTAGAATATTCAAAATTGTTGCAAACAAAAAAAGAACGCACGTCATATTAAGAAGAAATTTGTTAGTACATAAATGCCCCATGGGCCAAATATTACAAAAACACTTCTCAAGGTAAAAAGACATTGCGCATCCTCTTTGGCGCAATGTAGGTGTTTAGGGCCTCTTGCTCATGGATTCGGCGGGTAAGCTCTAAAACCTTCTTCTCACTGGCGTAGAAGTTGGCTTCAAAAGTGTTCCGTTCCTCCTTGAGTTGAATCCAACTTTTCTGCATCTCGTCCCATGATGTAGGCATGTCAGGATGTAGGACGGTGTAGGGAACCTCTCCTTCCTTGACGGGCTCTTTAATCACAGGGAAAACATGAGGATAAGGCATCATCAGACTCTGGGCTCGGGCTCGTACCCACTTGAGGTAAGGCTCAAGAGGGATGGAGTTCTTGTGTCCCAGTGTCTTGCTATCAACCTTGTTGGACCTCCCCCAAGGTCTGATGAATCTTTGGCGAAGTCCTTGCGCATCGTTGTCGAAGTCAAAAACTAGGTCAGGAATCAACATGTCATGAGGGCCATCCCTCCGTGCATATCCAAATTGCCTCAAAGCTAGGCAAGGGTTGTAGGTGATACCTCCTCTGATTCCAAGTAAAGGAACATTAAGAAATTCTCCACAATGATCGACGATGACGACATTTTCTCTGGACCGAGAACACCAATGTACATCAGAGTGAGTAAGAGTCATCAACCGTTGGGACCACCTTGAGCCTTGGTCATTCTTCAAGACAGATTGTGGAAGGTGCGAAATAAACCAACTTGCAAGGAGAGGAGTACAGCACATGAGAACACCCCTCTTTCTCATTGTTCGTGTGTAAAATGAGTGAAGAATGTCCCCAAGCAACGTTGGTATTGGATTTCTAGACAAGAAGTTTTTGACGGCGTTGACATCTACCAATTGGTCAGAATTGGGAAATAAGACCGACCCATAGATAAGGAGTGCCACAATTTCTTCAAAGGCTTGTAGGTCCAATGAATTCCAACATTCTTGTGCCTTCTCAAACAAGAATTTTGCTAAGAATCCTTTGACGCCGCTTCTGGTTTCCCAATGCCCCTTGATGTCGGATGGTTGTAGATGTAATGCTCGAGCAACATCTTCCGGCTTTGGTTCCTTTTCCGTACCGTTGAAGGGTAGTTGATTAAGGATATGGATTCTTAGGAGTTGAGAAAACTCCTCCAAAATGGGCACCAACTGGTAATCAGGGAAAGTGAAACAGTGGTGAAGAGGGTCAAAGAACTGGAATAGCACTTTCATCATGTCTTCTTCAATGTTGGTGTTGACTAAGCTGAGCAGTCTACCATGTCTTTCACTGAAGGATGAGCTTTCCGGAATTCTTGAGGTGAGCTCCTTGAGTTGAGGAGAGATCCTCACAAGGTTGACTTGGATAGTGTTTCTGCGAGGGATTTCCATGACCTACAAAACAAGAACAAAGATGAAGATCCAAACCCTTGAAATGGTTAGTGAATGCATATGATGCTTCATGATGTTTATGATGTATGCACAAAACATATGTACAAGCAATTCACACCAAACCCTAGTTTCAGGCTTGCATGGGGTTTCATAGGTAAGTACCCTCTTGAGTGTAGTTGGCTTAAAAACCTGTCCTATAAATAGTAACCGGGTTCTAAGGAGCTCAATATCACTGGATTGTTTTCATTGTTCATTGTTTTGGTTTAGCCACTTAACTAGCGACCAAAATATTCCAAGAAAACAACCCTCAATGAGTGTAGTATCGAGTATCTACCATCTTCGGACTGCACCAAAGCCGGTCATCTCACTACCCCTAATAAAAGGCCAAGATGGTCAAGTAAGGTTCTAGGTCATTAGTGCTTGGTGACATCACTCAGCGGCCCCGTACTCTCTTTGATTGAACTCAAGGGTTATCGGTACTCACAAATATGTCACACTAATATAGCTATTGCTTCGACCGTGTCGGTATACCCCGCACAGTTTCCACAATGTATTGCTATCTATGAATGTTTCCCAAAATCCGGGTGTAGGATTGCAAACCCAAACAATAGAGCCAAGATATAAAGCAATCATTTCAAACAATTAGTCATGCAAGAGGGTGATCTAAGCCCTAAGGTTACTCCACTTTTAAGTTTCTCCCCAGCAGAGTCGCCAGTTCTGTGATACGGTGGGAGAACTGACTATGGTTTTGCGTTTGTTTTCGCAAATGTTTCGGTTGAGCAAGAGTCGCCACCGACTTTTTATTTTATCCTAAGGAAAGGTTTAAAAAGCACAGCAAAAACCTTTGAGATATTTTTTTGGGTTCAGGGAGTAGATTATAGAAAGGGAAGGTATTATCACCCTTTCTATCCATGGTTATCCATGGGCTCTTAGGTACTTGCTTAGATCAACTTACCTTGGTTTTCAATTGTTTAAAATGGTGCTTTATGTGTGGTTTTGAAAATGTTTTGAAAAAGATGCCTTGTCTAGGCTACCCTTGTAACAATTCTTTACTCGAATGTTTTACAAAAGGTTTTGTCTTTTTGAAAAGATGTTTCAAGGTTTTTTTGAAAGTTTGTTTTGAAAGTGTTTGTGAAGTGTGGTTTGAAAATAGGCAAGTGTTTTCTTTTGCAAGTTGACAAGTACTTAAGAGCCATCTACCCTAAAGTTCTCAAAGACTTTTGTTATGTTTTAACCCTTTTAACAATTTTGTTCCACCATTGTATTTGGTGGACAATCTTGTGTTAGGATGTGAAAGGGACGGGCGCGGGTCATCGTTTAGACCATAATTGCAATGGTGCTAAGTATCTTTGGGCAATTTTTCCTTAAAAGGGACTTGATCATTTTAGGCAACTTTTCGAAAGCGTCATCGAGGGACTATGATCATTTGAATTGTGTTTGTTTTGCCCAAAGAGACCTAACATGCAATATGGCCCATTTATTGAAGGCAACAAGTGGAATACCCTAGGGGTGCAAGTGTGCTATGTGTTGTCCATTTTCATGCTTGTTTATCTTGAAATTAGGTCAAACTATTTTTGTTGTTTTTATTTGCATACAAACCCTAATTCTAACATGGTATATTTAGAAAGCATTAAAGTGCGAAAAATAAAGTTCTAAACTATTACAACACAATATGGGAAGGGGGGTACAAATGTTCAAATGGGGGGTATTTGACAAGGAATTTAAACCTAGCTATTACATCAATATTGAATTATTTACAAGGTAATTAATTTGCACAAATTAAATAGAAATAAAATAAATATGCAAGATGCAAAAAAGGGTTTTTTATATGTATGAAAAAAAGTATTTTTTTATGTCAAATAAACAAAAATAAAAAGTATTATTTTTTAGAGTTTTTGTGTTTTAAGGATAAAACCCTAATTTTATTAAGTAAATATATTAACTATTTAATATGTACAATATTTAATAATTATATACAAAGATAAAATAAAATGAAGTATATTTATAAAAAAAAAGTATTTTTTTGAGGTCAAATATTAATAAAAGAAGAATGTAGGTATTTTTGTATTTTAACCTAAATATACTAATATATATATATATATATATATATATATATATATATATATATATATATATATATATATATATATATATATATATATATATATATATATATATATATATATATATATTTGTATTATTTTCTAAATATGTATTATATATACAAAAATAATAATATTTAATATTTATAAAAAAAAAGCATATTTTATATAACATATTTTAAGAAGATAAAACAAAATAAAAATGAAAATAAAATGTGTTTACATTATTTTCCCTATTTATTCTAAATAATATATTATGTACTTATTTACATACAAATAGCAATATAAACAAATAAATGCCTAAAAAATATAAAAATAGTGTAAAAAATATTTTTTGTGTTTTTAATATTATTAGCAAAAATAAATAAGTCAGAATAAAAAAAGAAAAGTCAAAAAATCATTAAAACAAACAAAATGGGCTCAGGGGGTGTGAAACCAAAAACATGGTGTGAAAAGAAATATCAAAACAGGCCCAGCCCACGTGGCTCTTCTTCAACCTCTGGACAATTCTTGTTAAAAAACACGCGCCTTGTTCATGAATTCAAACATCCTGATTCCTTGAGTTTTAGCACAAACTTACAACATAAGAAATGTTAATCATGAAGCCACGATTCTAAATATGTAAAGAACTCATCCTAACTCTCAGAAATGAGAGAGAATTTCATCATTCCCAAATCTTAACCTAACTTTTTACCAATGTTCAGACCTTAAATTCTCACAGCTCAGGCAAAATAAATGGAAAGTAAAAGCATGTACAGTTTCAGGGGCATGAGTAGAACACTTCTTATTCACAAACTTAGAGCTAATGATTCCTACATTGGAAGATAGAAGTTCAAGAAGATACCTGTTCAGTTGAAGTTGTATCTGATGATGGAGGTACTTTCAGAGCAAGGTGATGATTGGTACAACTTCCTTGATGTCCAGGGATGCTATTCCAAGCTTTACTTTGTCTTGAAACCTTTTGAATCGAGCTACAGAACTTCAACTGCAAAACAAGAAAATGAAAATGGTGATGATGTCTGGGAGTGTTACAGGTCGTGTTTGAGGTTTTGATTAGCTTCAAGGGATGTTATGGGATGTATTTGAGGTGGTTTTAGAAAGAGTGCATGGAAGGGATGAGAGTTGGAACTCAAACTGCAGCAAATGCTCTGTTTGGGCAGTTTGAGGGTGATTCTGGGAATGGGGAGGTATGAGGGATGCTAGACTCGTGTTCCAGCTCAGTTAGGATGTCTTGAATGTGTTTGATAACTTTTTGCTAAGCATGTATTCACTGATATGAGAGTTGTGTTAAGTTATGCCACATTTCTTCACACTTAAGCAAAAGATGGCCACTTGAGTTTTAGACAGCTAGAGGCCCCCCTAATGTGCTGCTAACCTTCCCCTTGATCAGTGTGTTTTGTTCATAATCTTATGCCAAAGAGATTTGATCTGTACTTGCTGATTTGCAACTTGACATAAAGCTCACTTTTTGCAAAAATGGTTAAAGTGCTTTATCTATTTTGGGATTAATCCATCATGCAATGCTTGAACACATAGAACATGGTCTTGGCACAAAGAGTTTGCATTAAATTTATGAGTGTTGGATGGTTTAGAGGCCTGTAATCAAGGGAAGCATGCTGATTTGAAAAATTGCACAAGTTATGAACATGTACATGGCCATGAATCAAAGTGACTTTTTCCCAACTTGCCAAATTCGATTCTCCCTAACCATGAGGTTGTTTGATGAGTTCTTGGACATTTTGGAAAGCTTGGAATGTGTAATACAATCCATCTTTTAAATGAAAATTGAAATTACAAGTGGAAGTATGTGGAAAATGGTCTTGAAGTTAGGTAAAAACCTTGCCTAAAATAGGTCAAATTTTCACTAAGTTAAGAATGGTTTGATACCCTTGTTCCAAAAATTGTAACTTGAGCTACAAGCTTCTTTTGGGAAAACTTTGTGAATCAAAGTTGTAGATTATGCAATAGGCTACAACTTTCATGTTTTGACTTTTGCTTGGATCCAAATGAATCTTGGTGAGAAAGTGGGACAAAGTTAGGAAAAAATTAGGGTTTTTCATAACTTAGAAAAATTCTAAGTTATGAAAAATCTTCATTTCAAACCCTTATTTGCAATTCTTGATTTCTTGATGAACAAGTTTCATGATTTGGCATGTTTTGATGAAAAATGAATCTTGGTTCTTGATTTTGACCAAAAAGTCAAAGTTTGACTTTTCAGTATACAGTCAAAATTGATCAATTGACTGGGAAATTCAACTGTCAATCTTGTGTATTTGGGATCTTTTAAACTTGTTGAGCATGTCAAGACAATTCCATGGGGTCCTTGAGTCCATATGTGAGCTTGGTTTGCCATTGGCTAGGTCAAACAGTCAAAAATTGCCTTTGTGCAGTCAAAACCCTAAAAATGACCATTTTTCCCTTTTGGTGATCTGATCAAATTTCTTGTGGAATTGTGATCCAAAATTGATCAAATGGTACATGTGAGTTTGTAATGTTGATGTGGGTCAATTTTCATGAGATTTGACTGTTAATTGGCCACAGTTGACTTTTTCCCCAATACAGTTGATTTCTAGGTCAACTGTCCAATTGACTGGGCAAAACTTGGAATCAAAGCTTGAAACTTGATGTGGATAAACTTGGGAGTCCAATATGAAGCATGAAAGTCATCTTAGGCATTTTAGGTCAAAACATCTTTGTGCAAACACAAACCCTAATTTGGGTCAACAGTGCAAGGAGAAGTCTTGAGCAGATGAAACCCTAACGGGATCTTGATCTCCAAGGGCTTTGTGATGAAAAATTATTGAGAGAAGAGGGAGGGCAAATTTTGGGGTACAACACATGGTTTCACGAGGTGAAGAGGTATCTTGAGGCTCAAGAGTACCCCGAGGGTGCATCTGTTAATTATAAGAAGTTTCTGAGGAGATTCGCTGCAAAGTTCTTCATCAGCAATGGCATTCTCTACAAGCGTAACCATGATTCAACCTTACTGTGATGTGTGGATAAAAGCGAGGCAGAAAGGATCATGGCAGAGTTACATGAAGGTACCTTCGGAACTCATTCCAGTGGACATACCATGGAAAAGAATATCCTACGGGCAGGATATTATTGGTCCACCATGGAAGCTAACTATTATCAACATTCTCGAACCTGTCACAAGTGCCAAGTCTATGCTGATAAGGTGCATGTACCTCCAGTTCCTCTGAATGTTTTGACAGCACCTTGGCCTTTCGCAATGTGGGGCATCGACATGATTGGTGAGATCATACATACTACGTCCAACGAACATCGTTTCATTCTGGTGGCTATTAATTATTTCACAAAATGGGTTGAAGCAGCTTCCTTTGCTACAGTAACCAAGAAAGTTGTGGTGCGGTTTATCCGACACAATTTGATCTGTCGATATGGTGTACCAGAGAGGATCATTATGGACAATGGTACAATTCTCAACAATACAATAATCACCGAGCTCTACAAACAGTTCAAGATACAGCATCACAACTCTTCTCCTTATCGGCCAAAGATGAATGGGGCTGTTGAAGCGGCTAATAAGAATATCAAGAAGATTGTGCAGAAGATGACGGTGACATACAAAGACTGGCATGAGATGTTACCATTCGCTCTTCATGGGTATCGCACCTCAGCACAGACGTCGACAGGGGCAACACCCTACTCTTTGGTGTATGGTATGGAGGCGGTCTTACCCCATTGAGGTCCAGATACCTTCTCTCCGGATTTTGAAAGATGCAGGTTTGAGTGAAGATGACTGGATCCAGACCCGGCTTCATCAACTGAATTTAATCGACGAAAAGAAACTTACTGCTATTTGTCATGGTCAGACGTATCAAAAGCGAATGATCAAAGTATTTAACAAGAAAGTTAGACGACAAGAGTATCAAGTCGGGGATCTGGTGATCAAACGCATCATACTCCCACAAGGTGATCCCAGGGGCAAATGGACCCCCACGTACGAAGGGCCATTTGTGGTTAAGAACATTTTCTCAGGAGGAGCTATGATTCTAACCACCATGGATGGTGACGACCTTCCTCACCCCGTCAATGCAGACATAGTAAAAAAATAGTATGCATGATCAAAGACCCGCTAGGTTGACTGGCCTAGGAAAAAATAAGGGCTTCCCGGCGAACCAAAAGGGTTCGGGAAAAAGTAAGGGATGAAAATGAAAAAAATGTACACCCAGAAAGTCGAAAACCTGAAAAGGCGGCTTGGGCAAAAAAGGGTATCCCGGTGGACTGAAAACCTGAAAGGGAGGTCCAGGCAAAATTTTGGGATCAAAGCGTAACACTACGTCTCATTAGATCATCTTGCAACCAGACTTCGATATCGACTATCAAGCTCGGACGGTGCTGATCAATCTGATTTACCTTCAACCAAGTAGCAAAGTGATGAGACGCTCGAAGATATAAGGGAAATAGCAGAGTTGGAACCCAGTGGGATTGTTTCACATAGCTGTTTTTCTTTCTTTTACACAAATTGTATAAATTCTGTTTGTTCGGAGGCGTTCTCTTACTAGGACGTCAGCCTCTTGTACAAAACGCCTATTACAGGCCAACTTCAAAAATCAATACAATTCGTTTTTACAAAGAAATTTCAAATTGTTTTTCTTTTTCTGTTTTGTTTTGTAAAAACGTCCAATGTTTCATTTTGATATATGCATTTGACAATAATTGCTACTCATAAATATTTACATGCGAAATAAAAGACAATTACTCGTAATTCCAAGAACAGGGGCAAACAAGAAGTGTCCAAACCTTACAGTTGCTCTACCCACCAGGTACTGGGATAGATCCATCTTGAGAAAATGACTAAAGGACCATACACTCCCCAAGCAGAGTTCATCTATCACCAGCAACAGAAGATTATCCCCAGTGGAGTTTATTTCTTCCACAAGAAGAAACTCAATCCCCAACAGGGTTCATTATTACCAAGCAATGGTAATTCATCCCCAGCCAAGGTTATTTCTCCAAATCAGATCTTCTGATAGAGTATCTCTTCCCCATAGAGTCATTCTCTCGCCAGTTTATTCTCCAACAGAGTTATTCTCCCGCCAATTTATCTTCGGTCGTTATCTCCAGCGAGAATGAAGAACTCAACTCCTTGTATTCTCCAGCAGCAGTCCAGGATTTATTTTCCCCAACTAGAGAATATCACAAGAACATTGCATATCCATACATCGTGGCATACACATAAGCATCATACAACACAATCTCATTTATTTTGAGAACATCATTATTCAATACATGTCATGCTTCATGACATTACATATGACTAACTCTTTACCTTTCGGGGAAAGGTACAATCAAATTCTCACAAATTTCTCTGCTTCAGTCAAATTGGTGCTAAGATTTCTATTCCAGTTCAAGCTATGAAGCCTGGGTCCGACCGGATAATATCTTGATTTCTCCATTACAATGTGAAGCCCGAAGATCGACCAGATAACAGTACCAAAATACCATGAAGCCTGGAATCGACCAGATAGTGGTTTATCTTAAACTCAAGCTATAAAGCCTGGAAATCGACCGGAAAATAGTTGAATCCCCAGCAAGTTATTGTGAAGCCTGGAGAACGACCAGATAGCAATGCAAGTGACTGTGAAGCATGGACTACGACCAGATAACAGTATAAAAAACCATGAAGCCTGAAATCGACCAGATAGTGGTATATCATAAACACAAGCAATGAAGCCCGAAGATCGACCGGAAAACAGCTTAACAAGGTATTGTGAAGCCTGGAAATCGACCAGATAGAAGTACAAGAACACCATGAAGCCTGGATTTAATCAGATAATGGTATAAGACATCGTGAAGCCTGGATTACAACCAGATAGCGGTAAAAGACGCTGAAGCCTAGATTACGACCAGATAATAGTAAGGGACACTATGAAGCTTAGATTTCGACCAAATAGAAGTTGACCCGACCAATTACTATGAAGCCCGGAAATCGACTAGATATTAGTAGGTCTAAAAATCAAATGGAAGCCCGGATGCGACTGGATAACCACTTGATTTCTTCTGAAGCCTGGAATACGACCAGATATGAAGTAAGGTATTGTGAAGCCTGGAATCGACCAGATAGCAGTACAGGACACCATGAAGCCTGGATTCGATTAGATAATGGTATGAAACATCGTGAAGCCTGAATTACGACCAGATAGCGGTAAAGGACACTGAATCCTGGGATTACGACCAGATAACAGTACAAGGCACTACGAAGCTAGGATTTCGACCAAATAGCAGTTTACCTGGACAATTACTAAGAAGCCCAGAGTCGACCGGATATTAGTGCGCCCTAAATTCAAGTTGAAGCCCGGATGCGACCGGATAATAACTTAATTCCTTCTGAAGCCTGGAGTACGACCAGATAAGAATTGAGAAATTGCAAATCCTGGATTACAACTAGATAGCAAGTTTAATCTCATCTCCCCAGTAAGTCACTGTAAAGCCTGGAGCATGACCAAATAGCAGTCAATCTTATCACTATGAAGCCTGGATCACGACCAGATAGTAGTTCATTTTCACCTCTTCGACTAAGAGACGATTCCCCAGTAGAATAACGGACGACCAAAGCTCCTAAAATTCAACTTTTACCAAGACAGAGACCAACATTCCCCAGCGTAGTCCTCCTCAACAACAGGTATACCAGCTCTCGCAAAGGAATCTCTTATGCGATCGACACTTCTCTAGAGGGCATCTTTAAGCCCATACTCCGTCATCAATCTCCAAATGGCATCTATAAGCCCATTCCCGACATCTCAAGACGGATACCACTTCATATGAGTGCAAATTTTTGGGCACTCTAGTGTTCAATCATCTTCCACCCTCGGATCACGAAACGCAGACAAGCCAATCTACATCCTCAGGTTTAAGAAGATTGAACAGGGGCAGCTGTTGTACCCCAAAATTTCCCCTCCCATATTTCTCAATACATTTCAAGTGAGATCCTCAAATTGCTCAAGGAAGTCCAAGGGTTGACCAGACAAACTCTCTCCTAAGGCAGTCTACCTCAAATTAGGGTTTCAGTTTGCATCAAGATATTTGAATCAAAATGGGTCCCAAATGCTCACCATTTCCCTAATATGTTCTCAAGATCATCCATGTCAAGTTTCAAGCCCTACAGAGAAAGTTTGCTCAGTCAATTGCTCAAAGGCCTGAAAATCGACTGTGCTAGGGAAAAAGTCCATTGTGGCCCACATACAGTCAAACTTCAAGATTTTTGGTCAACATCCTCATTTTGAAGTATTATTCATCATTTGATCAAGGGTTGATCATGATTCCTCAAGGATTGCTCACAATTCATCAAAACCCAAAATTGGCTAAATTAGGGTTTTGTAGGAAAAGTCAACTCAACTTTGACCAAGCATAACTTTCACATAATTTATCAAGAATGACCCATCCAAAGCTCATTTTGAAGAGGATGGAATTCCCTACAATTCATCTTCAGCTCCCAAGTTCAAAATATGTATTCACAAGAAGTTATGAATTTGGACATTATAGGTCATTTTGGAAAGTCAACCAAAAAACTTTTTTTGTCAAAGCTTCATACATAAACATGGAAGGCTCAATTAAGATGAGACCAAAAGGGTTTCTTAGAGGACATCCTGAGATTTATAAAAAGTCCAAGAACACATCTCTAGGGTCAAAATTGAGGAAGTTATGCATTGGCAAAGTTGACCTTTTTTGCAAAATTGCCAAAAGTCAAATGTGTCTCAATTTGCAATTTTTGTCAAATGGGCCCAACTTTTTGTGCTTGCATTAAGATTGTAACATGATTCACGACCCTTGATCCTTCCCACTTGCCTTTATTTTATTTTTGTCATTTATTTCGATTTTTATTTCATTTAAATCAAATAAAATCAATAATAAATAATGAAAATATCAAAATCATTTAAACCTTGAGATTTTGTGCATATTTCAGGTCCATGAATAGATTGGATTTTGGCTTGATTTGGAAAGGTTTACATGATAATCAAATCATGATCAATGATAATTATTTGAGAAGATTTGAAGCATATTTGTAAACCTAATTCACTCAAGGATACATATAGAACATTGGCAGACCAAAAGCGGAAGGGTTAGAGGCGTGAGAAGTTGAGAAAAAACTTGAAAAAAACTCAACAAAAGTGGCAATCTGATTTCATAGTTCCAGACTCTTTCAAGATTTTCCAAGCATACCAGTCACTTGTTGGACATTCAAGGAGTCTATCCCAATCATCAACAAGCATTTTCGTGCCCAGATACGCACTGTAAGCACCTCACGATATCCCTACTTTTTTGAAATCGAATCTCATGAATTTGGCATTGTTAGCATGATTGGTTTATATATTCTGAATCCTTGAAACATTTGCAAGCTAATGATAATAATTAATTGCATTTTTGTTAACCATAGAGAGATTTGCCATGATTAGGGTTTAGGTTTCGTTTTTAGGGATTTTGATTACAGGTAAAATTGGGCCACGATTGAGGTACCATGATGCTCGTGAGGTTGTCACGAGTTGATTGGTACCATTGTTATGTGTTTATCATGCTTGCAAGGAGTTTTGGAAAATCACAGGGGCTATACCTACAGAGAACATCTGTAGGTAAAGGTCGTTTTGCCTAAAACGTCGGACAAGGGTAAATGACGACTGCGTGGCAACACACCATTCATCCGTTTGAATTCTGGCGCGTTTATTTGATAGCTGGCATTGTTTTTTCATTATATTATTATTATTTCATATACTAACAAATAAATTCAAGTGGCCCAGTGGTAGCCAGGGAAGGCGTTAAGGCTTTGCAGTCATGAGGTCAAGGGTTCGACCCTTGCCTCCAACATTTTCCATTTTCTCAATTTCTCTTTACAGATCCTGTACTCCACGCGTCACGAAGCCTACCATATGCCATCAATGTTCAATCACCAAATCTCCAGAATGGCAGATCTAACGCCCATCCTTTGGAGGTCCATGATGCACCCTAGTCAAGCAATGCACAGGATCATGAAAGGTCAACGTGGACCAAGGCTTATTGGGCCCGAAAACTGCTATGGACACCCCTTTCTTGCCACTAACACCAGGCCCAATTCTCTCTTTTCTTTTCTTTTATATATTTTCTTTTATTTATTTATTTATTTTTGTTTAAATTATTTTCTAACATAAAAATTAATTCTTTTTTACAAAAACTCATAAAATCAACTTTTTCATCAAAATAGAATTTAGTTTTTTTAAATTATATTTTGTAAAAATTAATTTAATATTAGTTTAATTCTAGGGCAATTTTAACCCTTTGTAAATAATTTAAAACAAAATTAGAAAATTAGGGTTTTGTTTAAATTAACTTTTATTCTATCTTTTTCTTAAAATAACAAAAATATAAAAATAGGTCAAATTAATTATTTTTCTTAATTTAAATTAACTAGTAACTAGGTTTGTAATTATATAATTAAAACTTTTTTTTCTTCAAAATAATTAAAAACAACAAAAAATGATTTTTCCTTCAATTAGGTTTAGACGGGGTCAAAACCCTAATTTTCTCTCATCCTCGATTCGTCGCGCGCATTTATTTATTTTTACGATATTAATGTAACTGCTCATGGTATGTAATAGTTTAATTAGGATTTTTCTTTTAATTATCATTTTACGGGTTTTTTGGCTATGTAATTAATCCCCCTCCCCAAAGCCTTGTAATAGCATAGTTTTATTTCTCGCATTTTAATTCTCGCAAATATTAACTGTTAGATGTATGATAATAGGATTGCATGACAAGAATGTATGTTAATTTTAAAATTGTTAGCAAACCCTAAATGTGCAAAGATAATAACTGAAATCAAATCACTTGCACATGCGCACTCCTAGGGTATACTCTCACTTCGGTTTCCTTCGGTAAACGGTCATTAAGTATAGGGTGTTTTAGTGGTTGCTCTCTTTTCTAAACAAAGATCAAATGTCCCATTCGGAAATGGTGCCTCAGAAATGTTGCCTCAGAAATGTTGCCTCGAATAAGATCTTAAGACATTAGGGTTATTACTAAGACGTCCTAACATTGCTTTAGTGATCGTATGTCCCTTTCGAATTGACCCTTACAATTCCAACGACGGTGTTACCTATTTCTCAATATTAGAATAGCATTGTCTAAAGGAAACAAGAACAGAAACATTCCTTTTTTGAGTAGGTAGATGCTATTAGGTACTTGCTTAAAATCAAACTTTTCCACACTTACACTCTTTTCAAACAAAGTTTTCAAAACAACTTTGTAACACTCTTGAGGACAGAAGCAAGGGTTAAAACGAAGTAAAACAAAACTTTTCAAAACATACAAACACGAAAGCAATTTTTAAAAATGATGAGCAAGTACCTAAGAGCCCGTGGAAAACCACGGATAGAAAGGGTGCTAATACCTTCCCTTTCTATAATCTACCCCCCGTGATCAAAATCTAGAAGAAGGAATTTTTTTGTGATTTTTTTCCTTTCCAGTTGGATAAAATAAAAGTCGGTGGCGAATCTTGCTTACCGCGACATTTTGCAAACAAAAACGCAAAACACAAACCAACATTTTCCTAAAACAGTCTGGTTCTGCCACCGTATCACAGTTGGGCCTGTACTTTTATAAACCTCCATGATCTGATGCTTGCGTTCCCATGATCTTTACTACATGCTTCCCATCACAACCCTTGGATCAGCATCGACGTCCCAGAAGTATGCGTCCATCACAATTTCGTGATCTCTCCCACACATTACATATTGGATTAAATAGCTGTTTTGGGCCTAGCCCATTGCTGAACGCACCCTTGGCTTTACTTTGCCAATGATAATCCTCATCCCTAGCGCTATTGGGCCAAGTCCAACATCTGGACTTGGGCCCTTGTTGAACATACCCCCATTTGTACTTCCCTATTAAACAGCACACCTCTCTCATGCGTTCGGGCCTGAATCCAATATCTAGATTCAAGGCCCTATTTTCTACACCCTTTGATTTTACTGCGTTAATATAGAATACACTCCCTAACTTTTTAATTGAAAATTTATTTTCTTTATATTTTATTTTTTTAATTATTTATATTACAATTAAATTTTTTATATATTTAATATATTTGTATGAATTCCAAAGTTATTTTATTATTATTATAAAATTCAATTTTTTTACTAAATCATTTTTAACTAATTTTAAATTGCATTAAAATTCTTTCTCATCATGCATTAAAAGGCAAAATACTCATTTTGGTCCCTAAACAATACCCTTAGGTTCATATTGGCCCCTTAATTTTTTTTCGTGTCACTTTGGTCCCTTAACTTTTAAAACATTTCATTTTAGTCATTTTTGTCCAATTAGCAACAAATTTAGAGATGGATTTCAAAGTTTTCCGTCGCTAATTAGACAAAAAGGACTAAAATGAAACATTTTGAAAGTTAAGGGACCAAAGTGACACGAAAAAAAATTAAGGGACCAATCTGAATCCAACGGTATAGTTAAGGAACCAAAATGGATATTTTGCCTGCATTAAAAACTTATTTTCTAATATTCTTTAATATATTTAAAAAATATCTAACCAACATTAAAAAATCAACTTTCCACTAACATAATTTAATATTCAATATTATTTTCAAAAAGGATTATGAAAATATTTTTAATCGACTACGAACTTCCTCTAACAACTCCGCTATTCAAACACCCAGATTTGGTTCAAGGAGAATTCAAAATATCTTCATAATCCATAGAAAACACCAACCAACTTCGAACTACGAATTGAGACTCTGATTCCTTATAAGAGGATACATAGGCATAAGACTAAATTTGTGGCGAGTTCCCTTAATAAAAATTAAAACCCTATTTCCTGAATTGTAAATCTAAACCCTAGTATCCTTGTGAACAAGGTAGATGAGGGGTTCCTAACACCTTCCATTTGTCTAAAAACGAGTCAACTTAGAATCTCTTACCAAATTAGGGTTATCCTTTATACTCCCTTCCTAAAGATGAAAATTAAGGGTGACGACTCTTATTTAAAAACCAGTTACAACAACTGGAGACTCTGATGGGGACTCAACCCTAGGGTTAGAAGCCTTTCTTTGGATTTAGGGTTTTAGAGTTTTCTATTTTTGTTATTTTTATTTATTATTTATTATTTTTGGTTTATTTATTTTCTATTTACTTTTTATCATATTTGTTTGTGGCGATATTCTATTATTTCAAAAAATTATTTTCAAGAAACCTTAGAAAGAAGGTTCGTCTATTGACCAAGGGGATACATCATCCCTATGAGTTTTTGTGACGACTCTGCATAGAGTCAGTGGAATTCCAAAAAATAAATACGCTTCAAGTTACATCCTATTGGGGGGTAGGACTTTGGAATGAAACCTATGACTCTTTGTATAACCCTTAAACCAAAATCTCATGGTGATACCTTTCATGACCTAGAGACGAAAGTTTCAGTCTTCAAAGAGGCTCCACTTAAGGGAGGCCCTTGTGCCTTTCCCTCTAGTGTTATCCCTGATACCCTTAAAGAAACCACCTTACGGGGAAGGTAAAATATGCGTAGGACAAAACTAGGAGCCTACCAACTAAGGATACCTTTCATAAAATCCCGTTACTGTGCCACACAATCATGCATTCGTACATCTTGCATTTCACATATTCAGTACTCTCCATTATTTTTGTTCGTATTATTCACAGGATAAAAAAATAATCAAAGGTTTTTGGTGAAGTGTCTTAAAAATGAATGCTAGAGGGAAACAACTTGTCCGTGTTAATGTCATCAAGCCAGACATGACGAAGATCAAGACTATCAAAGGGAAACTGTTTGTAAGAGATTTGAAGATGTTTACTCACTATTATGGGGATACCCTTGAGTTGACAAAAGCGGATGTACAATTGGATGTTATCTCCACCTTGGTTAAGTTATACGATCCTCCGTTGAGGTGTTTTACCTTCCAAGACTTCAAGCTAGCGCCAACTTTGGAAGAATTTGATAGACTCTTGAATTTCTCTAAGGGAAAATCTTATAAGGGGATTGGGAAAACTATTGACATTAAAGATTTAGAAAATGATTTAGAGATCCCTTATCCTGAATTGTCACTTAATTACAAAAAAGAACGTGATGTACAAGGGATTAAGAGATGTTATTTGGAAACTAAAGCTCTTTATTTTGCCAATAACAAAGAATAAGAGTCTTGTGTTGATTGCTTAGGGCTACTTGTCTTTGGTATAATTTTGTTTCCACAAACTTTGGACTATATTGACCCTGTAACTATTAGTATATTTTGGAGCACGAAAGCTTTGAATGTGGACTCAACTCTTGCTTTACTTGATGATATTTATTATACACTTCACACTCGGTATGAAAAGGGGAGGGGTACTCTAAACTGTTGCATCCCACTCTTATATTATTGGTTTATGACTCATCTCTATAAGGAAGATTATATGGTTCCAAATCTGACGAGATACGAGTGGCCTCAAAAAATAAGGTCTCTTACTGCTAATTTTGTGTTGCGGTATACGAGAAAGCTAGACATTTGAGATATTATCTATAGTTGTAGAGACTTTCTGAATGCTCCATTGATTGGATCACATGGATGCATCAACTACAACCCTACTTTGGCTCTACGACAACTAGGGTACCCTTTGGAGGATAAACCCTCCAATGAGTAGCTTCACCAATTAATCATTCATGACATAGTCAAAAACGACAAAGAGTTGCTCAACAAGATCATACGAACCTGGAGTAGGGTTAACAAAAGAAAGGCCAAAAGGAAGAATGTTGTGGCGAAAGAACCTTACACTCGATGGGTTTTGGATAAGGTACATGTTGTTAAGATACCTTTTGACATTAATCTTGAGTACAAGCCAGATGTCCCAGATCTTCTGCCTGTGTCCTTAGAAGAAATAGACAACTTGAATAAAGCTTTGAAACAAGCTCAAAAGGAGAAATAAGAATTGGAGCTTAACCTCCATAACTTAACTAAGGAGAAAATAAAGATGCAACATATACTCGAATCAAAAGATCAACAGATTCAGAAAGATCGTGAGGCATTTGAAAAGGAGAGTCTTAAGCGGAAGTGTTCAAATGAAAGATTGTTAAGTGCTACTTTCAACTTGGATTCCCATAACCAATAGTTAGAGGATGCTGCTAGTGAGATTGGGAAACTAAGTAGGTGGTACAAAAAGGAAATGCAAGACAAAAAGGAGATGGAAGAATATTTGAGGGCTCAAATCTAAAGTTTGGCACAAACTTATTTAGATCAAGAAGAACAAATGAAATATATTACCACAAGACTCCCAGATAACCAAGAATCGGAGGTAGGAGAACGCCTCAAGAGGATGATGGCGGAAAGATTTCTCGCCAAAAAGACGGATGAATACAAACAAGTGTGTCTTGAGTTAGAAGGCCTCCAAAACGATTTTCTAATACAATGAAAACTCTATAAGGAGATGAGGGCTCTTAAGTTATATTGGGAAGAACAATATGTAAATATTGCCAAGGCAGGAGAAGATAATCATAAGATAGTTCCTGACCTCTACCAAGAATATCGGTTCTACAAAGACAAGCATACAAGACATGTCTTATTAGACAACAATCTTATTGGTGCCATCCCTAGGAGTTTGAGAGATGCAGAAAATGTGATGTTCCCTCTACCGAAAGACATTGAAGACTTACTTAAGCTTTGTAGGACAATGGTCGATGGCTTCAGAGTAGAAATCCGTAGGCGCGCTTAGATGATTTTGTTTCCCTTTATTATTTCTTTCAGTAAATTTTGATGCTTTAAATTTGAATATCTTTGAATATCTGAATTGTATTCTTTTAAAGACAGTTCCTATTTCAATAAAGGCATTTGTTTCCATACCCTGTTTGTGTATTTATTTTCTAGATGCTCACCAATAAAAAGTAGAACCTGAAAAAAATATAAATACAAAAAAACAAAGCTATGAAAAATCCAAGTGAGTAAGACGTTCAAAAATAAACTCTTAGCATATTTATATGCATTCATGCATTCACAAATATCATTTCACATTGCATAACAAAAAACTCATCATTTTTCAAAAAATATTCTCCAGTTAAACCATTGGTAGAAGAGCTAGAAAAGCACCGCCTCTCCGACCACCATACTAGACAAGATCCTATCAACAGAAAGTAATGGAGAAAATCGAGGAAAATAAAGTAGTCTTTCAAGAATATTTAGAGCAAGTGAAGAGAAACATTGACTCAATGAACGAAGACATGAGTCAAGTTCTTCTATCCCTGAAGAACATCATCGAAAGGCAAGAACATATTCCTAGGGTAGCTTTGAAGAAATAGCCCGAACTATTGGTGCATAGATCGGTCACCAACCAAGAAGAGAACCAGATTCAGGACCTCTAAAGTTAATCGTAGCTTAACAAGAGGTCATACAAGCGGATACTGAAGGGTTTGTCCCACCTCCATCGGAGGTAGGGGCATCCCATACTTTACGAATTTTGGTCAACAATGCAGACAACTACATAGATCTACAATATGGAGACCTCAACTTGGAAGGTGTTACTCAGAAACACAAACCAAAGATGGTTGAGAGTCCCGTGACACTCAATCAATATAAAGCTCTTGAACAAAGACTGAAGGCTTTAGAGGGTTATGATGATTTCGACGTTGATGCTTTCAAAATGGGTCTAGTTCCAGATGTGGTGATCCCTCCAAAATTCAAAGTACTTGACTTTGGAAAATAAAAGGACTCACACGCCCAAGGAACCATCTACGCACGTATTGCAGAAAAATACATTCCTATGCTCAAGATCAGAAGTTGATGATCCATTGTTTCTAAGACAGTTTAAGTGGGGCATCCTTAGATTGGTACATGAAATTGGAGCGAGTTCATATCCAAACATGGGAAAATATTGCCAAAGCTTTTTTAAGACAGTACAAGTATAATTTGGACATACTCCTAACCGTATGCAACTCCAAAACTTATCTCAGAAAAAGGATGAGTCCTTCAAAGAGTATGCTCAAATATGGAGGGAAATGGCAGCCCGTGTACAACCACCACTCCTGGAAAAAGAATTGGTCGATATGTTCATAGGAACTTTACAAGGGTTGTACTATGACAAGATGGTAGGAATCATCTCTTCGGATTTTATGATTTGGTAACTATTGGTGAAATAACTGAAGCAGGCATAAAAAAGTGGCAAGATACAATGGGCATCATCTATTACCCCTTATAATTCAAAGAAACATGTTCCTAACTTCTCAAAAAAGAAGGAAGAAGAAATTAATGTTGTGGCATCACGTCCAAGAACACATCAACCATTGGTGATCCCATGAGAGCAACAACAAAATAGGTTTTAAAGGCCTCTAAGAAGATTTGATCCTCTCCCCATGTCTCATATCCAATTACTGCAGCATTTACTCAAAGAATCTTTGGTGGAACAAAAGCCATTAGCTCCTCCAATTGGGGCACTCCCGCCAAAGTATGTTGCAAATGCCAAGTGCAAATATCATGCCAATTCTCCGGGGCATACCATAGAAAAATGTTGGGCCTTTAGACATATAGTTAAATATTTGTTGGATTCCCAAGATATCACTTTTGACAAGCCGGGCATCAATACGAACCCCATTCCTCTGCATGCTAAGCCAACTGTGAATGCAATCGAAGTGGTCACTGACTTTCGGGCAGCCAGACAAGTAAAAGCTCTGATAGATCTCTTGAAATTATATTTGTTTGAACGTGGGTTCCTCTTGGAACACAATGAAGCTTTCAAGAAGAAATTACAAAAATTGGTGGATCAGGGGATAGTCCAATTTGGGCAATACCCTAAAGAAGAATATGTAGCTGCGATCGATGGATGTGCAAAGAAGCCATTGGTAATTCCTTGCCAAGGGCCGAACCTTAATAAGAAGACTCTTGTGATTCCATGGGGAGAGTCAATATAAACACCAATGATGATACCAAGACAAACTTTGAGGATTTCAATGATACCTAAGACTACAATGGTGATTAGGGGACCATCCCCCATGCCGTATAAAAGTGACAAAGTCGTACCATGAAGTTATGATTCTACTGTCTATATCAATGGTTTAAAGCATGAATGTGAGCCATCAATAAGTCAAGGACCTGAATTCACAAACATAGTAGGATTAAGGGGCATGACTCGCAGTGGTCGAATATATGGTCCCGAACCACAAAAGAAGAATGATATTGTGGTGAAGGATAAGAGAAAAGCTGTGGTGGAGGAAAGTTAAGAAGAAGAACCTCCAAGCAAGAATTTTACGGACCCATAGGCAGAATAATTCTTAAAAATTATCAAGAAAAGTGATTATATGGTGGTGGATCAGCTACACCAAACCCCGACCAAAATTTAAATACTCTTGTTTCTTATCAACTAAGAAGCGCACCAAGACTCTTTGATGAAGATTCTCAGTTCTTCTCATGTTGCAAAGGAGATTACAGTGAATCAATTTTACAATGTAGTAGGGAATCTAACATCTGAATCATATCTTGATTTTAACGACAATGAGTTACCTCCATAAGGTAGAGCTCACAACAAGGCGTTTCACATTTTAATTCAGATAGGTACAACTAACCTATCCAGACTACTCACTGATATTGGTTTCACCCTCAATGTGTTACCAAAATCCAGCTTGATGAAGTTAACACTAGATGATGTTGTTATAAGGCCAAGTTCTATGATAGTTAAAGCTTTTGATGGTTCTCAAAGTTCAGTGTTTGGATAATTGGATCTTTCTATCAAGATCGGTCCGCATAGGTTTTATATTACATTTCAGGTAATGGACATAGAGCCGACATATACATGTTTGCTCAGACGACCTTGGAATTATGCAGTGGGGGTTATTAATTCAACTCTACATCAAAAATTGAAGTTCCCCATTAAGGGAAGATTGGTTATAATCGACAATGAAGAGGACATCTTTGTAAGCCATATAGAGTCCTACAGATATATCAGTATCGATGAAGACTGCATAGCAACTCCATTTCAAGTCTTAGAGGTTGCTTCAATGGTAACCCTATGAGTGGAGAAAATCAAGAATCCTACTGTGACTTTGTAGAGAGATTTACAAGCAGCTCTAGAAGATGGTACCTCAAAAGGTTAGGGTAAACTTGTGGAGACACCTGAGAAGAAAAATTGTTTTGGTTTGGGCTACAAACCGTCAAAGGCTATTCTGAAAGGCAAGGTGAAGTTTTCTCCTATCCAGAAAACCTTCATTAAAAAAGGAGTAGAGCATGGTGGACAAGTAGATATTATATCTTACAAGAGCATCACTAAAAGAGCATATGACTTCATATGTGAATGCGCTCCAGGCGAAAAACTCAAGAATTGGATGGCCGTGGAGATTCCATAGATCTTTTTCTTTTCAAAGTAATTTTTCTTGTTTTTTAAAAGAACCTATGTCACGCCTGAGGCATAGGGGTGGCTTTTAAGGGTCCCCCATTTGTTTCAAACAGTATTTTCAATTAATGAGAGTTACGTTTTACATTCATTTAAGATCCCTATCTTTCTCTTGCGTTTATCTCTTATGTTTTAAAATGGCAATACTTTTCATTATATGCATTTTCCAAATTCACACACTAAAGCTACACCATAACATGATAAATGAGAAGATCCATGCCTAAAACCACCGATAATGTTACTGCTGCTATCCAATATAATTTTGATGCACCAATTAACCAAGTTGAAGAGGAAGATGGAGAATATCTTGAACTCTCTGAAGAAATGGTGAGGGTATTAGAGCAAAGGGATGATAATATACAACCGTACCAAGAATCTATTGAGAACATCTATCTTGGCATAGAGAAAGATCCAAAAGAAATTAAGCTAGGGGAAACCTTGGAAGAAAACATCAAAGAAAGGTTTATCAAACATTTACATGAATATGTGGATATATTCGCATGGCCTTACAGAGATATGCCAGGACCGGATACACATATTGTGGTGCATAGACTACCTCTCAAGGAAGGTTGTTCTCCAGTTAAGCAGAAGCTCAGAAGAACTCATCCAAACATGTCTAACAAGATTCGAGAAGAAGTCCTTAAACAATTTGATGCAGGGTTCTTAGCGGTGGTAGATTATCCACCTTGGATAGCTAACATCGTGCGAGTTCCCAAGAAGGACGGCAAAGTATGCATGTGTGTAGATCATCGGGATCTGAACAAAGCAAGTCCCAAATATGATTTCCTGTTACCTCACATAAACATTTTGGTGGATAATACAACTCAAGCTTCGGTGTTCTCATTCATGGATAATTTCTCGGGTTATAATCAAATCAAAATGGCACCCGAGGATATGGAAAAGAATACTTTCATGACTCCTTAGGGAACTTTCTATTACAAGGTAATGCCTTTTGGTCAAAAGAACGTCAGGGAAACCTACCAATAAGTTATTGTCACACTATTCCATGATATGATCCACAAGGAAGTTGAGGTATACGTGGATGATATGATTTTCGAATCCCATACGAAGGAGGATCACATCATTCACTTACAAAAATTATTCGAGCGTTTGCAAAATTTCAAAGTGAGGTTGAATCCTAACAAATGTACATTTGGTGTCGGATCTAGAAAGTTATTGGGTTTTATTGTAAGTCATCATGGTATTAAGGTAGATCCTGACAAGGTGAGGCCATACAAGAAATGTTAGCAACATGAACAAAAAAAGAGGTTCGTGGTTTTTAGGACGATTGAACTACATTTCGAGCTTCATATTGCACCTAACTGCTACGCGCGAGGCTATATTCAAATTACTTCGAAAAGATCAGACAATGGTGTGGAATGATGATTGTCATACAACCTTTGAGACAATAAAACAATATTTACAATATCCACCAATCCTGATGCCACCAGTTCCTGGTAGACTGCTCATCATGTACTTAATTGTGCTTGAAGGGTCTATGGGATGTGTATTAGGGAAACACAACTAAACGAGTAGAAAAGAGAATGCAATCTACTAACTTAGCAAGAAATTCAGTGACTGCAAGACTAGGTATTCACTCCTCGAGAAGACTTGTTTTGCATTGGCTTGGGCTAATAAATGACTGAGGAAGTATATGTTAACTCATACCATATGGTTAATAGCAAGAATGGATCCTCTAAAATATGATTTTGAAAAATCAACTCTTACAGGAAGAATTTCTAGATGGTAGATGTTACTATCCGAGTATGAAATCCAGTATGTTATTCAAAAGGCTATCAAGAGTAGTGTGCTGGTTGACCTCCTAGCTCATAAGCCGTTGCCAGAATATCAACCAATGAAGTTTGAATTTCCAGACGAAGATGTCATGGTTATAGGTGACTATAAAATGATAGGAGCCAATGAAGGACCTGAACCAGGGGCATGTTGGACGCTCATGTTTGATGGAGCTTCAAACGCACTAGGGCATGGAATTGGGGCAGTGTTAACTTCTCTAATTTTTTTTCATAAACCTTATACTGCAAGGTTATGTTTTGACTGCACCAACAATATCGCTGAATACAAAGCTTGTATCTTAGGTTTAGAAGCTGTTATGGATCAAATGATTAAGCATCTTGAAGTGTATGGAGACTCAACATTATTCATATACCAAGTCAACAGTGAATAAGAAACTAAACATCCCAAACTGATTCTATATCGGGATCATATCTTGAAGCTAGCTACAAAATTTATTGAGATTACCTTCACTCACATTCTGCAAGAAGAAAATCAGATGGCATACGTCTTGGCAACTTTGTCAGCCATGTTCAAAGTAACTTGGCCAAACCATGAACCACGCATTACAATCAGACATTTTAAAGAACCCACACATTTCCTTGCTATTAAAGAAGGAACAATAAACAAGTTTGGTTCTACGACATCAAGAGGTACCTTGAGAAATAGGAGTATCCAGAAAATGCCTATGTGATTGACAAACAAACTCTATGGAAGCTAGCTTAAAAATCTTACTGAATGGTGAAGTATTATACAAAAGAAACTACGATATGGTGTTGCTCAGGTGCATGGAGAAACATGAAGCATATACACTTATGAGGGAAATCCACGAAGGAACTTTCTGAACTCATACAAATGGATAAGCCATGGCCAGAAAGATCTTGCGAGCAGGTTATTATTGGTTGATGTTGGAAGCTGATTACTACCATTATACGAAGACATGTCACAAATGCCAAATATACACGGACAAAATGCATGTGCCACCAACTCCTCTGAACATCTTGAGTTCTCCTTGGCCATTTTCAATGTGGGGAATTAATATGATAGAATTGATCGAGCCGAAAGCTTCTAACAGACATTGGTTCATACTAGTTGCCATCGATTACTTCACCAAATGGGTGGAAGATGCATCCTACGCAAATGTAACAAGATAAGTGGTTACTCTGTTCATCAAGCAGAATCTCATATGTAGATATGGGGTTCCGACTAGAATCATTATAGACAACGGGTCCAATTTGAACAACAAAATGATGAAAGAATTATGCAATGAATTTAAAATTGAGCACCACAATTTCACACCCTATCGACCCAAAATGAATGGGGCCGTTGAAGCTTCCAATAAGAACATCAAGAAAATTATTCAAAAAATGGTAAAGACTTAAAAGGATTGGCATGAGATGCTCCCTTTCGTTCTACATGGCTATCATGCTTCTGTACATACATCAACAGGTGAAACTCCTTTCTCTCTAGTATATGGCATGGAGGCGGTACTCCCAGTTGAAGTAGAGATTCCACCACTTTGAGTTCTAATGGAAACAAAGCTTGAAGAAGTAGAGTGGGTTCCGACACGACTTGATGAGCATAACCTCATTGAAGAAAAATGCTTGAAATCTTTATGCCACGGCCAGTTGTACCAAAAGGGGATGAAGAAAGCATTCGACAAAAAGGTTCGTCCTTGAGTGTTCAACGAAGGGGATTTGGTTCTGAAGATGATTCTACTACCTCGCCTTGATTCACTTGGTAAATGGACACCCAACTACGAAGGTCCATATGTGGTAAAAACATCATTCTCGGGTGGTGGCCTTATCCTCACAACAATGGATGATGGCCTTATCTCTAAGTTCTAACTCTAAACGGGCGACTTAGGCAGCGTCCCGGTGGATTGAAAACCCTAAAGGGCGGTCCAGGAAAAAATTAACGACATACACAAAAATTTATATCCAGGTGGATTGAAAACCTGAAAGGGAGGTCCATGAAAAGGTTAGGGATCTTGCTAAAAAATAAAGAACAAAAAGATTTCAATCTAAGAACCACTACCACGATCACGAAGGAGAGGGATTTATCTAAATCATTCGACTCACAACTTAAGGAGATTGGAGCAATCAAAAGGATATTAGAGAAACAACAGTAGCAATTATCATTTTCATTGCCATTTTCAGTTTTAAATATTTCTATAAGTACCTCTTTTAAGGAATTACATCTTGTACTCTCTCCTATTCAGAGGCATATTTGCAATAAAACATGTACTTTTGCAATCTTTCAATTGTGTTTTTTCCCTTTTCGAACTTGTTTGCAAATACTACAATTATTTCTTATGAATGATGCGTTGAAATCATTTTGGGGATTTAACAAATAAAATAATTTGATATAATATCAAAAATCATTTTGGTTAGAAAAAGATCAAAAGAAAATCCACACCTACGTCCATAACTACGTCTGCGTCTATGCCTACGTCTGTAACTACGTCCATGCCTGCGTCTGCGATACAACTATCAAAATCTTGCTAACCCTTGTTCATCATGTTCAAATTGACTCAAAAAAACCACGACAATGCAACATATAATGTTGGTGGAGTCGATGACACAAAACCAATGGTTTAAAAGGAGAGAACATTAAAAATTTCACAATAAGCATTTGGTGCATATATAAACATTTAGGGAATATGCAAATACTCGACGCATATACATCTTGGGGTTCCATATAAGCTTAGGGCATTATGCATGGCATTTTTCTAACATATCTTTGGTTAAAACTACGGATTTTCTTGGGGCTCATCTTTGTATTATCTGGTCCATAAAACAAACAAACACCTTGGTTGAGAACAGACACAACCAGTGAGCTTCAATCTTATATTTGATCTAGTTATCTAATATTCGATTACCAAAACTTTTCAATTATCTAACCTCTAGGTCGTGGTAGGTATGCGAATTCTCAGGATTACATTATTTATCCTCTAGGTCGTGGAAAATACATAAAACTACTCCTATGTCATTTATCCTCTAGGTCGTGATAAACACACAAAATTTTCAATCATCTATCCCCTAGGTTGTGGTAGGTGTACGAATTATCGGGTTTATGTTATTCATTCTCTAGGTCGTAATGAATACATAAATCTATTTTCGTGTCATTTATCTTCTAGGTCGTGATAAATGCACAAACTTTTTCAAATATCTATCCCCTAGGTTGCGATAGGTATGAGAATTTTCAAGGGTATACTATTCACCCTCTAGGTCGTGATGAATACATAAGCCTATCCTTTTGTGATTTATTCTCTAGGTCGTGGTAAGTGCACAGGTTCATCCTCGTATTGTTTACTCTCTAGGTTGTAGTAAACATAATAAAATCTGGGGTATGATTCATTGTGTCAGTCTCCATGCGGCAATGTGTTATCAAGCTCTGTTTTATTCATCCCCTAGACTGTGATGGATAGACAAAATATGTGTTAAGTTTACTATATTGGTCTCGAAGCGTTAGTAAGTCGATTTTAAAACTTGTGTTATTTACCTCCTAGGTTACGGTAAATATCAAAAGTCTACAATCTCTTTCTTAAGTATTGGCGAGTCATCCGCGTCGTCGCACCTAAGTCAGATCAAAGCTTCTGGTAAGATGATACATCATCATCATTGCCTATTTACTCTTGGGAAACATTATACAGCGTATCCTCATCTAGCCAACCTTTGGTAGAATTTTAGGGTCTTCCATTATTTAATAAACCTCTGATTCGAATATGCGGGACCTGCATATTCTCACACCCTTAATTTAAGGGTAATTAAATAAAGGCATTTGTCATACCCCAAGATTTCCCTACTATATTAATAATTCATTCATTATTTTTTACTAATATTAGTGTTATTATATTTCTTTGGTTAAATTTAATTTGTACTACACTAGTTGTTATTTTAAAAATCGCTTCTAAATACATTGGGGTTCAAATAATAAAAGGGGTGTATTATTTCAAAATGGACCATTAAAATCTGATGACCCATTAAGTTTTTCTCATAATTAGAGAGAGGGTGTATTTATTATTTCAATTTCATCCCATTAAAGGTTTGTTTAATAACATAAAGAGGGGTGTGTGGGTTACAAAGAGGGGTGTGTGTTTTGAGTAAGGGTTGTGGGTTTTCTAAATCAAAAAGGCCCATTTGGTTTCATTTGTCCCATTAAAGGTTTATGGTTCATTTTTAATGTTACAGGAGAGTTTTCTCTTAAAAACCTTATGGCTCGTTACAATTCTTTCCACCCCGTTTAGATAATAGGGGGGTATATTTTCTGGCCTATTTTAGTTCAGAGGCAATTGAGATTACTATTTCATGGGAGGGGTGTATTGTAGTAGGGCTTGAGACTTTGTTTTCCCACAAGGCCCATTACGTTTTTGAGTCTGTAGATGGATGCTTACAAAATAAGGGCCGACCCAAAATATTAAGGCCCATTTTATAAATAGGGAAGGGAGTGTTTTAGTTGGGATAGAGAATTTGTTGAGATAGGAGGCCCATTTTTTAGTCCACTGTCATTCACTGTTTTTGTCATTTTTATAATTATTACTATCCATTATTTTCAAAATTAAACATTTTTATTAATATTATTATTTTGAGATGTTGACCGAGTCAACCTAAAGGGTTGAAACCCTAAGCGCTCTGTTTCTCCTTCAAACCCAGAAATCAGGCCCATACCCAATGAACATGAACTGTACAGATAAAAAAGAAACGCATATTCATCAAAGATTAAAATAAATCAAATCTGGAATTAACTTACGAAGCAATATAAATCCAAATCCAATCAAATCTTTCACTAATTCTTAATACAGAATCGTCCATTATACAAATCAAATCAATTGCAACCTAAAAAGAGAATCACATCTTCTCTAATTTCTAAATCAATCCAATTCTCTAAAAGACAATTACTAAAGTAACGAAAATTACATAATAATTTCCTACTTGAATCTAAAACCTAAGCTATATAAACCTAAGATTTCTAAGAAGAAAGAGGTAGAAATTGGAGGTATAGAAAGTTGTAACAAGGAGAAGAAGCCAAATCCACAAGCTTATTCCCAATATCCACACCCTTCACTTGATATCTAGGTTTCAATTTCTAAAACCCTAGATATGTGCTTCAAGCTGCGTCTCCATCCTCTATGCCATTACCGCGACACTTCACACCTGTGATAAAAAAAAATAATTAGAAGACAAGATCAAAGAAATCAGAAGAGGAGTTATATTGAAAGAGTCACTACAAGAGAGGTAAACACAATTGAAATTAGCTTAGGTTTTTGATTTTGTTGTTATTGTTATTGTTTTATGGTTGATTTGGGGTTTTATGGAAACTTAGGGTTAGATTTAGGTTTAGTTAGGGTTATGGTTCTTGGTGTGTAGGGTTAGGGTTCATCTGGATAAGCGTTTCTGGGTTGAAGATTGCTAGGGTTCATGTATGAACCCTAGGGTTAGGTTTTGGATTTAAAGGGTTCTGGGTTTTGACAGTAGTTCGGATGAATATGAATTTCCCAGTTGAAGTTCAACCGGAAAATTGGGTTTCCACGATGGATGAAGGGTGGCTCAAGGCGGTGCAAGGCAGCATCGCTAACTGAGGCGATTCCCGATTTCATGAATTTTAGAGATATGGGAGAGCATATCTCTGTAGAATTTTGTTTGAGAGATCAGATAATGAGGATAGAGAGAGAAAAAGGAAGGGAAAATGAGACATTATGTTGGGCATGTACTTTTATAAACCCCCATGATATGATGCATACATTCCCATGATCTTTACTACGCTCTTCCCATCACAACCTTGGATCAGCTTCAGACGTCCCATAAGTGCGCGTCCATCATAATTCCATGATCTCTCCCACCCCTTTCCTATTGGATCAGATAGCTGTTTCGGGACTAGCACATTACTAAACGCACCATTGGCTTTACTTCGCCAATGATAATCCTCACCCCTAGCGCTATTGGGCCAAGTCAACATCTGGACTTGGACCCTTGTTGAACATACCCCCATTTTTACTTCCCTGTTTAATAGCACACCTCCCTCATACATTTGGGCCTGAATTAAATATCTGGATTCGGGGCCCTATTTTATACACCCCCCGATTTGACTACGTCAACATAAAATACACCCTCTGACTTTTTAATTGAAATTTAATTTTCTTTATATTTTATTTTTTTATATTTAATATATTTGTATAATTTCTAAAATTATTTTATTATTATTATAAAATTCAATTTTTTACTAACTCATTTTTAACTAATTTTAAATTGCCTTAAAATTCTTTCTCATCATGCATTAAAAACTTATTTTCTAATATTCTTTAATATACTTAAAAAGTATCTAACCAACATCAAAACATCAATTTTCGACTAACATAATTTAAAATTCAAGATTATTTTCAAAAAGGATTATGAAAATATTTTTAATCGACTGTGAACTTCGTCTAACAACTCCGCTATTCACACACCCAGACTTGGTTCAAGGAGAATTTGAAATATCTTCGTAATCCATAAAAAACACCGACCAACTCCGAACTACGAAATGAGACTCTGATTCCTCATAAGAGGATACATAATCATACGACTAAAATTGTGGCGAGTTATCTTGATAAAAATTAAAACCCTATTTCTTGAATTGTAAATCTAAACTCTAGTATCCTTGTGAACACGGTAGATGAGGGATGCCTAACACCTTCCATTCATCTAAAAGTGAGTCAATAACTTAGAATCCATGACCAAATTAGGGTTATCCTTTATACTCCTTTCCCCTAAAGATAAAAATTAAGGTTGGCGACTCTTATTTCAAAACCGGTTACAAAAGCATGCCTAAAGATAAAAATTAAGGTTGGCGACTCCATCATTATCACCAAAACGTCTATCGCTACCGCTATTGGATGTGCTTAAGCAGGAGTTACCGTAGAAGACTTCCAAAACAGATACTCTTTTGATGAATGGCTCCATACCATTCACAATGTATCTTATATATATTGTCGCGCCATTGTTTCCAATCTTCTCCCCGGTGCTTCAGTCTGGTTTTAGCTTGTGGTGACAACCTTTAGACCTACAACTTATATGTTGAAATCCCTAACCTATGAGGATATAGTTCTCATCTACTTTCTTGTGCATCATATTAGAGCCAACTTACCTCAATCCATATTTAACTATCCGAGGGACTCAATCATTGCTTCCAAAACTCAGCGTCATGTGTTTATACCTTTTGCTAGAGTTCTCTCTATTCTCTTCTCAAAGGCTATGTGCTTAGGGGTTATTCCTGTTTCTTGTCTGTATGTATTCTCTGTTTAAACAAGTGTTTTATCGAATTTGTCGTTTTTGTTTAAACAATCAAGTGTTTTGTTTTATTGTGTTATGATTTTATTGGATATATGAGCCCTTACTCAATATTTTCATTTTTGTAAAATCTTACCAAACATTTCTTAATCTCATGTTTAAAAGAAAAAACTTAACTCAATACTTTTATCCAAACAAAGTATCTTTTGGTTTAAAACTGTTATCTTCAAAGTTTATTTTTCTTTTCTTCAATCACCTTTTTGATTTCTGACAAAGGGGGAGAAAGTAAAATGATTTTGATAATGTTTACTCTCAGAGTATGAAACTCAAACATATATAATGTTGTTGCTACTAACTATTTGTTTGATGTTTTGTATCCAGGAACTCTAAACAAGTTCACTGAGTTTATTCTAAGACAAGTTAAAGATGAAGATCCTGATGTAAAGGTTAAGAACCTTATGGATGAAATCAAATATGATTTTATATCTAAGATGTTGTACATCTGGTGAACATATGAATATTCAAATAAATATACCAAACACAATTCAAAAGTTATAAACTTACTGAAAGTAAGGTAATCTTGCTTGATATCATAGTCTTCAGTAGTTGTTAACTTTTTGAAAATATGAAATTCAGACTCAAAGCTCAGAAGCTATTCTCTCCTGAAAGGAAGTCAAGTCAGCATTCTGATGCATGCTCTTATACAAAGATGCCACTCAAAATTTGTGCTATGATACGTGTGCTTCAGCAACATACGCTTTATTCACAAGTTGTGAACTGTTTGAATGTCTTATACAATGGAGAATATCAGATCAAATGCTGATGCTTGAGAAGCATAATGTTTGGGTTGTGATATTAGAATCATGGTCCAGAAGTGCCGATACATAATGCATGGCATTATTCAATCAGGCACAAATCAAGTTTTGATTCTTCATCAAGTGCTGATGGAAACTAGGTTCTGAGATGAAGACAAGATGTTCTAGTCAGACTCTGATGATTTACTGTAGGGAAGTGTTATTTCTCTATTCTTATGTTCTGATACTCAAAATTTATTTTGTGAGTCTTGGGCTCAGGGGGAGACTCTGATAAAGCTTAAATGAAATTTTGGGTTTAACAGATTCAGGGGGAGCTGTGAGCTTAACTCTGAATTTGTCGGTTACGGTGATTACCCTATATAAATTGTTCTATCAAAATACATGGTTTTGTCATCATCAAAAAGGGGGAGATTATAAGGACAAGAAGTGTTTCCTACATATGGCCTTGATATTTTGATGATAACTTCACATGTTATCTTAGAGAATAATTGTATACACAAATGGTTTCTTCTAATGTGTAGTTGCTACTATAATATTCTGACTCTGGTACAAGGCTTGTGACATCATCAGGTTCTGAACATACACTCTGGAAGAAAACATGTGGTTACATGTTTCGGTAAAGTCAAGGTTCTGAACTAATCTTCTGCAACAGGTCTTAGGAACGTTAGTACAAGAAGTTCTAATCATGGCTCTATGGTTTATCTTTGGAGGCCTTCTAAAGCTTTACATATGTGTTACAAGTTCTGAATATTATTGTAGGTGTTTAGGTATTGGCTTGCATTTTTGGTAAATCCCAAGTGTATGTGTGAATGTCATGACTGATGTCACAACATTCTAGTTCAGTTTGTACTGACTCATTAGGTACCTTTGCAGAAAAATATTGTAATTCAAATACTGATGTTTATAAGTGTGTATCTGAGCATTTTTGCAAAATGATCACATTTTGCTAAATCAGTAGACAGGTTTTCTCAGATGTCATAACAGATGTTATGACATCCTGTTCTGAACTAACAGGATTGCAGGATTGGATAAGTCTGAGTTTTTTCAGGAAATAACTCAGTCCTTTCTGAACAGAATCCTGCGTTTTCTTAGGGGTAACCTAGCTCAACCCTAACCTGGTTAATAAAGTCCTGTGACCTGGTCTTTAGGTCAAACGGAATTAACCCTAGGTTTTTGGAAACCCTAACTGAAGTTGCAGCTGCTATATATTCAACAGAGCTGCTGTTTTTCAAGGATCCCTGCTGATTGATTAGAAGATCATTTTGTAATCTATATAGATTTGTTTATTTGTACTCCAAGCAATTATCATTGTGATAAGTGCCTTGGAATAGGTTTCTATTTGTAAGGGTTGTGTAGCACTCAAAGCTTTGAAGCAAGAGTGTTTGAATGTTCCTTGACTAAAGTTGTGAAGCAGAGTCAAGTTAGTTGTGTACATCACTCAAAGTTGTGAAGCACGAGTGATTGTGTTGCTTGATTAAAAAGCTGTGAAGCTTAATCAAGTGTTTGTTTTTGAAGAGTGTCTTCATCAATTCTTAAGTCAAATTGGTTTATGTATCACTGCTGTGATTGAGGGGGAGTGAGTAGGAACTCAGGTTTAAGTTGTACTTAGATTAGAATTGCATTGGGTAGATCTTAAGTGAAGGAGATAAACTGGTTGGTTTATTCCTGAATTAACATCTCTTATAGTGGATTCTCTCCCTGGCTTGGTAGCCCCCAGAGTAGGTGTTGTTGCACACTGAACTGGGTACACAATTGACTGTGTTCTTTATTGCTTTTGTATTTACTGTCATATAGTAAGTCAGATACGGTGTCATAACATTGAACGTGACATTGAGTATCTGCAGCCAGAATTTCAATTGGCATCAGAGCAGGCACCCTGCCTGTATTACTGGGTGAGATCTAGGGATATCACTTTCTGGCACTATGGACAAAGAAGGAGTTTTTGGAAATAGACCACCCATTCTGGATGGAACTAATTATGATTACTGGAAACCTCGTATGATTGCCTTCCTAAAATCTCTGGACAAAAAAGCTTGGAGAGCTGCTGACAAAGGATGGATTCATCCCACCATAACTGAGATAGATGGGACAATCAGTCTGAAGCCTGAGGAAGATTGGAGTAAAGAAGAAGATGAGTTAGCTCTGGGAAATTCAAAAGCTTTAAATGCCTTGTTCAATGGAATTGATAGAAACATTTTCAGACTAGTACATCAATATGAACTGGCCAAGGAAGTTTGGGACACTCTCAAAACTACTCATGAGGGAACTTCCAAAGTAAAAATGTCAAGGCTTCAGATGTTGACCACCAAATTTGAGAATCTAAAAATGATGGAAGATGAAACCATTCATGAGTTTCACATGAACATCTTGGAGATTGCCAACACCTCAGGAGCACTGGGAGAAAAAATGTCAGAAGAAAAACTGGTGAGGAAGATTCTCAGATCCTTGCCTAAAAGATTTGCAATGAAGGTAACTGCCATAGAGGAAGCCCAGGACATTAGCAAGTTGAAAGTGGATGAACTTATTGGGTCTCTTCAGACTTTTGAGATGGGGATCACTGATAATGGTGACAAGAAGAACAAAAGCATAGCACTTGTATCCAACACTGATGTTGAATACAAGGAGGATGAAGAAGAAAACATATCAGAAGCTATTGCCATGCTTGGAAGACAGTTCAACAGGCTCATCAAAAGAATGGACCCAAAGTCAAGGTCTAATGTTCATAACATTCCCTCTGACATTGACAGTTCCAGCAGAAGACCAAGGTCAGAAGATAAGGGAAACCAAGGCAGAGGTATTCAATGCCATGGATGTGAAGGATATGGACATATTTGAGCTGAATGTCCTACCTTTCTTAAGAAGCAAAAGAAAGGAATGACTGTTACTTGGTCTGACTATGATTCAGAAAGTAATTCTGAAGAAGAATCTGCCAAACTAGTTACTGCCCTAACTAGTAATTGTACTTCTGAAAGTGACACTAGTGATGAAGAAGTGACATTTGAAGAACTGGCTGATACCTACAAGAAATTGTGTATCAGAAGTGCTGAAGTCTGTGAGTAGAATGAGAAACAATCAAAACTCATTATAAAGCTGGAGGCTGAAAAGAGGGCAAATCTTGAAACTATAAGTCATTTAGAAGGAGAAGTTCAACTGCTGAACTCACAACTGAATCAAATGACCAAATCTGTCAAGATGTTGACCAATGGAACAGACAAATTGGAAGAGATCCTTCAGGTTGGACAAAATATGGGAAATAAATCTGGACTAGGATTTATGGAAGCAAAGAAATCTGGTACTGGTAAGCAAATGTCAAAACGGATGTCTCAACACAACTCTCAACATCAGGAACAGAGACATATGAAGAAAAGGTACCAAAGATGGAAATGCCATCATTGTGGTAGATATGGCCACATAAAGCCCTTCTGCTTCAGATTACATGGATACCCTAATCAGATCTCAGGTGTCAAACCTAAGTCTAAAAAGGTACCACATGCTCCTCAATGGAAGAAAAAGGCTACTGCACTGATAGCTCACACTTCCCTGAGGGTCTCTGCAAAGGAAGACTGGTACTTTGACAGTGGATGTTCCAGACATATGACTGGAATCAAGAACCTCCTCAATAATGTTAAGCCTCACACCACCAGTTTTGTGACCTTTGGAGATGGGGCTAAAGGTGAAATCAAAGGAGTTGGTGATTTGGACTGCCCTGGAGTTCCAAGTCTAAATGAAGTACTGCTGGTGAAAGGACTGACCGCTAATCTCATTAGTATCAGTCAACTGTGTGATCTAGGATTCAAGGTCAATTTCTCAAAATCTGAATGCCTTGTAATCAATGACAAACAAGAGATAGTAATGAAAGGAGTCAGATCCAAAGACAACTGCTACTTGTGGGAGGCTGAGAACACTAATTCCTCATTTGTGTATTCCATTGCAAAAGAAGAAAAAGAGGTGAAACTGTGGCAGCATAAGCTTAGTCTCCTTCATCTAAGAAGAATGAAGAGAGCTATCTCTATGGAAACTGTCAGAAGAACTCCAAAACTACAGGTTGATGATATCTGTGATGTGGGAAATAAACTTGAAGAAGAATGTGTTGTCAGAACCTTAAGTCATCTTGACAAGGATGTTGGAAATAACAAGTCTCATAAATTCTGTTCTCAAAACACCTGGTCAAAGCAGATGCTCCCTGAGTACAATGTTACACAAGATGTTGTGACATTGTGTTGTGACAATCTGAAAACATTCAACATTTCCTTGAACCCTATTGACTTTGAAGAGAAGAAGTCATTTAAACTGGAACACAGTTTCTCTAAGCTTCAGCTGACTGATTCTTCTACCAAGGCTCTTGCTGGAAATAAACTTGAAAATTTGAGGGGCAGGTTGGGTATTCACCAACATGAGAAATTATAGCAATTAGTTTTGCTTAAAACAATGGTTGAAGGGATTAATTTTATTAAGTCTATATTTAGTGGGTTAATCATATTCTTTCACAATTCCTTCAAAAGCTTTAAGAAGTTGAAGAGACTCCCTTTTACCCCCTACCTCTCTCATCCTTGCAACCTGTTTCCTCCTCCCAATCAAAGATTTTTCTCAAACTGCTACTATTACTCAAAGTCAATCAAAATGTCTCAGACATCGTCTTCCACCATGGCGGCTTCGTCTTCCTCATCATCGGCATCATCTGATCAAGATTCTAGAGCAATCACTACATGCATAGAATCTGAAGTTCTTGAGGTCACTCCTCTCAGGGAGATGGCAACTGACCCAGCCAGAGTCAAAAAGCTCAGAACCAGACATGCAGGAAGAGCTCAAGCTACAGCCTCTGGTAATTCTTCTCATCCTTCGTCTTCTGTACCTAATAGAGAAGGATCAGTTCAAGTACACCAAGCTATTGCTAGGCTGGTTACTAGCATTCTGAGTGGCAACCAATCTGTACCGGGGATTTCTATCCCTTTAAATCAATCAGAAAGTCCAAATGTGGAAGGTTCTGAAAATGTAGATGTCACTGAGGATGTTGTGACACCAAAAGACAACATTCAGAACCCCTATGAAAAGGCTGCTGATCCACCTATCATTGATGTGGATGAAGATTACTCAGATAATGAACTGATTGCTAATGTGAACCCTAGCATAGCTAGGAGATTGATGAAAAGAAAGAGTAGTCAGAATGATAAACCTGATGCTAAGAAATCCAAGGCTGAAGGCATGGCTGAGAAAAGTATTCAGACAAAAGGGAAGAAGGCACAGGTGCAGACTGCTAGACAACCAATCTCTAAGAAAAGTAAAGAACCTGAAACTTCTGATTCTGATGAGGAATCAGAATTTGAGATTGATATTGAAGAAACTCCCATCAGAAGGAAGCTCCCCTCCAGCAAGATTGCTAGAGTGCCTGAAGTGCCAACAGACAACATCTCTTTTCATCATCCTGACAATGCAAACAGATGGAAGTATGTTTGCTTAAAGAGAATAGCCTTGGAGAGAGAACTCAACAATGATGCCTTGGAGTGCAAAGACATCATGGACCTGATCAAGAATGCTGGACTAATGAAGACAGTGATAAAGTTTAACAAATGCTATGAAAATCTGGTCAAGGAGTTTGTAGTGAACTTGTCTAATGATTGTGCTGATGGAAGGTCAGCTGACTTTGAGAGTGTGTTTGTTAGAGGAAGAAGGGTCAAGTTCTCTCCATCAGAAATCAACAAGTTTCTTGGAAGAACAAATAAGGACTGTCCTGATCTAGAGGCAACTGACAATGAAGTGTGTCTAACCATCACAGCCAGGCAAGTAAAGTGCTGGCCATTGAAAGGGAAGCTGAATGCTAGTAAACTCAGCATGAAATTTGCCATCTTGCATAAAATAGGTGCAGCAAACTGGGTGCCTACAAATCACAAATCAACTATCTCCACAGGATTGGGGAGATTTATCTATGCTGTAGGAACCAAGACTGCCTTTGACTATGGAAGGTACATCTTTGAACAAACTTTAAAGCATGCTGGCAGTTATGCTGTCAAAGGACCAATTGCCTTTCCCTCCCTCCTCTGTGGAATCATCCTTGCACAATTCCCTGATATCCTTGTGGCAAGAGATACAGTCTGCAAAAGAGCTCCTGCCCTTGGCCTGCACTACAAACTGTTTCAGGGATCTCATGCTCCAGACATTGTCATAACATCAGCTGAGACATCGTCTGTGAAGACCCAGTCCAAGACATCAGATGTCATAGCTGTTTTAAAAGAAACTTGCAAAGAGCTGGATACTAGAAAAAGAACCCTAGAACTTCTAATTTCCGGGCTAGAAAAGGAGGAAGCTGAAGAAAACAGAAGGGAAGAAGGTGAAGGACATCTCAACATTGAAGAAACTAGCTCCTCAGAATCTGATGACAGTGCTTGAAGGTTGATTGCTGTTTGGTGGAGTTTGGAAGTGTGTTCTGTTGCTGTCTGCTGCTGATCTTATTATTTTGTTTTGGATAACTGTAAAATTTTCTGAACATGTATCTTTGGCCCATTTGTGGCTAAAGAGGGGGAGAATATTTTGGTACTTGCTTAATTAGTACTTGACATTCTATTTTTCTGCTGTCACTTATTTCTGCTGCTATCTATCTCTGATTGTTTAGGGTCTTTAGCCAAAAATCTGCCAAAGGGGGAGTTTGTAGGTGTTTAGGTATTGGCTTGAATTTTTGGTAAATCCCAAGTGTATGTGTGAATGTCATGACTGATGTCACAACATTCTAGTTCAGTTTGTACTGACTCATTAGGTACCTTTGCAGAAAAATATTGTAATTCAAATACTGATGTTTATAAGTGTGTATCTGAGCATTTTTGCAAAATGATCACATTTTGCTAAATCAGTAGACAGGTTTTCTCAGATGTCATAACAGATGTTATGACATCCTGTTCTGAACTAACAGGATTGCAGGATTGGAAAAGTCTGAGTTTTTTCAGGAAATAACTCAGTCCTTTCTGAACAGAATCCTGCGTTTTCTGAGGGGTAACCTAGCTCAACCCTAACCTGGTTAATAAAGTCCTGTGACCTGGTCTTTAGGTCAAACGGAATTAACCCTAGGTTTTTGGAAACCCTAACTGAAGTTGCAGCTGCTATATATTCAACATAGCTGCTGTTTTTCAAGGATCCCTGTTGATTGATTAGAAGATCATTTTGTAATCTGTATAGATTTGTTTATTTGTACTCCAAGCAATTATCATTGTGATAAGTGCCTTGGAATAGGTTTCTATTTGTAAGGGTTGTGTAGCACTCAAAGCTTTGAAGCAAGAGTGTTTGAATGTTCCTTGACTAAAGCTGTGAAGCAGAGTCAAGTTAGTTGTGTACATCACTCAAAGCTGTGAAGCACGAGTGATTGTGTTGCTTGATTAAAAATCTGTGAAGCTTAATCAAGTGTTTGTTTTTGAAGAGTGTCTTCATCAATTCTTAAGTCAAATTGGTTTATGTATCACTGCTGTGATTGAGGGGGAGTGAGTAGGAACTCAGGTTTAAGTTGTACTTAGATTAGAATTGCATTGGGTAGATCTTAAGTGAAGGAGATAAACTGGTTGGTTTATTCCTGAATTAACATCTCTTATAGTGGATTCTCTCCCTGGCTTGGTAGCCCCCAGAGTAGGTGTTGTTGCACACTGAACTGGGTAAACAATTGACTGTGTTCTTTATTGCTTTTGTATTTACTGTCATATAGTAAGTCAGATACGGTGTCATAACATTGAATGTGACATTGAGTATCTGCAGCCAGAATTTCAATTATGAAGAACAAGGTTCTACTAAACAAGTTCTAATGATCTAAAGAAAAGGAAGTTCTTACAACCAAGTGTTGAAGACTCCGAAGACAAGGTTCTATGTGACAAGTTCTAAAGACTCCAAGACTTAGGTTCTAAGGCTCAAGAAAGATTCTTCTAAAACAAGCTTCAGCGTTCAACATTAAAATATTTAAATCCTCTGTAGATCAAGAAGAAAATTTCAAAACGGTTAATGTGTGATAGTGTACAAAAGGTACATAAAGTGACTGTGACCTATACTCTTCTAGAGTGGCGCAAGGACAATTCTTTTGTACTTGATAGTGACTACTCTCATTATAACCATTGAGAACAAACAACTAAATTTCCAATTTTACTTTCTACCCTTTCAACGGATCTCTTCTACAAGCTATAAAAGGAAGACTTGGAAGCTGAAGAAAAGTAACAAAATACATTATAGCGACAAATCTATCAGTTTAAATCAAGCTCAACAAAACTACACCAAAGCGCTGTGAAAACTCTTTAGAGAAATCATCTGTGTATAGTTTTGTAAATAAGCAAGGAGCTATTGCTCGTATCTTGTAGTAGAACACTTAAGTGTTCTTCATTATACTGAAAAGTCTGTGTAATCTGCTTACAAGAAGCAAATCTGTAATACACTGAAAGTACTCAACTATTTTTGAATGTTACCTTGAGAAACTGAGTGAAGGTCTTAGCTCAAGAAGACTCCTGCTGCGGCTTGAGTTGATTTACAGTAATGATCGATAGACTTATTTGGGGTTCTAATAAGATTGACTAGACTTGCTGTGGATTGTTATGTAATTAGTTTGGTTATAGTGAATTAAGTCCTTGTTGAAGGCGAAATTATCCTTGCGAGGGTGGACTAGAGTAGCTTAGTTAACAACCAGGATAAAAATCATTGGGTTTATTTACCGTTTTATGTTCTAAGCTTACTTGGTTCGTCACCAGAAAAAGAATTAATTTGGTGAAACCCAATTCAAAGCCCCCTTTCTTCTATTTTTCACACCTTCACTTTCATGATCCCCAGTGAAGCTCTCTCCTAGATTAACAATCTTCGAGTTTAAAAAGAGTATCGGGAAGTCATGTCAGCATAATACCCTACCATTTTCACAATCATTCTTGTTTCACTAGTAACCTCTATGAGTCTTAATCATTTCATTACCCACCATAAAGGCACCAGTCAAAACCATTCGAGTCAACATCATAAATCATTGTCATGCAATCATTAGATAACTTCTCTCCAGTATCAAGCTTATTTATATTCTCATCATATGAATCCTACATCATCAAGAAGCCTTTCAATCCAAACATGAACAGACAAAAAGCCAAAACTCGATTGGCATCTTACAATGCCCAACCTTACTTGGCACCCAAGACCTACATATCAAAAGCCTAACCTCGATTGGCATCTTATAAAGCCCAACCTTATTGGCACCCAACACCTACATATCAAAAGCCCAATCATTCATTGGAATTTCAAAATCCAGCATCCACTAATACATATCCAAGTTACTCATTATATATATTGATCAATCATTACATTTCATACATAAATCAAAATACACATCAAAATAATCATTAATAATAATGCATAGTGTGATACGGTGGGAGAACTGACTTGAGGTTTTGCGTTTGTGTTTGCAAATGTTTCGGTTTAGTAAGAGTCGCCACCGACTTTTTACTTTATCCTAAGGAAAGGTAAAAAAGCACAGGAAAGACCTTTGAGATGTTTTCTTGGGTTCGAGGAGTAGATTATAGAAAGGGAAGGTATTAGAACCCTTTCTATCCATGGTTATCCATGGGCTCTTAGTTACTTGTTTAGATCACTTGCTTTGCTTTTCAATTGTTTGAAATGGTGCTCTTCAATTGTTTGAAATGGTGCTCTTCAATTGTTTGAAATGGTGCTTTGTGTGTGATTTGGAAAGATGTTTTGAAAAAGAGGCCATCGTTGTGGAAACCTTTGTAATGATTCTTGTTTGAATGTATACAAAGGTGTTTTTATCTTTTGAAATTTTTTCAATGTTTGAAAGTAGGGTTTATAAATTGTGTTGTGAAGTGTGTTTTGAAGATAACAAGGATGTTTTTGCAAGCTTTGATCAAGTAACTAAGAGTTATCTACCCTATTTTACTCAAAGATCTTTCTTATGTTTTTAACCTTTTTAATAGTGTTGTTTCACCATTGTATTTGGTGAACAACCTTGTGTTAGGATGTTAAACGGGACAGGCGCGGGTCATCGTATAGACCATGATAGCAATAGTGTCAAGTATTTTTGGCAATTTCTTGAGGGACTTGGTCATTTTGTTTAGGAAACTCAGATAGCGTCATCGAGGGACTATGATCTTTGTTTTGTTTTTGTTTTGCCAAAGTACTTGACATGCATACCATGGCCCATTTTTGAAGGCAACAAGTGGATTGAAACCCTAGGGGTGCAAGTGTGCATTTGTGTTTGTTTTTCATGCATTTTTTGTCTTTGATTAGGTCAAGCTATTTGTTAATTTGATTTTGCATACAAACCCTAGTTTTCTAATCATGGCATAATTGAAAGCTTAAAGGTACGAGAATTTAAATTCTACACTATTACAACATGATATAGGGAGGGGGGTACAAATTTGAATAGGAGATTATTTTGCAAGAAATTAAACCCTAAATTATTACAACCAAATTGAATTTGCAAGGCATAATATTTAAATATACAATATTTAAATAAATACAATAAATAAATATTAAATAAAATGTATTATGCAAAAAAAAGTTTTTATTTGTTCATGTATGCAAAAAGTATTTTTTATGTAAAGAAATGTACCGAAATAAATAAAAATTTAATTTATTTGTTTTTAGGGCAAAAAACCCTAATTTCTTAAGAAAATAAATATAATGTATTATTTATGTACAAAAATATATTAACATGTATAAAAATGAAATATATAAAAAAAAGGTATTTTTTAATATAAATAATAATAAAAATAAAAGATAATATTTTTGTGTTTTTATTTCTAAGTTTTTTAATAAAACAAAAGTATATATGTATATATTAAATATGTTAAATATGTAAAAAATAAAATAAATTATTTACAAAAATAAAATATATTCAAGAAAATGTTTTCAATGTGAATAAAAATAAGAAATGGAATAAAAGTATTTTTTTCAATATTTTTAAATTTAAACAAAATAATATAAAAGTATATAAAATGTTTTAATACTAGTAAAAATAAAAATAAATGCCAAATAAATGTAAAAAATTATAAAAATATTTTTGGATCATTTTTTATGTTTGAAAATAAAATATAAAAGTCAGAAATGAAATAAAAATGCAAAAATAATAAAAATACAAAGAAATGGGCCAGGGGGTGTGAAACTGGAAAAGAGGGTGTTAGAAGCAAAACAAGCCATCCAAGCCCATCAGCTTCATCTTCTTCCTCCAGACTTTGAAAAAACGCGCGTTTTCCACACAAACTTGTATCTTCTGATTCAATGCTTTTTTGACAAAACTCAAAACATAAAACTTGTAGAGCATCAAACAACAAATCTAACCATATAAAAAACTTAAGCTAACTCTCAAAGACCAGAGAGAATTTCTATGGCCCTAATTTCTAACCTAGTTTTTTTTCCAGAAAGTTCATGGATGAAATTCTCCTAGCACAATTAATATAAATGAAAACTAAGCACATGTGTTGTTTCAGGGCTATGAATACAATATCTTTCATTCACAACCCTAAGTCTAACTATTCCTAAATAGAGAGATAGAAGTTCATGAAATACTTGTTTCAGTTGAGTTCGAGCTGGACAATGCAACAACTTCCAATGGTGCCTGAGGTTCTTTTGAGCTTGCCTGATGTCCACTGAACCTTTCCCAATGCTTAGTTTATTTTGAAGTGGTATGAATCACGCTACAGAACTCAACCTGCAAAGCTTCCAAACAAAAATGGCAATGTGTGTTAATGGAGTTACAGCAACTTGTAAATGGTCTGGATAGCTCAGGTATGTTGATTGGAATGTGTTTGAAATAGTTTTGGACAAAACGCACGAGGGAATTTGATGGTGGCTTGTGATTTGCAGAACTGGCCCTGTTTTGCAAGAAAAAGTGGTTTTGGAGTATGAGGATGCTTTAGGGGTGAAAGGCTCGTGCTTCTGACTTGCAAGAGTGTATGAAACTTGTTTCAAAACTTTGCTTGAGTTGGTTTTATCAGATATGTGAGTTTTTTCCAACTTCAAGCATTCGATTCTCCCTAACCACAAAGGTGTTTGAGGAGTTCTTGGACAATTTGGAAAGATTGCAACATGTACTATAATCCATCTTTGAAATGCAACTTGAAACTCCAAGTGGAACTATGTGAAAAATGGCCAAGAAGATGGGTCAAAATCTTGCCTAAACTAGGGCAAAATTTCTCTAAGTTAAAAGTTTTAGGTACCCTTGTTCCAAAAATCATAACTTGAGATCCAAGCTTCTTTTGAGAAAACTTTGTGAGTCAAAGTTGTAGAATTTGTGATGGACTACAACTTTCATGTTGTAAGTTTTGTTTGAATCCATTTGCATCTTGGTGAAAAAATGCGACAAAGTTAGGAAAAAATAAGAAAATTTTATAACTTAGAAAATTTCTAAGTTATGAAAATTTTCCATTTTAAACCCTAATTTGCAATTCTGGGTTTCTTGATGAACAATTTTCATAATTTGACATGTCTTGATGAAAAATGACTCTTGACACTTGATTTTGACCAAAAAGTCAAAGTTTGACTTTTCAGTATACAATCAAATTTTGATCAGTTGATTGAAAAATTCATTTGTTAATCCTATGCATTTGAGATCTTTTGAACTTGTTGAATGGGTCAAGATGATGTCATTGAGTCCTTCAGTCCATGGTTGAGCTTGAGTTGCCATTGGCTAGGTTAAACAGTCAAAAAATGCCTTTGTACAATCAAAACCCTAAAAATGACCATTTTGCCCTTTTGGTGATCTGATCAAATTTCTTGTGGAATTGTGATCCAAATTTGATCAAATGGTTCATATGAGTTCATAATGTTGATCTGGTTCAAAATTCATGAGATTTGACTGTCAATTGGCCACAGTTGACTTTTCCCCCAATACAGCTGATTTCTAGGTCAACTGTCCAATTGACTGGGCAAAGATTTGATTCAAGGCTTGAAACTTGGTATGGACAAACTTGTGAGTCCAACATGAAGTAAGAAAGTCACTTTGGGAATTATAGGTCAAAACATCTCTGTGCAAACTCAAACCCTAATTTAGGTCAACAATGCAATGAGGTGTCTTGAGCAGAGCAAACCCTAGCTTGATCTTGATGAGAAATGTTGATGAAATGGGAAGGCAAATTTTGGGGTACAACACATAGCATAAACCATGTTTAATGTGAAGACAATCATCACTGTCAATCAAGTTATCTATTCTACATTGAATCTCGATAGTAGATACCCTTAGTTGATCTCAGTGGATAATTTTCCAAAAGACCTCACAAAAGGTAGTTCTCAATAGAATCTCAGTAGTAGATTCCCCTGGTTGAGCTCGGCAGATGATTTTCCACAAGAACTCGGTAGAAGGTAGCTCTTAAGAGAATCTCGATAGTAGATTCCCCTTGTTGATATTGGCAGATGATTTTTCTAGAAGACCTCGGCAGAAGGTAGTTCTTAACAGAATCTTGGCAGTAGATTCCCCTGGTTGATCTCGGGAGATGATTTTCTAAAAGACCTCGGTAGAAGATAGTTGTCAAAAGAATCTCGGCAGTAGATTTTCCTGGGTGATCTTAGCAGCAAATTTTCCAGAAGGCCTTGGCAGTAGTTAGTCCTTAATTAAATCTCGACAGTAGATTCCCTGGTAAATCTCAATTGTAGATATCCCATTAAGAGCCTCACACATATTTATCAACATTAAGACTTGAGCAGCCTCACGTGGTCGCATCAATATTTCATTGTAAGCAACCATACGAGTATTAGAAGCCTCATGCATGTCCATCTTCATTTCATTAGTAGGAAACCTTACATGCTTGAGCATACTCATGCAGTTCCATCATCATTTCATTCAAGTATAAGTAGCCTCATACATTTCCCACTAGCATTTAAGTGTAAGCATTCTTACGCATCTCACTCATAACATTATCATAATCACATCAAGCATACATTACAAAAATACCATGCATCCATAAAGCATACATACAACATCATACATGGAAATCATATCAAAGGAATTATCATCAAGCATTACAAAAATCACGCACTACTAAAGCACACATAATCATATCAGACATATCAAACATCCAATGTATAGGCCCTTGAATACTTCAAAAAATTCTCAGACCTATTAACCACCTAAATCACCTGCGCAAATTAAAAATTCAAATCTTAGCACTACTCATTTTCACACTATACTTCGGTTAAGAACATACATAATAGTTAGAGTTACCATAGTAAAAGTTACACTAGGCAACTTACCTACGATTCATATCTAAAGCCTAGTTATCATTATCCTACGGGCATACTATTCAATGTTTTAATTATCAAGTCACACTTTGCAAGTTTCAATTACTAAAAAAAATCAGTAATCAAATTCCAGTATCAAATTTTAAACCCGTATTATTTATCCCCTAGATTGTGATAAATATACAAAAATATGTGATACTTACTATGTTAGTCCCTGAGTGATAGCAAGTTGTTTTACAAACCTTTTCAACTATATTGGATTAGTCCCTTGTCAAAGATAGAGTTGATACCCACATTATTTACCTCCTAGGTTGTGGTAGGAGTGCAAAATTTGTGATATAGCTTATTATGTTGGTCCCTGAGTGGTAATAAGCTATCACTAGCGTCCTTTTTCATATCTATCTGATTAGTTTCTGTGAAAAGATATATATGTTAATTTATGCTCCGGGCATGGATAGGTTATCCGCGCCATCCTTGCCCATTTTTCCACTTTTTTACTTATTTACTTTCAAAGCTATTTTTCAAATATTTCAAAACCTTTTGGTCAAATTTTGTGGTGTTCCATTATTTAATAACCCTCTAATCGGAACATGCGAGAGCTTCGTATCTCGCACTCTTCAATCGAAGAGTGATTAAATAGGAGTTGTTGTCATATCCCAAATTTGTCTGTCTTATTTTCTAACAGACAAATAATTTTCAAACTTTTTTTTTATATATTTCTTTGGTTTATTTACCCTAATATTTTGGGTTTTATAGATGTTTATTTTCAATTTATTTCGCTTATTTAAAAATATATAATAATTTGCTTTAAACTATTTGTATTTCTTAAAATAACAAATATTTTTCCACCATTCATATGCTTTCAAATACCTTTTTGTTTTGAATAAATGAGACACCACAATTGGTAGAGAGATAAGGCTTGAAAGCATAAGGTCACACGTTTGAGTCTTACTAGTTTTATTTTTATTAACATTTTTCTTTTATTTGTTACTAACTTTATTTCCATTTTTAAAATCACAAAATTAGATTTTTTATTATTTTAATTTTAATTTTAATTTCGTTTTTATTTTAGGGAATTTTTTAAAAATAATTATTTATTTGATTTTATGCATTTTTCACCAAAAAGGAGTGTAAAAATTATAATAAATACCAAAAATATTTTATTTTCTGGTTAGTTGTTTCTTATTGGTCTGTCTGTGTCATACTCAGCTTCTGATTAATCAGCTTATGATAAAAGAAGATCTGATTCATTTAATTTTTAGTTTATCCCTTTTTTGCCCTTTAACCAGATTTTTACACTTTATAAATAATCTTCTGTTTTCACAGTTTAGATCATCCCTATTCTCTCATAGCTTACACACCTCATTCACAAATAACACTTTTGCAATTTCTTTTCAAAACTTATTTTCAAAACTGTTTTCAACTTTTTTATTTTGGCTAATGATTAAAATATGAGGGCTCCCTTTTATTTTCAATACTATCTTTTTTAATTTATTTTATTTACTATTCTAACCGGATCATTCTGATGGTTCTTTTTAAATCAACAATTCTACACATCACCAATTATCAACTCTCACACACTCTTGTTTTCAACTCTTTTATTTTATTAACATTTTTTCAATTTGCTTTTATACCATATGATGATAGTTGTCTGATGGTACCTCTTTTTTAAACTAACAATTTTTTCAACCCTTCTACAATTCACAACAAATTCTTTTAAACAAGTTTTTTTTTCCTGATTGTTTAATTTACTTTCAACCATAAGACAATATTATCTGATGATATTTTTTTTCAAATTATATTTTGTAATAACAACTTTATCACAATACACTTTGTATATTAGCAACTTTTCAAACCTCTGTTTTTACGACCGATAGAGATTACTAACAAAAGTTCAAGTTTTTTTACATAAACAAAAACCCTTTTTTAATTAAGTCAAACCATAAAGTCATAGTATAAACAAAAAAAAAATACACAAGAAGGTCTGACACTAAAAAATAACCCTTTACGTTTGTATCACCATCAAAATTCAAACGCAGAAGCAAGCTTTTGTTCTCCCAACACAATGGATATAGCTAGAACAACAATTTCAAACTTACAATTTTTACAGGTTGAAAGATACGCAGAGTTGTCAAGATTTATATGTTGTTCTTGGTGCTTATTGTGTTCTACTTACGATGGAAGGCAAGACACGTAAAAGGTTTTGGAAATCGGTATGAGATATGGTAATCCTCCTGTTCACACACAAACCATCACTAACCTGTGAAAAAAAACAAAAACTTAAAACTTTTGTTCCAAAATGATTTAACAATCTCAACAACAAACAACAACAGCAAATTCAAAAGAAAAGAAATCAGATTGCATCCAAGCCCAATCGTAGAATGCCTCACTATGTCGTTACAGTCACGAAGCCGCTCCCTCCTCTATTTATTGTTAATAATAAATCTAACAAATTTTAAATAATTATTAACTAATTGTCTAATTACTAGAATACTCCTTACTCATCTAAATTCTCATTATTCCACAACATATCAGCACATCACACATCATACTCAACAAAACATCATATATTCATCAATAATTCATAAATACTCACAATTAATTAATTAATTAAGTAATTACGACAAATAGTGGTGGCGACTCTCTTCTTTTTGCCAGTTATGACAGATGGCGACTCTGTTGGGGAAATAACCCTTAAGTTAGAGTTTATCCTATCTTCAGCTTTAGGACTTCTTGGGTTTTCAATTTTCTTTATTTATTTTTGTTTTATTCATTGTTCTCGCATTTATCATATTTAGTTTTCCTTCAATTTTGTTATTTTGTTATATATTTGTTGGTGGGATCTATTTGTAGGATAAAACCTTAGATAAGGGGTTGTCTATTGGCCAAGGAGTTTAACATGTCCTTAAGTTTTTGTGACAACTTAGTTCAGAGTGGAGTGGGTTAAAAGAAATATCTTTGTAGGGCTATCCTATCTTGAAGTTAGGACTCTGACTTTAATCAACGACTCTGGAAACCTTACCCAAAAAAATATAAATCCTCATGGTAAGACTTTATATAACCTACAAGACAAAAGTCTTGGTCTACAAAAAGGCTCCACTTAAGGGAGGCCCTTGTGCCTTTGTCCTTACGTGTTATCCATGATACCCTTAGAATCCACCCTTATGGGGGGTTGGGTAGATAAACTTAGACTCTCCCATATGAGTCCTCCTATAGTATGTTTTATTTACATCTTATCTTTCATATGGAGCCTTCCCTGAGGGACATTCTTTTACAATCCCTGAACCTATAAGTGTTTCCTTTTGTATATCAATATCCTTAAACCCGTAAGGGTTTCCTTTTATTTATCATAATCTCTAGTCTGTAGGAATTTCCCTTTATAAATTATAACTCCTAGCCTATAGGTGTTTACTGTGGAAAATGGTAAACAACCGTTGGTCCTCCCGAAGTCCTAAAACTAAGGATAACTCGCAAGATCGACCAGTTGATCTTAAGACATGTGCTAAGAGTTTTGTTATTATACTTATTCTATCGAAATCCTTGTTAAGGGAAACAATTTTCCGTGATTAAGGGAACAAGTATAACGACTTTCCACACTATGAATCGATTGACTGACTGGTGACTCGTGACCGGAAGAAGGTATTCATATGAAAATAAGATTCAATAAAGTAACTGACTGGTGACTCGTGACCGACAGAGAGCATTGAATTGTTTACGCGAATTAGAAAATAACGTAAAGACTTTGTTTGACAGTAAATAGAAAGCGAATAAAGTATTCAAAAGAGATAATTGACAAAATAAAGGATTTTCATTAAAATAAAAGTGGTGATTCACGTACGTATTTGTTTCCTAACGCTCTAAATGACAGAGTTTTGACAAGTGATTTGAGCATACAAGTGAACACACAAAAAACTACACTACATCTGCTTATTTATAATATTTACAATGTAACTGCCTAGATGAAATCTACGGACAATATTAAAATCTCGAGACAACTGCTTCACTGGATATCGCCACCTATTTGGCGCTTAAACAAATTGTAAATCGCTGATGAGTTTGAAATTTAAATCTTCCCTCTCCTAGATTCTGAATGTAAACCGCTTCTGACTCGCTTTGATACTTTCCCTTTGGCAAGATTTAAAAATCAACAACAATTCCTCTAAGTCCAGAAACCCTTTTGGTTGACAAAAACCAATTTCGACCATTTTCCTTGTCTTTCACCCTTTGGTCGACTAAACCAGTTTCGACCATTTCTTAACATATATTCTTTTATTTCCTTTTGGTCGACCTGCTCAGTTTCGGAAGTTTGGCGTGACATTCCCTTTAAACATTAAATCTAGTTTAATAAAACCAAATTTTCAAACACTTTGGCCCCAATTTCCCCAAAACCCCTACATTAGAGGATGACCCTTAGCTTATGAGAATATCCTCATTTAATACACGTGCTTGAATACCTTAAGATTTTTCAAGGTGACAAAATGCCCCCCAGAGATCCCATTTTCGAATTTAGGCTCATATGAGATAGTGGTATCTTTGAAGCGTCGGTTTTACCATTTGACTAAACCGTTTCCATCCCTCCAAAAGTGAACGTTAATGTTCCTCCATTTTCGTGACGTCATGTAATCAACGATCTTGTGATTTCTTTATGGCTTTAAGCCAAATTTTAATGGCACCTTTCTTTATCTGTCTTATATATATCTTCCTCTATTCTACATATTTTATACATGTTTTGAATTTGCTGGTTTCAAACACAATTTTACCAGCTTGTTGATTCGACGAATATTCATTCTGTCGAAATTCTGACTTCTTGAAGAATGGGCTTATACTTTTTTAAGTACTTACCATTTACCCTTAAGATCCATCGATATGGGGCTAACTCCTCAAGTTCATAGGAATTATTTGAAAAAATTGCATCACCTTAAAAGGCCCTTCCCAAATTGGGGACCATTTCCCTAAGACTCTATCATTTTTGTCCATAGGTAATATTACTTTCCATACTAAAGTGTCGACAACAGATACTTTATCTTTTACTTTTTTATTATAAGCTCTGGAACCTCTTTCTTTCTGTCTTATTAACGAATCAAGGGTCTGTAACGTCCGTAATTTAATTAATTATTTAATTAAATTATTTTGGGAATATTTGTGAAGTTGTGTTGTGATTAATTGCATTTATTTATTTTATTAAGTGGTGAAATAATATTAGAAAGATAATATTATTTGATGTGGGCTTGTTTTAAAGGAATAGAAGTAGTAATAAGGGGGTGTTGTAGTTTTAAGCCCATTAAGGAATAAAGAGAATAATAGGTTATTTTATTATTGTTAGAAAGAATAGAAAAGAAGAAGCAGTAAGAAGAATAAGGGTTAGAAAGAAGAACGTGAAAGTTGTTGGAAAAGAGGAAAAGAGGCAAAACGGGAATTCAACCGAAAGTTATAGAGCAACCTTCAATCCAAGGTAAGGGTGGGGTTCTGACTCTATAATAGGGTTCATGATAATTGGTATGTGGGGTTAGATGTGAAAGTGTTTTTTTATTCATGATTGAATTATATGTTGTTATATGATGAGAATTGTTGATTGGAAGATGAATAATGATGTCCCAATGCTATTTATTTGATGTAGAATTATATAATCGTAAGAGATGATTATCTGTGATTAGAGGATGTTTTTAGGGCTTAAAGTATGGAACCCGTAGTGAAAATGCAGAGAAATTGCAGAAATTACCCATAACAGAGAAGTATGTGTCGATACAAGAAGGTTTAGAGACTCAGTATGAGTCAACACGAAGGGGTCATGCGTCGATACATGAGTGCTTTTAGACTCAGGATGAGTCGACACGAAGGAGCATGTATCGATACATGCATTGTGATAGACTCAGTATGAGTCTATATAAGGGAGTAATGCATCGAATCATGTAGCGTGTTAAACTCAGTACGCGTCAATCCAAGGCGTTATGCGTCAATCCATGTTGTCTGGTTTTTGGCAGAATCAGTTTGAGAATGCTGTAACTTGAGTTTTCGGACTCCGTTTGAGGTACCGTTCGAAGCGTTAAAGGGATAACGCAATGAAATTCATTATTAAGGATTAAAATGAAGAATAGGAAGGATAATCCTAGTACCCAAGTTAGGAATTGGATTAGTTCCTGTGTTGATCGTTATGTCGGTTTTTGTGAAGAATGTGGATGATGTAGTATTACAGAATAGTAATATGTAGAGGTTTGGTAATCTAGAAGTAAGCCTTAGTTGACTAACTAATTATAGGCAATATCTTGTTATAGGCTTATGGCCAATGTTGTGAAAATGATAAGTTATTGTTGTATTACTGTACGACTGAGTTGTTGATGAGATGATGTTAATGAGAGTTTGGTTTGATGAATTATGATGTATAAATGATGTTTGATGATTTATGATGATAAATGATGTTGATGAATGATGTTGATGAAAATATGTTGAGATGCTTTTAAGATGTAGGCTTTTGGCCGAAGATGATGTTGTATTAAGATGTTGTCAATTATGGAGTTGTCATTACATTCATGATTGTGTCGCATACATTGCATTTTGAGATGGAGCGTATGCTCGTTGAGATGGTCTGTATTGGCGAATATTGAGATGAAGGCTTATGCCTTGTTGATGCCTCTATTAATTGGCAATTTTTGAGATGGGAGTTCTGCTCCAATGGTACATTTGCGTAGTATTGAGTCACATTATTTGATTGCATAAATAGGTTGTGCATTGAAGTGGTATATGTGTATATTATTGATATTCTGTTATGATGATTGTTGTTTGTAATATGAGAAGTGGTGATGTTAGGTGATCTAATTTAATATATTAATTATCATACGCTTTATCATATTGTTAGATATCTCACCCCTTCTGTTTGAATGTTGCCCTTATGTTGGTAACGTGCAGGTAATCGAGAGTGAAGGCTGTATACCTTCAATAGCTCGAGTCGATGTCATTTCTCTGATATGTAACACTCGGGGGGATGACGCTTGTTGCTTTTGATTGTTGATTATTCAGTTGTTGAACTTTAAGTTTATTTTATTAAGTATGTGTTATTTTTAAGTTGCTGTAACAATGATAAATATGTTATTAAGAATTCCGCTGCGTAGATGTTTAAATTGTTGAGTTTTTTAATTAAAGTATTATGCTGATGGTTCATCTGAAGTTTTAAAGTGTTATATATCCACGATGAATGCAATGAGTTTTAATGATGAATTTGTGGCATCCTCATTCGTTTGCGTGAATGATTTTACAACTCTGATTTATTTATAATTTCCGGGTAGAAATGGGGTGTTACAAAGTTGGTATCAGAGCAAAAGGTTGGTCCGACCTTGTCGTCGAGTCGTAGTTGTATAATAATCGAGTATTGTTAATTTGAGTTCTAACCGTTGTTTATGTTGTAGTGATAAGTTGAGATGGCTGGAAGGAATGATGCTGCACTTGCTGCTGCTTTAGAAGCAATGGCTCATGTGATGGAAAATCAACCGAATGCTGACGGGAATGCTGGACCTCATAGCTTGGCGACTTTCCAAAGAGAGAATCTGCCTATGTTCAAGGGAAAGTATGATCCTGACGGAGCATTGGAGTGGTTGAAAGAGATTGAGAGAATCTTCTGTGTGATGGACTACACTCCAGCGCAGAAGGTTCGGTATAATACTCATATGCTAGTAGTCGAGGCTGATGACTGGTGGCTAGAGACGTGTCAGAAGTTGGAAGCTGCAGGTGAAAATGTCACTTGGGATGTGTTCCGTAGGGAATTTCTGAGGAAGTACTTTCCTAAAGATGTCCGTGGTAAGAAGGAAATTGAATTCCTTGAGCTGAAGCAAGGGAATATGTCTGTTGTTGAGTACGCTGCCAAGTTTTCCGAGTTAGCGAAGTTTTATCCGCATTACGGTGAAGCGAATGATGAGTTTTCAAAGTGTATCAAATTTGAGAACGGGTTGCGCCCGGAGATCAAGAAGGCAGTTGGATACCAGAAGATTCATGTCTTTGTTGATTTGATTGATAGTTGCAGGATTTATGAAGAGGATAATAATGTTTATTACAAGATTATCAGTGAGAATAGGGGTAAGCACCAACAGAATCGTGGTAAGTCTTATGATACCCCATCTGGTAAAGGTAAACAGGAAGTTGCTCAGGGTCAGAGGACTAGTGGGGGAAATGCTCCTACTGGTGTGGTTTGTTTTAAGTGTGGAAAATCTGGGCACAAGAGTAATGTATGCACTAATGAAGTGAAGAGGCGTTTCTGTTGTGGTAAGAACAGACATGTTGTATCTGAGTGTGAACATAAGGATGTGATTTGTTTCAATTATAGAGAAGAAGGGCACATTGGTAGCCAGTGTTAAAAACCAAAGAAGGCGCAGGAAAGTGGTAAAGTGTTTGCTTTGGTTGAGGATCAGACAGCTATCGAGGACAGACTTATCAGAGGTACATATTTCATTAATGGTACTCCTTAATTACTATTATTGATACCATTGCTACTCATTGTTTTATTGCTGCTGATTGTGTTGAAAGATTGGGTCTTATGTTGTCTTCTTTGAATGGAGAAATGGTCGTCGATACTCCAGCCAAGGGGTCGGTGACTACTTCTTTTGTGTGTTTAAAGTGTCCCTTGTCGATCTTCGACAGAGACTTTGTTGTTGATTTGGTGATGTTAATGAGAGTTTGTTTTGATGAGATGATGTTAATGAGAGTTTGTTTTGATGAATTATGATGTATAAATGATGTTTGATGATTTATGATGATAAATGATGTTGATGAATGATGTTGATGAAAATATGTTGAGATGCTTTTAAGATGTAGGCTTTTGGGCAAAGATGATGTTGTATTGAGATGTTGTCAATTATGGTGTTATCATTACATTCATGATTGTGTCGTATACATTTCATTTTGAGATAGAGCTTATGCTCGTTGAGATGGCATGCATTGGCGAATATTGAGATGAAGGCTTATGCCTTGTTGACGCCTCTATTAATTGGCAATTTTTTAGATGGGAGTTCTGCTCCAATGGTACCACATGCATTTGCATAGTATTGAGTCGCATTATTTGATTGCATAAAGGGGTTGTGCATTGAAGTGGTATATGTGTATATTGTTGATATTGTGTTACTATGTTTGCTGTTTGTAATATGAGAAGTGGTGATGTTATGTGATCTAATTTAATATATTAATTATTATACGCTTTATCATATTGTTAGATATCTCATCCCTTCTATTTGAATGTTGCCCTTATGTTGGTAACATGCAGGTAATCGAGAGTGAAGGCTGTATACCTTCAATAGTTCGAGTTGGTGTCATTGCTCTGATATGTAACACTCGGGGGGATGAACGCTTGTTGCTTTTGATTGTTGATTATTCAGTTGTTGAACTTTAAGTTTATTTTATTAAGTATGTGTTATTTTGAAGTTGTTGTAACGATGATAAAGATGTTATTAAGAATTCCGCTGCGTAGATGTTTAAATTTTTGAATTATTTAATTAAAGTATTATGCTGATGGTTCATCCAAAGTTTTAAAGTGTTATATATCCACGATGAATGCAATGAGTTTTAATGATGAATTTGTGGCATCCTGATTCGTTTGCGTGAATGATTTTACAACTCTGATTTATTTATAATTGCCGGGTAGAATTGGGGTGTTACAGGGCCAACATCCTTTCTTCATCTAAGTAGACAAGCTCGTCCGCCATCATATTCCAGTAATCCTCAGATGGTATTTCATGTTGTCTTTGGATTCTTATTGATTTAACATGTATCTCCACTGGTAATATTGCATCATGCCCATATGCAAGTTGAAATGGAGTAGTTAATGTTGCTTCCTTAGGGGAAGTTCTACATGCCCATAAGGCTTGATCTAGTGTTTTATGTCAATTCCTTGGCTTCTTTCCTACATGCTTCTTAATTAGGATAATTATTACTTTATTGGAAGCTTCGACTTGGCCATTTTCCTGAGCATAGTAAGGAGTAGAAGTTAACAATTTAATTCCAACTTCTTGCGTAAATTCTTGCATTTTTCGTCTAGTAAACATTGATCCTTGGTCAGTTGTAATTGTTTCTGGAATTCCAAACCAACACATGATGTGATTTTGTATAAAATCAATAACAGCTTCTTGATTGACATTTGGTAAGGCTACTGCCTCGACTCATTTTATAAAATAATCAATACTAATTAAAATATACCTTTGCTGTTTTGATGACACTGGTTTTATTTTTCCAATCACATCTAAAGCCCATCCTCTGAATGTATAGGGTTTTATAATTGCATGTAATTCACTTGCAGGAACATGTTGTATGCCCCCATGCACTTGGCACTCTTGACAACATTTAGCAAATTCGATGCAATCTTTTAGCATTGAAGGCCAATAGACACCTGAACGCACCAAAAGCCATTTAATTTTATGTCCTGCTTGATGTGCGCCACATGCTCCACTATGCACATTTGACACTGCTACATATGCCTCACTTTCTCCAAGGCATTTAAGCAATATTCCTTCAGCAGTTTTCTTAAATAATTCGTTCTCTATCAAAACATGACTGAGGGCGCGAAACATGATCTTACGATCTGTCGACCATGTAGGGATGCGCAGATAGTCGGCCAATGGATTTCGCCAATCATTCTCTTGCCCATTGTCAACAGTTAAAATCTGAAAATATTTGGCATCTACAACCCAAACTTTATTATTGACAAATCTGAAGGAGATAACCAAGTTTCTCGAACGTTATCTCTTACCTGAATAAGTTCTTCATTTTGGTCTTTCTTGTATCCTGAAGCTTCTTGTGCTAGGGCATTAGCCTCTTCATTCTCTCGTCGAGGTATGTATCGAATACCCACTTGTTCAAATTGCTTTAACAATCTAATAGTAATCACAAAATACATGATTAAATTTTCTTTAACACATATGTATTCCTTTGATACTTGTTTAATTACTAATTCAAAGTCTCCTATAATTTCGACGTTCCTTGCTCCCAATTCTAGTAGTAGTTCAAGTCCTATTACTAAAGACTCGTATTCTGCTTCATTATTTATACATATACTGTTGATTCTATACTTGAACTCTGCTAGAATTCCACTGGGGGAAATTATAATTCCTCCTATTCCAACTCCATTTTTATGGCTAGAACCATCAAAGTATAATTTCCATGGCGCTGGATCTACATAATTCTGAGGCATACCAACCATTGAATGGTCGACCAAGAAATCTACCACCACTTGTCCCTTCATTGCTTTTAAGGGCACATAAGTCAGAGAATACTCTGTTAATGCTAAAGCCCATTTACCAATTCACTTATGTAAAATCGGTTTGGACAACATGTGATTAATAACATCGAAATGAGAAGATACATACACATCAACACGCTTTATATATTGCTTTAATTTAATACAAGAGAAATACAAGAAAATACATAGTTTTTCTATATCACTATACCTAGTTTCAGGATCATTAAGCATTCGACTAAGATAATATATAAGTCTCTCAACACCTTTTTCATCCTGTTGGACTAACATACTTCCTATAGTCGAATCTGAGGCTGTAATATATAACCTCATATGCCTACGTCTAACAGTAGGTGCCAATATTGGAGGCTTCACTAAGTAGTCTTTGATTTTTTCGAAAGCCTCTTGATGCTCCTCTTGCCAAACGAAATCCTCATTCTTTAGTCGAAGTAGTGGTGAAAATACTTTGGTTTTTCCACTTAAGTTGGATATGAACCTCCTTAGGAAATTTATCTTGCCCAACAAAGACTAAAGTTCCTTTTTGGTCGATGGAGGTTTGACGTCCATGATGGCTTTGGTCTGGCTTTGATTCACTTCTATGCCTTTTTTATGCACCACAAAGCCAAGAAAATCACCTTGCTGCACACAAAAAGCACATTTTAATGGATTCATTTTTAATCCATATTTCCTCATCCTTTCAAAAGACTCTCGAAGGTGTTGCAGATGAATCGATTTACTGTTCGACTTTATTACAATACCATCAATATAAACTTGCATGAAATCTTCAATAAAATCATGGAACATAGAATTGATTACCCTTTGATATGTCGCTCTGGAATTTTTCAAACCGAATGGCATGACAACCCATTCATAGATTCCCAGTGCCCCTGGGAAGCAAAATGACGTCTTCGGTACATCTCCATCTGCAATCAAAATTTGGTTATAACTAGAATAACCATCAAGCATACTTAAATATTCAAAACCGGGAGCAGAGTCGACCAACATTTCTGCCATAGGCATATCATATTCATCTTTATGAGTGACAACATTTAAATCTCTAAAATTGATGCACACTCTTAATTTTCCATTTTTCTTAATTACTGGCACTATGTTTTCCAACCAGTAGACATACCTTGCAGTTCTTATGAATCTGCTTTTAGAGGAGTCTTTCTATCTCCTCTTTGATTTTAGACATTATTGCTGGAGAGAAGCGTCTGGGAGTCTGCTTCACTGGTTTCTTTCTAGCTTTTATTGGTAACTTTAGTTCGACCAAATCCCTACTTAAACCTGGCATTTCCTTATAGTCCCAAGAAAAACAATCTTTAAATTCTTTACATAAAGATATTACCTTAGACTTTAACTTTTGGTCGATGTTGGCGCTGATATAAGTTGGTCTTTTATCCCCCTTTTCACCAAGATCTATTTCTTCTAAAGGGTCTTGTGGCTACATTCTTTCTGGTGCCATCAAATCCTTTTCGAAGCCTAAGGGTTCTTCATCATATATGCAGTCCAGACGCTGCTTATCGATGTTTTCTTCGACCACTTCTTTTTTATCTGGTGGCTTTGGCTCAATAGCCAAAGTAGCTCCTTCATTCAGAATTTGTGTCTTATTGGCTTCGACAACCATATTTTCTTCAGCCTCTAGCGCCGAATTTATTTTACTTTCAGCAATATACACCGAAATCCTTTTCATAGCATCTAGCTCAGACATCATCACTGATATCTCCCCATCCTGTCGGCCGGTTGTCACAGTATGGATCCTAAAGACGTTCCACATCCCATATAAAACTATGGGTCTCATGTAACTTCAACGAGACAAATGCCTCATCAAGGTTGGCATACACATCTTCAATAGGTTGACATGGGTAAATGTTAGCTAATTTCCTGTCAAATTTCTTCTTGCCGACATTGTTCACGTCTACCCTAAAATATCCTTGATCAGCTTCAATGTTATCGACAATACCATATTCCCTCCAAATCACCAAATGCTGGTGCATAAAATATGGTACAACCCATACACCGTGCAGCCAATCCCTCCCTACTAAGAGGTTGTAACTTGGCTTTCCTTAAATCACCATGAATATAGTCGGCGTAGTAACAGAGCCGACAATAATATCAACTTGGATCACTCCGATAGTGTTTCTAGTCCTTCCTTTGTAGTCTGATAAGACCATGTTATGAGATTTAACATCGGTGTCATGTTTACCAATTTTATGCAATATGTGATGTGGCATAATGTTTACCGTAGCACCACAGTCTAGCAACAACTTGTTGATAGCCACCCCTTCAAGCTTAGCCCTTATTAAAAGAGGCTTCAAATGGCTCCTCATGGCCATATCTGGTCTTTCAAAGAAAGCATCTTGGTTCTCAATCGAACCATTATTCATCACAAAGTAACATGTTGGATTGTGTAAAGCCATCTCCTCAGCATTAACCTCTGCTGAATCTTCCACTTCAGTTAAGCAATCATATTCTGCTGGCAGAATTGCTACCATATTAACTAAGATATTAAAACTCTCTTCAGACTCAGACTCAAAATTGTATGTAGCTTCTTCAGAACACTTAGCAACTGGTCGAATCAAGAACTCTTTGATTCGTTCTTTTACAGAGGAATCAACCTTCACTTTATACTGCTTCTGATTTCCAACATTGTTTACAGCAATCTGGAAAACAGATGCTTGCCTCTCAGCCGACTTTCGATGTTGGAAGCGTCTCCAATGAGTTTAAGTCATGGGATTCTTCCCCATGTAATTTTCAGAAATATGACTTTTCCTCTCAGACTTAAACTCATGTCGGTAGTTAATAACCGACTTTCCTTTGTTTGGGTCTCTAGCAATCGCACCATCAATTGGTGCCCCCCTTCTCCCTTGAGGCTTAATCCAAGTACCGTTAGGAGCTTTTGCTGAAGGAATATAACTTCTTGGTTTAGCATGGGAGTTTCCCACAATTCTTCTTGGGTCCCTTGGTGTAGGGAACCTTTGATTGTACGGGTTGCCCTTGTTATTTTCTAACTACAGCTTCTGGAAATTTTCAGCAGCTATTTTGTCAGTCAAGGCGCCACACCTAGGACACAAGCAAGCTTGCGAACCTTTGTTCTTACAGCGGTAAAGGAAGTCTAGAAAGTCCTCCTCAAGCCTTGGGTACACATAATTAGGAAACTCAGTAATTTCTACCATGTTGATGTCAACAGGGTCAAGAAACAAAGCCTCCTCTTTCTTAAGAGGATCAATATCAATCTTCATTTTTCGTGTAGCAAATTTCAATCTACCCTCCTGCAGTGATTTTTGTACGAGATCCCTGAAAACATAACATTGAGAGGTTGTGTGGCCAAGATAATAATGAAATTTACAAAAACCTCTTTTCTGTCGTTGTTCTAATGGTGGTAACTTAGCACCTGGGTGTACTAAAATTTGACCATCTTTAATTAACAAATCAAAAATTTCTTCACATTTAGTAACATCAAACATATAAGTTTTCTACCGTATTTTTTCCTTTAGCAGGAAATAGTGATTTACATTCATATGTTGGCCCTGACTTCATTTCAGCCACGTCGATCTCTGCCTCTGTTGGTGAGGTATATTCGTCCTCACAAATGGGATATGTGTCATCATAATCTTTGAAGGATACTTTTTCTTTCTTAGTCCTAGCCTTAGTATGTCTGACCTTTTCTAGTCACAGACGCTCTAGATGTCAAACTCTATCAGCTAACTGTGACATACTCTTCACGAAGGTCAGATCTATTTTCTTCCTAATGGAATAATCTAAACCTCCAGCAACCATTTGAACAAGCTCATGTTCTGGTATTTGAGTAAAGCATCTTGCTTTCAATGACCTAAATCTATTTAGATAATCATCAATGGTTTCAGCAAACCTTCTTTTAATGTTTGACAATTCAACCAAACTAATTTTTGTGTGGCCCTCATAAAACTGTTCATGGAAAAGTTTTTCCAACTTAGTCAATGAGTCAATCGAATTTGGAGGCAAAATGGTAAACCACGTGAAAGCTGCCTTAAAAAGGGAAGAAGGAAAATGTTTTACCCTTAAGTTTTCATTATTCGACATATCCCCAGATTCAGTCAAATACCTAGCAATACGTTCCACTATCGACTCTCCAGATTCTCCCCTGAATTTCGTATAATGAATTTTCCATCCTCTAGGGTTTTCAGTCTGTAAGATATATTCAGACAAAGGGAAAAATATGTTGGCCTCTGAAGTTTGGTATTAATACCATTCCTATCCATAATTCTTTTGACAATGGTGGTTAGATAATTTTCTACGGCTAAATCCTCTTGTTGAATTTGTTCAACAATTTGATCATCCTCTTGATGTCGATGTACTAATTCCCTAGGTGGATCGACAATCAAATTCCTTGGAGGTACTAGCACTTATCCCTGATGGACAGTTTCATCATGTATTGCCCCCATGTCAATTTGACCAGGGGCATCTAGTCGAACAAGTGGCGCCTGTCGAATAGGTTTTGGGGGAGCACCTAAAAAATTACACAAACGTGTTAATTGGGCAATCACATGTCGATTTTTTTCAACGGACTGCCTATTAGTCTCACTTGACTCTTATACTATAGGATTAAATACATTACCCATTTGGTTAGTTAACATATTAACCAACTGATGGTTACTATCATCCATTTGTTGCCTTAACACTGCTACTGAAGTGTTAGTGAGAGGCGGTACTATTGGTTGAGAAGGCATTCCTCTAATTTAGTTGCCTCTATTATTTCCTCCTGGTGCAAATCCTTGAAAAGGGGAGTTCAAATTTTGAACATTATCTGACACCACTGTTGCATTCGACGTTGACTGGTATCCTGGCATTATGGAATATGGAATTCCATAAACAAGATCCACATTACCAAAATGAGGCACATTAGGTATGGTGGTCATAGTCATTACAGGCCTTGGGCTTCCCAGTGGAGCCTGAGAAATTTGTGCGGAACCTGCTACAGTTGACCCAACTGGAGGAAAAGGTGAAACTTGAGAAACTAATGGATTAGTAGTAGTTAAAGTTCGTGACGGTATTTCATCTGCGTTTGGATTATCAGGAATTGTCATTCTTAATATATGCTTCCTAGATGATGGTTTATTATATTATTTAGTTAACTTTCCATTTCTAAGCTGCATACACTTAAGACAAATTCTTAGCACTGTGTCCCACTGGGCGTGCCAATTTGTTTACTGTGGAAAATGGTAAACAACCGTTGGTCCTCCCAAAGTCCTTAAAACTAACAGTAACTCGAAAAATCGACCAATTGATCTTAAGACATGTGCTAAGAGTTTTGTTATTATACTTATTCCATCGAAATCCTTGTCAAGGGAAACAGTTTTCCGTGATTAAGGGAACAAGTATAACGAATTTCCACACTATGAATCGATCGACTGACTGGTGACTCATGACTGACAGAAGGTATTCATATGAAACTAAGATTCAATAAACTAACTGGCTCGTGACTCGTGACCAACAAAGAGCATTGAATTGTTTACGTGAAGTAGAAAATAACGTAAAGACTTTGTTCGACAGTACATAGAAAGTGAATAAAGTATTCAAAAGAGATAATTGACAAAATAAAGGATTTGCATTGAAATAAAAGTGGTGATTCACATACGTCAAGCACTTCTTCCCTCTTTGTTTCCTAACGCTCGAAATGACAGAGTTTTGACAAGTGATTTGAGCATACAATTGAACACACAAAAATATACACTAAATCTGCTTATTTATAATATTTACAATGTAACTGCCTAGATGAAATCTACGGACAATATTAAAATCTTGAGACAACCGCTTTACTGGATGTCGCCACCTATTTGGCTCTTAAACAAATTATAAACCGCTGGTAACTGTTGATGACTTTGAAATTTAAATCTTCCCACTCCTAGCTTCTAAAAGTAAACGACTTCTGACTCGCTTCAACACTTTCCCTTTGGCAAGATTTAAAAATCAACAACAATTCCTCTAAGTCCAGAAACCCTTTTGGTTGACAAAAACCAATTTCGAAAATTTTCCTTGTCTTTCACCCTTTGTTCGACTAAACCAATTTCGACCATTTCTTAACATATATTCTTTTATTTCCTTTTGGTCGACCTGGCTCAGTTTTGAAAGTTTGGCGTGACATTCCATTTAAACATTAAATCTAGTTTAATAAAACCAAATTTTTAAACACTTTGGCCCCAATTTCCCAAAAACCCCTACTTTAGAGGATGACCCTTAGCTTATGAGAATATCCTCATTTAATACACGTGCTTGAATACCTTAAGATTTTTCAAGGTATCAATAGGGTGTCCCTTTGTATGTCATAATCCCTAGCCTGTAAGGGTTTCCTTTGTATGTCATAATCCCTAGTCTGTAGGGGTCCCCTTTTGTATATCACAATCCTTAGCCCATAGGAGCTTCCGTTTTCTTTTTGTCATAATCCCTAGGTTGTAGGGGTTTCCTCATTTCCATATCTATCCTTAAAGTCATATAGGTGTCCTTAGGTTTATATTTATCCTAACTCCTCATTGCATTGCATCTCCATGAATTTTTTTTAGCATACCCTAAAAGACAGAAAAAACATTTTTTTCATACCCATTCATTTTCATAAATAAATTTTCATATCATAAACCTCACATCTCTTTCCACTTTCGCCCTTATACAACTATCATCCAGCTAGCAGGTTTCCTGATACTTAAAAATGAACTCAAAGAAAGTATTAAGAAGTTGAGGAACTCAAGGGATACATGTCCTATTAAGGAGAGAAGGTAACCTTTCACCATGCCAACCACATGCCTACCTAGCTCCTCTGATGCCATTATCACGAGTGATTCCCCATATCAAGAACATTTTCCCTATCAACAGAATTGGTATTCCCTACAGAAGAAAATACAAAGGTCACCCCTTACTTTAACAATGAAATAATATCCAGAAGTATCCCCTAAACTCAGTGGATCAACAAAGAAGCTCATCTCTAGGATCATTAGGCTTTTATTATTTCTAATTGTGATTTACTTTTTGCTAAGTATTACCATGTAAAGTTATACTTTTTGATTAGTAATTCAAATGAAATACACATGCATGTTTTTGGAATCAATGGTAGAAAGTCTTAATACAAATCGAATGAAAAAGAAGAAAAAGAAAACAATTATATGATAACGACAAAATCTTGAAGACAAGAAAAAATGAAAGCGTTACCGGCAGAGAGGAGATTTCCTCCGGTGTATGACTCATGTACGGTATTCTTCTCGGATCTGCTTCGTCTTTTCTTCTTCTCGATTCTTCTTCTCTATTCTTTTTTTGAGTTTCTGCTTCTTTCTGCTATAAGAGTTGGGTATGGATGATGTGGAGTGATGTAATGGTCTGAGGGATTTGAGTGTGTTGCTGGGTTTGTTGAATAAGGGTGTTGGTATGGATAGATTTTGAGTCAAAGTTGGGTGTTGGAGGAAGGTGACGGATCCGTGAAGGATGGACTGGGGGAGTTGTGTTGTTAGTAGAAATTGTTTGTGTAGGTAGCTCGGGCGGTTGAGGCTAGCGGAGGGGCTGAAGTTGGCAGTGGGTTAGCGATGGATTGGAAGTTTGCGTGAGGTTGGGGGCTAGTTAAAAGGGTCTGTGAGGTTGAGATACAGAGTAAGGATGCGTGTGAAGATGAATGGAGAAGGGAGTTGTAATGTTTTTTGATTAAAGGTTAGGTATGGAGATTAAGGAGATGTTTGTAGTGATTTTTAGATGGGTGTGAAGAGGTTGAAACTTTGTGATTTTTGTGTAAGAGCAGAAATTGGAGGTTGTCTTAGAGTAATTTTTTCTCTGTGATTGTTTTTTCTTTATAGTGAATAAGAATGGTTTTTAGGGGGAAAAAGAATGATAAGTTTAAACAGTTTTAGTTATGTCTTTTGTTGTTTTTCTGATGTAGGCATTGTCTTGCAAATTTTATATGTTCTTGGACTGTTGTTACAGGTTTGGAACCGTATATGGCAGTTTAGCAGTGGACAGCAGGAGGTTTTGTGGACTGCTTTGCCACTTTTTATTACAGATTTTGTGTTTTGTCATTTTCATGCAATACTTAGACTGTTTTGACAGTTTTTCTTCTAGTTTGTGCAGGTTTTGGCAGACTATTTTGCAGGGTTTTTGGACTGATTAGGGGCAGCATGGTAGGTTGGACAGAATCACGGTTTTGGTAATCTTTTTCTGTTTTTTGCAGGTTGGGCAAAGGTATTTTGGGCTGCTGTATGGTGCATGGCAGCAGCAAGGTTTGATGGTAGCTTTGGGCTTACAATTAGGAATAGGATAAGTGTGAATAAATATTAGACTTTAGAACCATCATGTTTATGTAATTCTCCTTGCAACTTGTAATTTCCTTGAAATTATGTTGGACTTGTAATTTCCTTGGAATTGTTTGGATTTGTGAATATATTTGAAACTTAGAAACTTAAAACTTTCTTGTAATTCTTGAATTGTAATGAAACTAAGAAAAAGTATTGTACTTTGTTCTTGCGACTTTTATGAAGTAATGTGGATTTATCTCATGAAACTTGAATGCTTGAATAGATGTAAGAACTCTCATGTTGAAAATTTTTGGATTTGAATAATGATATGCTTGCAAATAGATGAATAACCATGACCTTTGAATTAGGTTTGTCAACTTGATTTGGTTCATGAGAATTGTAACTTAGAGAACACATGTACCAAAGCACAACTTTATCATGTTTGAATTCCAATGAGGCTCTAATATTGGAAGCTTGAATGAATTTGAGCAAATTTAAGTGAACTCGTCTTTGATACCTTGAATTCAAAAATAATTCATGCGAATGAACCATAGAAAATTTGGACGAAACCTATGATATCGCATAATGCTTTTTCTAACTTAAATTGAAATCAAAGGCATTATTCAAATGAATCCTCAAATCATTTTCACCATGATCTTAAATCAATTTCAAACATGGTGACTTGTATTATAAGCAACATCTTGTTCGAACTCAACATGAATCTCCAAACTCAACATCTTGTTCCATGAACAATCTCAACATGAGAATCATAGTCTTGAGAAAACAATTATGGCTTGAGTTGAAATTAGAAGTTAAGAACATTCTAAATCAAAAAAATGACATATGACAATTCGATAACTTTAAAGGTCTTCTAAACATAAATTTCCTTCGATCCTTGAGGATAACTTGAAAATATGCAAAAATAATCGTCTCAAGATCTTGAAAATTGAGGAAATTACGATTCTTGGAAGTCAGGAAACAATTACTTGAGATTAGGTCAAAGTCCAGAAAGTGACCTCTAAAGTATTCAAATGTTTGATGATCTTTCGCACATAATCGGCTCTTGACTTGTAAAGATAAGTTGGAGATGATGTCAAGGAAAGTCATACACAAAAATAACCACTCAAAAATATCGAATAATGAAGAAGTTAAAATCGTTTGAACTTGATCATGAAAATGTTGACTTTTTGGTTAATACAGTTGATTTTCGATCATCCGAACAATTGACTGAGCAAACTTGGGATGCAAGGCATAAAATTTGATATGAGCATTATTAAATACATATGAAGAACCCTAAAAGCCACTTGAAACCTTGGAATCTCAATCTTGCTTGAGGAATACCAAACCCTAGTTATAGACCCAATACTTAGAAGGAGAATTTGTCTGACCAATTCTTGAGCCACCTTGAGCTTTTGAGAAACCCTAGGAGAATATCTAAAATGAAAAATGGGAGGGAAAATTTTGGGGCACAACAATGGGTCTTGAAGAGGCTATAGATCTCAGAATCAAAATTCTTGATGTATATGGTGATTCAGCTTTGGTAATAAATCATACCAAAGGTGAATGGGAGACTCGTCACACCGGCTTGATTCCCTACAAAGATTATGCAAGAATATTATTACCTTTCTTCAATAAAGTTGAATTATATCATATTCCCAGAGATGAGAATCAGATGACAGATGGTTTAGCAATTTTGGGTTCCATGTACCAAGTAAATGATTGGAACGATGTACCTCAGATTACAATTCAATGTCTTGATAGACCAACTCATGTGTTTGTTAGAGGGGACTTCAGATGAAAAACCTTGGTATTATGATATCAAGCACTTACTCCAAACTCAAGAATACCCATTGTTGCGTCTAACAAAGATAAAAAGACATTGAGAAGGTTAGCAGATATCTCTTTCCTCAATGAAGATGTGTTATACAAGAGAAATCATGACATGGTCTTTCTCAGATGCATGGAAAAACATGAAGCGGACATGTTAATGCATGAGATTCATGAAGGTTCCTTTGCTACCCATGCCAATGAACATTAGATGGAAAAGAAGATGCTTAGGGAAGGTTACTATTGGCTGACAATGGAATCTGACTGTTACGAATTTGCAAAGAAGTTCCATAAGTGTCAAATTTATGCTGACAAGATTCATGTGCCTCCAACGCTTATCAATGTTATTTCTTCCCCATGGCCTTTTTCTATGTGGGGGTATTGATATAATTGGAATTCTTGAACCCAATGCGTCGAATAGCCATAGTTTCATCTTAGTAACAATTGACTACTTCACCAAGTGGGTGGAAGCAACTTTTTATGCTAATGGCACCAAGCGAGTGGTAGTACGCTTTATCAAGAACAATATTATTTGTCGGTATGGTGTGCCAAGTAGGATTATCACTAATAACAGCTCAAATTTGAATAATAAGATGATGACAAAACTTTGTGAAGAATTCAAGATTGTCCATCACAACTCGTCTCCTTACAGGCCTCAGATGCATGAGGTTGTTAAAGCTGCTAATAAAAATATTAAGAAGATTATCTATAAGATAGTCGTTACCTATAAGGATTGACATGAGATGCTCCCTTTTTTCTTTTCATGGTGTAGCGATAGAGATGTTGAGACTAAGCCATCAGATTGACTTAAATCGCACAGATCAAATAAAAATCGCCACCGCACTTTATTATTTCCAAAGGAATGGGAAAAGAGCGAATAACCCAAAAAGAGGGGGGGGGGAATCTAAGTTCGGGGGTTGGTTATGCAAAGGGAAGATATTAGCATCCTAAACATCTACGGTACTCCGCAGGAACCTCTTTGAAAATTTGTGTATTTTGGCTATAAGAGTTGTATACAAAAATAGATTGTGGGGATGAGAAAAGAAGTATTTTTTACAATTTTTGCACCCGTCGTGGTTGCAAACCTTTAGTGCATACGTACCACCTTCCGTGTAATAGGGGACCAGGTACTCGTAGTTCACCTTTAAAAATTTTAAAACACAAGTGTGTTAGTTAATTTTAAGAGATGAGACATCATCGTCTTATCCGAGTGGAAAAACATACTTACTACCCACGATTATGAGAAAGGAGAATTTGCGTCATCTCAAAGTGGAGGATATGGATTGGATTTTTAAAATAAAAAAAAATCCTCACTCAACACCCAAGTGGAAAATATCTCACTTCACTACATATTGTAGAATTATAGTAGCTTCCATCACTACAAAGATTAACAAGAGTCTATCTTTTGAGAAAAATTTTAAAGCAAAAAGGCAAAGTGGCAAAGATGGTTTAAATGAGATTGATTGACTTTTAGTCTTCTAACAAAAAATGTTAAAGTATAACAAGTTGATTAAGGTTTGATTAAGAAAATATTTTTGAAAATGCATGGATATAAGTCCAAGTTTATTATGAAAGCGGTTCAAGTTTGAAAATAAGAATAGTTTTGAAAGTAGGGGGAAGATTTTTGAAATTAAAGAATGTGGGAGGATATGAATAGACTATCCTAAAGAATAAGTGAAAAGCTATGGAAAAGAGTTGTTTAACCAACAAGAAGTTAACACTTGACACAATGAGTCGATGTAGAATTATCATCCTTTGGAATGAAACCAAACAAGAAAAGATAATAAACCTCTCAAGAAAACCAAGCTTCAAAGGCATTAAGTCTTCATAAAAATTAGACAGAGTAACAACTGTATCTAGATGAACTCCCAATCATAGATGAAGTATATAATCAGAATAACCTGCACACAAAGAAAACAAACAACCCAATGTCTCGGGGTAAACCCCAAGAACTCCAGACAAAATAGCAATAGAAGTCACCGGGTCTCAAGGTAGGTCAAGGTCTCTAATCCTAAGTCCAAGAAGTCCATAACTCCAAAATGCCAAGGATAGTAATCAAATAGTCCAAGTAGCATTAATGTTTTTTATGGTTCAAATTGATTATTAGGTATCTTCAAAAAGAAAATTAAAAGCTCAAGTGAGCAAAACAAAATGACATAAAGATAAATACTTAAATGAGCTAAGATGAAAATAACATGAAATGGAAATGCTAAAATAAATATGCTTAAAGTAAAAAGTATAATGTAAAAGTATAAAATAAAGTCAATTGTGAGAAATTAGAGGTTAGTTGAATGACCATCTTGAAACTTGCATTTTAAAACTCATTAGAAGATTGATAAAATCAAAGCCTCTCAACAACAAGTTTCATTTGATTTTTGTCAAGTATATCATTCATTTCAAAATCTCAAGGCAACAATAAATGATCAACGATGTTTAAATGATTCACTTTGTCCCAAAATTTATGAAGATTCATTAGAGGATTGATAAGACCAAAGCCTCTTAACAATGAAATTTAAGGTTATTGGATCAAAGGTTTCAAATTAAACATACTTGGGCTTGCAAACATAGGTTTGGGCCACAAATGATCATTTCTCGAACCAGGACAAAATTTAGCGGTATGTTAAGCAATCGTAAGTGGACTTATATAGAAGCCGCACCTATTTTGAGGTCATTCAATAGAAATCTATGTGCCATATGTTTGGAGTGATGATATGTAGATCATACTCTAACAACATATAGCAAAAAGAAGAAGAGGATGAGATGAAGAGGGAGGGGATACATTTGAATCAAAAAATTTAATCAAACAATCATTAAAATCATCCATCCATTTTAGTGGAGTTAAACTCAACACTTAAGATCCAATGGTGTTAATGAAGTTTATGATCAACAATCACATAGCCATAATATATTAAAAAAATAAATTGCATTTAATAAATAAAGTAAAAAAGAAAAATGATTTTTAAATTGTTTTTTAAAATGAAAATAAAAGGTAAAATAATAAACTATGTTAAAAGTATCAAAGAAAATTTTAAAATTACCATGGAAAAATCAGAGATGACCTCAAAGATTTTTATAATTTTTTGGTGATTTTTTAAAACATGAAAGTATTTTTAAACTAATTAAAATCACTCAAATAAGTCAAGAAAAAGATAAAAAATAGTAGAAGTAAAGATAAAATTCTAGAAAAATTTCAGAAAGTCAGAAATGAGTAAAATGATTTTTTAAATTTTTTTCAGAATTTAAAAACATCAAAAGTATTTTTAAATGATTAAAAACAAGTTAAAATAAAGGAGAAATTATAAAAAATATCAACCTGAAAATAAAATCTTGAAAAAATAAAAATCAGGAAGAGAATATTTGAAAATATTTTTGTGAATTTTTTCATAATTTTTGAGTAAGAAATGAATTTTCTATGATTTTTTGAAGTTTAAATCAATTAAAATAAAAAATCAGAAAATAAAATAACAAACCAAAAAAATGTGGATCATCTGATCATTGTCAAAACGAGTTAGTAAACAGATATAATGGATCTGGCATGCTGTGCATGTCATGGACTTTATTGAATGTCACACCTAATCATTTTTTATAAAATAAAAATAACTTAAAATGTGACACATTGGATGGAGTCTGACTCGCTAAAGTAATTAGATCCTAGGGCTCACAACACACGCGCATGGTAAAGTGAAACACCAAATCTGTTTCAAAAAAATAACGTGGTTAAACGTGATTGGTTGAAGACGAACATGTCATCGTCTTCAACCTCCAGCCAACCTCAAATTGAATTCCACAAACTGTAAAATTAGTAATCCAGATCGGTATCATTAGATTCGTGTCTTCAAGACGATTCTAATGGCACCATCGCGCCAAATTTATATAAACTGAGCTAGGCGTAAATTGATAAAATGCAGAAATAATATAGAGCAAAAAATTCTGGAATATCTCACTCAAATCTCAATGAAATTGCAAATTATAAAAAAACACGAGAATTAGAAGGATGCAGAGAGTAGATTAGTATTTTATTTGGATCGATTTGACTAAGGAATCTACCAGAACGAAGTAGCACAAGGTGGCTCTAAAACTGGACTTCTGTAGATCAATATAGGTTACAATTCTTGAAGATAAGAGTGTGGTTAGCTTCAGAGAAGTTCAATGAAGCTAACTGAATGGAGCTTTTGGTGTTTTGGAGTGAGAAAGCAAGAAATCATAAATCCAAATTCAAGTTTGTGTCGGATCTGAATAGGGGTCAATTAGATATCAAAAGCTTGATAAAATGAGTGAGATATAACCCTCTATTTATAAGGAAGAAAATGGGATGCCCAAGCTTGTGGAATGATGAAGTTTGGAGGGAATTCGTGTGATGTTGCAAGCATCAAAAGTGTCACTTGTATTTTTCTCAAAACTCAAGCAAAACCTGCATTTCATGGTGCTAATCACTTTGGAAGATTCTTAAACATGGTTAGAAGTAAAAAAGCATGAAAATTTAGTGATTAGAAGCTGAATTATGCATTTCAAATTCTGACTTGGAGGAAAAATTCAATTTCAAGGTACCAACTTTGAATCAATGGTATTCACAACTCAAAGAGTCTTAGGGAATGATTCTTGAAGCAATTGAAATATAAGGTCACAAATTTTAAAATGTGCAAAGAATGGGATTAAATGGATACTTGAGCTAGGAGTTGTGATGAGTCAAAGTTGAGAAAAAGATGGTGACGTTTTGTACTTCGAAAAATTCTAAGTTTTTCTCAAAAAATGTCCTATAATGTTTTGACTCCAAACAAGGCCTTCCTCAAAAATTGAGCTTTGATTAATGATACTAGCTTGAAGTAGACTTCCCAAAGAGCATTTTGAAACTTAAATCACTCAAAAATACCAAGTATTGAAAAAGTTATGGTCTTGCAAAATTGGTGAAAATTCATGAGAAGACCTATAATATCTTACATTCTTAGGGCATCTTCCACCCATTTTCAAGATTTGCACATGAAATAAGAGTTAAAGTTTACATAATTAAGATCATTATGGAAAAAAATGAGCTCAAGGAGATAAAAATTGACCAAGTTATGATTTTTTGAAGTCACATAATGGAATTTGATGGCCTATCTAGAGGACTTGAAATCTTTCTTTATCATTAGGCATCTTCCACATAAAATTTTCTTGAAATTTTTGAAATGATTGGTTTATAAATCTTTAAAGAGAAGCATGTCTTTGGAATAACTCAAAAATACCAAAATATGAGCATGATATAGTCCTTAGAAGTTCAAAACCCTAGCTCATAGAGCACCAAAATGACTTGGAAAACCCTTTCAATTTTGACAAACTTCCTTGCATAATTACTCCAACCATGTAAATAGAAATTGTTGTGGATGATAATAAGAACCCATAGCAACAAAAATCAACTCCAAATATTAATAATTGAGAAGTTATGCACTTGTGATCTAGAAATCAAGAACTTGTCCAATTAGGTCAAACTTCTTCAATCAACTCTTACATCTTTTGATTTTCTTTGACAAATTGAGGCATGATGAATCATAGTAGACCTTGTCATGATATTACTTCAAATTATCTTCAATGATGAAGTTTGAATCTCAATGAAACTTTGTTGAAGAAGCCATGGAAATAAACTCATGAACCTATAAATCAAATTGATGAAATGTGTTGTGCCCTTACCTATAATATCATCAATTAGAGAAAACATTCATTGTATTTATTAGTTAAAAATTAATCAATTCAAAGCATATATGATCACAATATATAAATTAAGGTTCTTGGTGATTCCTCATGAGCAAAGCCTAAAGATAAGGAGAAGAACCAAACCCTAGTGTGATCTTATTGTGATTGATTTGATATGAGATAATGAAAGAATATTAGGGGAAAATTTGGGTACAACACATGGGTATCATACATCTGTCCGCACTTCAACAGGGGAAACCCTGTTCTCTCTTGTGTATGGTATGGAAAAAGTGCCCCCCGTTGAGGTTGAGATTCCATCTTTACGTGTAATAATGGAAACCAAGTTGCCAGAGGCTGAATGGGTCCAGAACAAGTTTGATCAGTTGAATTTAATTGAAGAAAAACAAATGACGGCCTTGTGTCATGGTAAGTTATATCAAAGAAGAATGAAGAAAGCATTTTATAAGAAGGTCAAGCCTTGTGAATTTATAGAAGGAGACCTCGTGCTTAGAAAGCTCATGTCTTTTAACGTTGATTCTAGGGGAAAGTGGACTCCCAATTATGAAGGTATATATGTTGTCAAGAAAGCCTTCTCTGGAGGTTCATTGGTTCTTGAAACTATGGATGGTGAGGAGTTCCCACATCCCATGAATACTTACGCATTCAAGAAATACTTTGTCTAAAGAAATAAAAGAACAACTCGATAAGTTGAAAACCCGAAAGGGCGGCTTAGGCAAGAAAGAGCGTCTCGGTAGGCTGAAAACTAGAAAAGGGCGGTCTAGGAAAAAGTTAGAGACATAAAAAGAATAAATTTTCCCGGTAGGTTGAAAACCCGCAAGGGAAACCTAGGAAAAAGTTAGGTATTTTTTGGCTAGTAATTGTGTCAAACAAGACTTTATCATTGAAGTAACAATCTTCTCGGATTCTTATCAAACTTTAACTGAAGCCTATGCTCAGGAGTTCAAAGTTGTTGGGAGAATAATGGTCATTATGTTTCAAGGCATATTTTCCATGTATTTACCATTTTCTAAAACTTTGTAATCATCCATGGAGTTATTCCATTTGCAGACTACCATTCTATTACTAAAGTTTGAGCCTTTATCCAATTCTTTGTAGTTCTTATTTTATTTTGTCTACAACAATTTCATTTATTACTAATAATAATTATCAAAACAAAAAGACTTAATAATAAAAACATGTTTTTGAAAAGAATTGGAAAATTACTTTTTACTTTAATTTTGTGATTCAAGCGAGACAAGAGTAGTGGTTTAAAGGATGAACGAACTCTGATGTTTTGAAAAGAGTTCCCAAGAAGTATTCCTGAGTTACTCTTGCTGATGTGCACATAGTCCACTTGTGACTGTTCCTTGGATAGTTGGATTTCATACCAGTTGATATGTGGTATTGGTTTGGGTGGTTTGATACTTCTATCTCATATTCCCTAGTTAGGTCTTGATGTGAATTTCTCTAGCTGGGTGTGATTCTTTCCCCAGCTGGGTTATGATCAATCGGAGATTGTAAAGTGATGAAGCCTTTGCTCATTTGTTGGATTGTTTCTCCCTTTATGTTGAGAATTGATGAAGAATATCTTGTAGAGCATTGTTCTCTACAGTTATGACATTGTTGTTGTGTTGTGCTCCCCAAGTAGCCAAACAAAAGCAGTACTTGTTTTAATAAGTGATGAGACAGTTGTTGACTTTTTGGGTTTTCTCTCACCATGTGTTGAGTTTGATATAAAATCCCTACAAATTTGACTTCTTCTTGTGGTGTTAACTTCTTAAGTCTCCCCAGATAAGTTTGAATATCCCCATAAAGTTTCTCTGACTTCCTCAGAGAAGTTTGCGCAACCACTACTCTTGATATTGAAGAATGTATGTGGGCTCCCCTCGATGATGTAGCATTGTCTTCCCTAGTGAAGTCAGTACAACATCTCCAGTTGAAGTCTAGACGATATGGAATTTTCTTCCCTAGCAAAGTCTGAATGATATTCCCTAGTGAAGCTTGGAGGAGTTTATTATATCTCTACAACTATATTGGTTTATTGATATCATATTTTGCTTTGATTATTTTCATGCCATGTTTCATCCCAGTGAAGTTAAGCCTTGAAGTAGGACTTTGTTTCCTCAGTTGGTCCTTACTCTCTTACGGAATTTTCAACTTGGATGTGATTTAGCTGAGTGTTGTCCTTACCCAAGTTGGTTTTGTCTGGTTATCCCCAGTGCAGTACGTCTGTTTTGCAGCATATACATGATAACATTCATACACTCATACATACATCATGCATAGCTGAATTAAAACTAATGGTTCATTTGCACTCATTGATGTTTTTATTGGCTTATTATCCTCTTTTCAGAGTTATGTTATCCTCTCTCCAATAGAGTTTCAACCTTAAGAAGAAAGTGTATATCCTTTCAATTTCCCCACTGAGCTATCCCTTGTGGAGGAATTTTGCTTTAGCCTTCCTACCCAGCTCATTATCTGGATGAAATTTGATCCCCATTTGAGTTTATTCCTCATTGGATGGTGTCTTGGTTAACTGTTTCACTCTGGTTTGAATTTTTGGTCCACGACAATAATATTATTTTGATCCCTATAGGTTGTGAGCCCTAGATTGAGAATGTGCATTTATTTTGCACGTGAAGACTTTATCCCTTCAGCAGGAATGTGTTGGTATATACACACATAATCAAAATTCATTTCCCAACAGTGTTATCGCAATCCTTTTCATAACAGCAAGTGGCAATCTCTTTATTTGAGCAACTTGTACTTCCCTAGTAAGTCTTTTAATGCCAGAGAAGATGTTTTTACTCCAATGAATGACAGTCTCTACGTTATGGGAGATAGTTTATTGTTGAGATTGGTTGTACTTCGATGATAAATACAATTTGTTGAAATATCCTTACATCATTTATTACCCTTTTCAAGTGATATCTTGATCAAATAAGAAATTTTTACTGTTCTCGGCAAAATCCAGAAGTTGGTATGATTTGTTACGCTTTTCAGGCGGAATGCCTTGGTTAAAGAAGAAGTTGAGACCCGTTCTAGATGGAATACCATAATTTTGGGAAACTTGTTATTGTTCTATGATTTTTCTACCTTCTTCCCTAAATTGGTAGTTCACTGTCATTCGTTTGTCAATATTTACCTCTTTCTCCTCATTGGACCTCATCCTAATAGAGTTAAGATGTTCCCAGTCATAAGCACTAAGGTCAATCATTTGTTCCCAGTCATAAGCACTGATGTCAATAATTTGTTCCCAGTCATAAACACTAATGTAATCCTTTGTTACCAATCATGAGTATTGATGTCACTCTTTCATACCAGTCATAAGTACTGATGTCACTCTTTGTTTCCAGTCATAAGTACTGATGTCAACCCTTGTTTCGAGTCATGAGTACTGATGTCAACCTTTTTTCCCAGTCATAAGCACTGAGGTCAATCATTTATTCTCAGTCATAAGTACTGATGTCAATAATTTGTTCCCAGTCATAAGTATTGACGTCAATCCTTTGCTCCCAGTCATAAGTATAGACGTTAATCATTCGTTTACTAGTCTCAAGGCTGACATTCACCATCGTATCTGAGTCAATATTATGCTGTTTGTTCTACCTTCAACCCTGAGTTGGTAGTTTATGATCCCCTGTGAGTCGATGTTACTCTCTCTTTTTTGCTACCTCCCCCGCGAGGGGGTATTTCACAGTTATCTATCGGTAGTTGTTATCCATTGCTTTTTCCTTATTTATTAAGTTGATGATACTTTGTCTCCTCTTTGGGTTTTACCCTTGTAGTGTTGAGTCTTCTTTTACCAACCGAAGTTGTTTTTTCTCCAATGGAGTAAAGTTTATTTCCCCGGTCGAGTTAGTAACCCTTTTTAATGGTTACCTCCTTGTTAGCTTGCTACTTGCATTGTTAAGAATTTCAGCCGTTGAAATATTACTATGCATTTGGTTTCTTTAATCCTGATTTTCTTTTTGCTTATTTATAGTCATCCCCAGAGTCGTGTTGTTCCCCAATGATTTATTTTCCTGATTGAACTCTCTTCATTAGGCTGCCTATTTTATTTTTGCCTCCCCAGTGGTGTTATGTGTCACCAACAGAGTTGTTTTTTTGCATTCATAATCATAAGCATTGCATGTCATCTTAGGCCCACAAATAAGGTTTCTTTTTGTATTTAAGTATCTTTAATCACGTCAAGACAAAGATTTTAACCTTGGTATGTTCGGATAGAAGATACTTAAATAAGAGCAACTGTTATATCCTAATTATCCCCCCTAAGATCTCTCATTATCTCATATTGCCAATACATCAATATCACACATTAGGGTTGTTCTACCTTTTTAATTTATCCTATCTTTAAGTTTTCTCTTGAGGGATCACCAAGCACCTCGAATTGTGTATCTTGTACATGTGTTTTTTTAGGTGAATTAATTTTTAACTAACACCAAAATATGTATATATGTTTCTTTAGATGTTCATATTGTAGGTGATGACACAACTGCATCCATCTCACCATCTAACCTATGGTTTTAAGGGATAGTCCGCAATCAAATGGTTCTTCAATGGATTGCAAGATATTAAGCTTCAAGGCTATGTTTATGATATCAAATTTTTTTGGTTCAAAGAGCTCTCTCACTTTATTTAGGTCAAGTTTTCCTCAAGGTTGGTGGTGGTATTCATCAATAAGATTCATAGGTTCATGTGTTTATTCCATGCCTTCTTCAACAATTTTCATTGAGGCTTAAGCTCCATATTTGAGTGTGTTTCAAGATAACATCATTTTAAGGTCCAATGTGATCCATCATGCTCTATTTTTTCAAAGAAAATGCAAATGATTCAAGGGGTGATTCAACAAGTTTGACCTAATTGAACAAGCATTTGATTCAGTGGTCACAAGTGCTTAACTCTCTCAATTTTTAACATTTTGAGTTGGTTCTTTTTTATATTGATTCTTATCATCACCTACAACAACTTCTCTTCACATGACTAGATCCAATTGTACAAAAAAAATCATCAAAAGTTGAAAGGGGTTCCAAGTCATTTTGACACTCTCTGAGCTAGGGTTTGTTGACTTCCAAGGACCATATCTTGCTCATTTTTTAAGATTTTTGATTTATTTAAAAGCCATGATTCTCTTTAAATGGTACTTAACAAGTTATCTTCAAGGGTTTAAGGCTAATTTTGAATTAAAAGTCAATAATGATTGGGAAAGATTGTAAGTCCTTTGGGAAGGCCATCAAATTCTCTTGTGTCACTTCAAAGGATCATAATTTGGTCATATTTTATATCCTTTATCCCATTCCTTTTTCACAATAAAATTGAGGATGTCTAATACAACTTTGTTTCAATATGCAAGACTTGAAAATGTTTGGAAAGTCATTAAATAATTGAAAAGATTATAGGTCTTTTGTGAATTTCCCCAAATTTGTTCATCATCTTCTAAAGACCATAACTCTTTCATTTTTTATGATTTTTTAATTACCTCTATTCTAGAATTAAATTCAAAGGGTCTACTTCATTTCATATTCAAGGATCAAGAGTAAATTTTGAGTGGAAGGTCATGTAATTTTGAAGAACATTATAGGTCATTTTAAAGTTCAAAACTTAGAAATATTTCTAAGTACAAAAATCAGTTTATTTTTCAAGATTTAGATTGATCATAACTTTCAGCTCAGATAACCAATAGTAATCTTTCTTGGCACATTATGAGGTTGATGATATGATCTTTCAAAACCTTCAAGAATCATCTCAAAAAGCCTCCTGAATTGTGTGCACCATGAATTCAAAGATGGTACCTTGGAACTGAAGTTTCTCCCTAAAGTCATCTTTGATTTTGATTAGTGTGGCCTCTAAACACAAATTTATTGCGCTTTTTATGTTTAAACATGATTAACTAAGTTTCCTGAAAGGTTTAGCACATTAAAACACAAGGAATGGTTGAGTTTTGACAACTTGAAAGTCAAACTTTGTTCATGATGAAGATGCACATGAATTCCCCTTATACCTAATCATTTCTCTCACTTTTTGTTTCCATCATGTTCATTTATAAATAAGGAACACAATCAATTCATTTCCCAAGATTTAGAGAGCCAAACAAGCCCTGTTCAAATCCCATACGAACTCTGAATTTGTATCTTTGTTTTCTTCATTTCTCACCCTCATTCACCAAAATCTCCATTCAGTTAGCTTCATTGAACTTCTCTGAAGTTAACCATAATCTTACCACAAAGAATCAAGCACTGAATCAAGCATACTAATTCAAATTTCAGAGCTCTGAAGTCGAACTTCTACAGGTAAAATTCTTCCTCAATTCTCCACAAATTTCTTGCTACAATGCAGCTCTTTGTTCATTGTTGCTCATAGCATAGTTCATTTTAAATTGTAACTAAGTTTGGTACTTCTGTTTTCAAATCCCTTTTCAATTTTTTCTTCTGGTGTTTTCCAAATAGAGTGAGCTACATGTTATATAAATTTTCACGAAGGCATGGTTGTCTTCGTCTTGATGAGACAAAGCGAATGGAACCAGTCCGAGCTTCCTATTTCATCGTTTGTAGAATCTGCAACTCGCGTGTGGTTGGAGGTTGAAGATGATCAGTGTGTCATCTCTCAATCAATGACATGATGTCACGCTATTCTTCAAAATCCATTTTAAATTAATGTTCTAGTGCTTTATTCACTAATGACCATATCATGCACGGCGCATCAGATCCCTTGGATCTGCTTACTAATGCGTTTTGACATTGATCCAGTGGTCTACATTATTTTAGATTTATTTTTATTTTTCTGATTTTTCTATTTAATTGTTTTAAACTTCAAAAATTAATAAAAAATTCATTTCAACTTCTAAAATTGTGAAAAAATTATCAAAAATACTTTCGATTTTTCTATTTATGATTTATATTTTTTCACAATTTTATTTTGTGATTTGGTATTTTTTAATGATTTTTCACTTTATTTGACTTGTTTTAATTATTTAAAAATACTTTTTGATCTTTTAAAATTCTGAAAATTTTATGGAAGAATCCAATGGTATTTTGAAAAATATTGGCGACATTGGTTATATTTTATTTCTGAATTTTACTATTTTTTGTAATTTTTGGTTATTTTACTTATTTCTTAATTTCTTAAAAATAGTTTCTAACTTTAAAAAATTAAAAAAAAAATTTCAACACTTGTTGACTAATGTTTGACCTCTGATATTTTTAGGATTTTTATTTGGTGTTTTAATACATGTTGTGTAGTTTAGTAATTATTTCCTTTTTATAAATCATTTAAATTTTGTTTTTATATTAAATATATTTTATTATTTTTTGATTGGTCTTGATTTGGAGATACTTGAGTATTACTTTGGGACAAGTTCCTCAACCTCATTGGATCTTGGGTGTTGATAAGTTGAAAAACCCAATCCACCAAAATGGATGAATGATGTTGATGATATTTAAAACCATAATTTCATCTGAGACATTAGTTATCTTGTGAATTTCCCTTTTCCCTTTCATCTGGTCCCATTCTTCTTTTCCTGTTGATTGGTTCTTAGTGGCTCAAACTTTATGTTTGTAAGCCTGAGTATGGTTAAATGTAGAGCTATGGACAATAACCTTGAAAGCGCATTGTTAAGAGGCTTTAATCCTATCAATCCTATAATGACTTTTCATTAACTTTGACCTATGATCAATGCTCAAACCATAATGGATAATGTCATTTGGAATCCTCCCTTTTCTATCTTTTATTTGATTGATTCTTAGTGGTTCAAACCTTATGTTTGTAAGCCCAAGGGTGATTAAATGTTGAGTTATGGCCAATGTTGTACCCCAGAATTTGCCCTCATGTTTTTCCAAGATTTTCCTCTTGCATAGGTGGTTATAAACCTTTGCCTAAAGATAAGGAAATTTTTCAATTGATGGTTAAGTATCCTTCAATTGGCACCTACAAAATGCCCTTCGATTGGCATCTCCAAAGTGCCTTTCGATTGGCATTTCCAAAATGCATTTCGACTGGCACCTCCAAAATACTTTTCGATTGACATCTACATAGCATCCTTCGATTGACATCTGCAAAAGGCCTTTCGATTGGCCTCATGACAAACCTTTCAATAGGCATTGTGTCCAAGCCTTTAGATTGGCATGGCAAGGGATCCTTCGATTTAGTATTGTGTCAAAGTCCTTCGATTAGTATTTGGACAATGGCCCTTCGAAGAATTCCTTCCAGGCCATTCGAAAGAGGCCATCAAGAGGGCACTCGAAAAATATGTCCAGGCCAGATTCTTGCCTTGTTTGTTCATAATTCCACAAAGATCTGATTTGACCAGGAAATTCTCTTCAAAAGGACAGGAAATAGAAGCAAAGGGTGGTCCAATCGAAGGAGCCCTATTATTGAAGCTGACACAATTCGACTCAGAACCATTAAGGAGAACAAGGTTCTAATAAGGAAAGTCTTGATTGGCTCAAATTGGAGTTTAAGGCTGGCAAGGAAGCAAGATTCAAAGGAAGGAATGAAGGGTGTTTGTTCCAAAATAAGCCAGAAATCTCACAATTGAAAGAATCTTCTCTCAATCAAATAAGGAATGAAATGGGCTGGCATGGCTAAGAAAAAACATATATCCTAACCTATCCAGGCCAGATTCTTGCCTTGTTTACTCCCAACCCCACAAAAATTGATTTGACATGGCTGATTCTTTTTGAATCAAGCAATCGAAGAAGAGGAAGGTTTAGTCGAAGGGGGCTATACAATCGAAACTAGAGTAATTCGAATTGGGACTTTGAGGCCACCGGAGAGAGCAAATTAGAAGGGAGTTAGATTTTCAGGGGCAGGTCAGCTTTCGATTCTCATCATGTTAGAAGCCCAAAAAACTCATAACAGGCTGGCAGTAACGTATGAAAATAGATTGGCACTTGATTGAATCAAATATAGCAAGTCTTTATGAAGAAATCAAATCAAATTCGTGTAAAGGCATGGTGTGGACAAAAAGATTGAATTAGGCTATTTTTGGAATGATATTCAAAGTGAATCAAATCAAGAATCAAGACATTGATGGATGAAGATTGAGGCTAGGTTTTCAACCCTAATCGATTCCTCAATACATATAGAATGAGGGCGAACAAAAAAGAGGTGGCAGAGAAGGAGGCGTATGAACCAGAGCAAAACTTGAAAAAATACCAAGAAAGTGCAAACACGGATTCCTATTTCCAAGCATCCTCAAGGACTTCTAGCTATCCCAATCGATTCCTGGGAGATTAAGCAAGCTAAAGCAATCAAGAACAAAGCCTTTCCAGTACCAAAAAGCGTTGTAAGTCATCCGCAACATCCATGAATTTTTGAATTCAGTTTGCATGATTTAGGCATTGTTAGCATGAATTAATCATATATTCTTGATCCGTGGAACATTTGCAAGCTTTCTATATTATTTGATTGCATTTTCATGGCCTATAGTGGATTTCACCATTATTAGGGTTCTTTGTTTCAAATTGGGATTTTTCACTTACAAGAAATATTGGGCCATAAAAGGGCCACCTTTGTGTTCAACAAGGCCAGACGAAGCCATCCATGGCCTTCGTTTTTATTTATAACGCTTGTGTTAAGTTTTGAGATTTACAGGGGAAATAGCTACGGAAAAATGTCCACAGGTAAAAGTTTGAGACTTTTACCAACGGAACCAGGTTGAAGACGACTGCGTGGCACCCCTCCATTGGCTTGTTCAAAATTTTGCGCGTTGATTTAATACATAGGGTCTTTTTAATATTTGTTTATTATTTTGTATTATTATGACATCAAGAACAATTGGCCCAGTGGTAGCCAGGCAAGCATTAAGGCATTGGAAAGCTTGAGGTCAGGGGTTCGACCCCTGCCTCCAACGTTTGTTTTTTTCTTAAATTCTTTCAGGTAATCATATGCGTTTACAAGTCCAAGGCCTATCATACGTCTTCAAGATCCAGTCTGCCAAGTGGCTAGATGGCCAAATCTGATGGCCAGCAATGGAGGAGCACCATGAAGCCTCAGTCAAAGCAACGCACTGGATTCACAAAGCCAAACGGACCTCCTTGTTCTTGGGCCCAGAAATGCTTCTCATACCCCCCAGAATTGTTGTTGCAGGCCCAAATTTCTTTTCTTTTTCTTTTACATTTATTTCATTTATTTTTTTTTACTAACCAATTAAATTATTTTCCTTTTATCAAAAAATCACAAAAATAATAACTTTCACAAATTAGGTTTAGATTTAATTTTTTTTATTAAAAATTTAATTAATTTAATTAGGTTTGTTAATTTAGATAACTTTAATTTCTTTTTTGTACATAATTAAAATTAATTAGAACAAATAGGTTTTATTTCTAATTTAATTATTTTATTTTTCTTAAATAATAACCAAAACATAAAAATAGGTCATGTAATTATTTTTTATTTAATCACTAATTAATTTGTATATTTAATTTTAAAACCTAATCTTCTTTTCTTTAAAAAACATTAAAAACAACAAAAAACATTTTCTCTTTTAGATAGGATAGAAGGGTCAAAACCCTAGTTCGCCTCGTTCTAATTTTCATCGCGCGCTCTATTTTATTATATTTACCCTATTATTGTATCTGCTCACAAGTTGTAATAGTTAATTAGGGCTTTTACTTTTATTGCTTTATTTTTCAAAGGGTTTGTTTTTGGCTATGTAAATACCCGAAGCCTTGTAATAGCGTAGTTTAATTTCCGCAAAATATTAATTGTTAGATGTATGATAATAGAATGCATGACAAGAATGTATGATTAATTTTAAAATAGTTAGATCACCCTAAAATGTGCAAAGATAAATAATCTGAAATTGAATCACTCGCACATGCGCACTCCTAGGGTACATTCTCACTTGGTTTCCTTCGGTAAATGGTCATTGAGTATAAGATGCTTTAGTGGTCGTCCTTCTGTCTAAAGAAAGATCAAAGTCCCGATTCGGAAAAGTTGCCTTGGAATGGTTTCCTAGGAACTGTTGCCTCGAATAATTAATCTAAGACACTAGGGTTACTACTAAGACGTCCTAACATTGCTTTCGTGACCGTACGTCCCTTTCGAATTGATCCTCAAAACTCCAACGACGGTGCTACCTACTCACTAATAGTGGGATAGCGTTGTCTAAAGTAAACGAACATAGAACGATTCTTTTTTCGAGTAGGTAGATTAGCTCTTAAGTACTTGCTCAATCCAAACAAACTTCATTTTCACACTTATACTCCTTTACAAACAAAGTTTTCAAAAAAACACTTCATTACACTCTTGAAGACAGAAGCAAGAGTTAAATTGAAGTCAAAACAAAAGCTTTTCAAATCACACAAACACAAAGAAAACAATTTTGAAAATGATGAGCAAGTACCTAAAAGCTCGTGGAAAACCACGGATAGAAAGGGTGCTAATACCTTCCCTTTCTATAAATCTACCCCCCATACTCATAAATATCTCGAAAAAGGAATTTTTCTGTGCTTTTTTCCTTTCCTTGTTGGATAAAATAAAAGTCGGTGGAGACTCTTGCTTACCGTGACATTTTACGAACACAAACGCAAAACGCAAACCAGTATTAACATCCTGGTTCTGGCCATCGCATCACAGAACTGGCGACTCTGCTGGGGAGTTTAATAAGTAGGGTGTACCTTAGGATTAGTTCATCATATTGTCTTCAATTGTTTTATTTGATTGCTTTATATTTGTGGGCTTTGTATCAGAGTTACTATAGATCCTAACCCGGATCTGAGGATACCTTTTAGGTAAGTAGAAATAGACTGTGAGGGAACTGTACAGCATAGACCGATACGGTTGAAGCAGTAGCTACGTTGGTGTGACACATTAGTTGGTACCGATATCCCTTGTGAAGGAACAAGGAGAGTATGGGGCTGCTATATGGGTCATTAAGCATCAACTGACCTTAGAACCTATAATTGACCAACTTGGCCATAGAAAGTAGGAGTATGCTACACTCATTGAGACCATACTCTCGAGATGGTTCTGGCCGTGAGAAAAGATTGCATGTCTGGAATTATAACCGATGGAGGATGGTCAGTGATATTGAGAACCTCTAGAACCCGGTTACTATTACTAGGACAGGTTGAACCGACTAAACTGCAAGAGGGTAGTACTTAAACTCCATGCTAGCCTGAAATTTAAGGGCTCTTGTGTGACTTGTTTTCCCTTACCATGTTTGCTATCTGTGATACCTATGGTGTGTTTTTATCATGACATCATGCATTATGACATCGCATGCATATTTCATTAGACTAACCATTTCAAAGACCGAGGGGATTCATCTTTGTTCTATTTTGTAGATCATGGCTTATATGCGTAGAAATACCATTCGAATCAATTTCGTGCAAATCCCTGCTCAGCTCAGAGAGTTGGTTTCAAAGGTTCCTGATACTTCTTCCTTTGTTAGAAGACATGATCATCTCCTTAGCCTAGTCACTTCCAAGTTGGATGAGCAAATGATGAGTGTCCTGTTCCAGTTCTTTGACCCGTTGCATCACTGTTTCACCTTCCCGGACTATTAGTTAGTCCCTACTCTGGAGGAATTTTCTGATTTACTTGGCATATCTATTCTAGAGCAGACACCCTTTACAGGTTTGGAGATAGCTCCTAGGCCAGAGGATATTACTTCAGCCCTACATCTAAAAATGGCTGATGTAGTATCTAACTGGGAGATTCGGAGTGGAGTTAAAGGTTTCTTGGTTAAGTTTTTGATTGATCAAGCTCAACAGTTCTGGGATAGTTTGGACTTTCAAGCATTTGAAGACATCCTGGCTTTCCTCGTCTACGGCTTGGTTCTGTTCTCGAATCCAAATGCCTTCATAGATGTGAATGCGGTCAAGATTTTCATGTCTCGCAGCCTAGTGCCTACTCTCTTAGGTGATATTTTGCATGCTCTTTATACCCATACCGTTCAGAGAAAGGGAACTCTCATGTGTTGTACACCGCTGTTGGCGAGGTGGTTTATTTCTCACCTCCCCAAATCTGTATTGAAGAATGAGGAAGGTGTAGGTTGGGCTTACAGAATCATGTCCATTGCTCATACAGACATCCTTTGGAGTACCAAATATATGGAAAGGGTAGCTGTCATTGATCGGTGTGGGGAATACCCTAATGTTCCATTGCTTGGAATTAGAGGAGGAATAACCTATAATCCTTGTTTGGCTTTACAACAGTTTGGATGAGCTCGAAGGGACGGTCCTCATGAGCTGCTGCTTACAAGCATTGTCTTTGACTTCAAGGGGGATGTTGAGGGATATCACCGCAGGTTTATACGAGCTTGGGACAGGGTTAACAAGTCTGATCCACATGAGCTAGGAATGAAGACTTCTCTCCCGATGCAACCATACCTCTAGTGGGTTTGAGCCCATGCTCAAAAGTTGGGGATGCCATATGAAGCTGTTTTGCCAGTAATCATAGAGCATACTAATGAAGAAGGTGTTCCTTATACGGTCCTCCATCCATACATGCCTACTGATATTGAGGCATTAAAGAGATCTTGGATCCAGCTAAAGGAAGAAAGGGATACCTACAGAGAGAAGTATCATGAGCAGGAGAGGAAGATCCTGAAGCTTACAAGGCAGCTTGAGAATGAGAGGACAATCAACGATTATGTCAGCACGAAAGGAAAACGACCTTGGGATTTATGATGTTTTTATTGTTTCTAGTTTAGATTTGCTTTTCAGTATTTCTTTTGTAACACCTTAAAGGCATTTGTTAAACATTGTTACAAGTTTTAATCTAATAAAGTGTGTTTTATTTTGGTTTACAAATTTGAATCTCCCAAAGTCTTTGAAATGATTTCATATGCATTCCATTCCCATGCACCTCATCACAGGTACCCTTACAGGTTTCTCATCTTCTTTGCTGTTTATTTCAGCAAACATGTCTTCTGAAACACCTACTGATCAGGCCATCAAGGCTCTGCAAGCTCAGAATGCTCAGTTCCAAGAGATGTTCCTGAATTTGGCCAAGAGTCAACAAGATTTGAAGACTCTTATCTTGAAGGACAAGAAGAAGAAGAAGAAGAAGAAGAAGGCGGTCCTCCTGAATATGGGTCACAAATTTGGGAACAGGTTGAGACAGGAAGCTGATCTATCCCACTCATCTGGAGAAGGAGAGAATCAAGAGGAAAGGAAGGTTCCTAGCTCTGTGGTTTCTGACAATGACACTGACTTTGATGAAGACCAGTATCCTCCGGCTGAGGATAGGTATAATCAACTCGAAGACCGGTTGAGCGCAATGGAGATCCAGAAGATACCTGGGTTGGACTTCGGAGATTTGGGTTTGGCATCTGGGGTTGTAATCCCACACAAGTTTAAAGCTCCTGTCTTTGCTAAGTACGATGGGGTCTCCTGCCCAAAGTTACACCTCCGCTCGTATGTCAGAAAGATTCAACCATATACTGCTAATAGGAACCTCTGGGTTCATTTCTTTCAAGATAGTCTGTCAGGGACTCAACTTGAATGGTTCTATCAACTAGAAGGAGCTAATGTTTGCAACTGGGAGGACCTTGCTGCCGCTTTTTACAAGCAATACCAGTATAATGCTGACCTTGCTCCCACGCGTACCCAACTTCAGGGTATGTCTATGGGTGCGAGTGAAGGTTTTAAGGAATACGCTCAGAAGTGGAGAGATCTTGCTGGAAGAGTACAACCCTCTCTGGCTGATAGGGAGTTGGTGGATATGTTTCTTGGAACTTTGTCTGGTCCATACTTCAATCATTTGATCGGTAGTTCGTCGTCTGGGTTTACTGAATTGATTATGATGGGGGAGAGAGTTGAAGCTGGTATTAAAAGTGGCAAGATACAGAAAGGTGCTTCGTCAAGTATAGAAAAGAAGCCTTTCAAGAAGGAATCTAGTGCAGTTTACAGCTCGAGGAGCCAGAACCGACCTGAACGCCGCCAAGCGGTTAATATGGTAGTAATATCAAGACCTGTTGTTGCCCCACAATGCAACAATCAGCAAAGAATAGAAAGACCGCAAAGGCAGTATACTCGGCTCAGTATGACTCTATCTCAAATTCTTCCGCAACTGTTGAAAACCAACTTGGTGACTCTGAAGGAGGCTCCAAAGAATCCCAGTACTACATCCCCGCTGTATAATCCGAACGCCCGTTGTTCTTATCACTCTGATAGCCTAGGGCATGATACAAACAACTACTGAGCTTTGAAGAATAAAGTGCAGGATCTGATTGATGCTAAGGAGATCAAGTTTGAAGCGCCGGAAAAGCCTAATGTCATGACTGCTCCTATGACCAAGCATGGAGTAAATGATGTGGACAATGATTCATTTGTAACCTCTGTGGAAGACATTTCTACTCTATTGTTGACCGTTAAGAAGAACTTATTGTTGGCCGGTTTATTTCCGGGTTGTGGCGAAGGTTGCCACCTATGTTCCATCCTACCTGCTGGTTGTCATTTGTTGAAATCAGGTGTTCAGCGCCTGATGGACAACAAAGAGATCTTGTTCGAGAAAACTTTGGTTCCATTGATTCCTGTTGAAGATGTTTCCATAATCACCATTTCCGCCAATTCTTCCAAGGCTTCCTCGAGAAATCCTGTTAGAATTACATCTGTTCCGAGAGTTGCTCCAGATTATTACTATTCCTGGTCCTATCCCTTACACGTCAGATAAGGCTGTCCCGTGGCACTATGGGGCCGATGTGTATTATCATGGGATTAAACAAGACTTAAAGGTTGAAGAGGATGATACTGATGTCAGCAATATTGTTGGGTCTAGCAAGGTCACCCGAAGCGGAAGACTTTTCTCTCCTGAGATCTCCCCACCAACTGTTCCAAAGCCTGTTGCTATTACACCTGCCAGTACATCTGCTACTGTCCTTGTTCATGTTCCAATCATTAACCCTGTCGCCGAGTCATCTGACGCTCGGGGTAAAGAGATATCCGGTGAGCCTGCCCGGACAGAGGCACCAAAGAAGATTATTGTTGAAACCTCTAGGCAGGAGATAGAGGAAATTTTGAAGATCGTCAAGAAAAGAGACTCCAACATAGTCGAACAGCTGGGGCAAACCCTATCGAAGATCTCCATGTTATATTTATTATTTTGCTCAGAAGCCCATGCTAAGGCTTTAATTGCTTTCCTGAAAACTGTGCATGTGCCGCAGGAAACATCTGCTGATCAATTCAAAGACTGTGTGGCTAGTTTGACCGCTGACAACAGGTTGGGTTTCTCCGACTCAGATTTGACTGCCAAAGGAAATAATCACAATGACGCTCTGCATGTTTCAATCGAGTGCAGGGCCACTACTCTGGCCCACGTGCTGGTGGATACTGGGTCCTTGCTAAATGTTTTACCCAAGAAAGCATTAGATCGGTTGGACTGTGAAGGGTTGGTGCTGAAGCCAAGTAATATTGTGGTCAGGGCCTTTGACAGGTCCAAAAGGATGGTACATGGAGAGGTGGATGTTCCTGTTAAGGTTGGTTCCCATAATTTTGCGTCTATGTTCCACGTGATAGACATTCGACCATCTTATTCTTGTTTACTGGGTCGCCCGTGCATTCATAAAGCTGGGGCATTAACTTCCACGCTCCATCAGATGTTAAAATATCCAGTGAAGGGGAAAATCGTTACAGTACGAGGAGAAGAGGAGTACATGGTGAGCCACCTTTAACTCTTTTCGATATATGGAGATGGATCGGGAGTTCATTGAAACTCCATGTCAAAACTTTGAAGAAGTCCCCCAGACTCTGGCGTCGACTGAAACTGTTGCTGAAGATCCTCCAATGAAGGTGGCTTCCCTCAAGGATGCCCGGGCTGTTATTGAAAAAGGTGGGTGTGCAAATTGGAGTCAACTCCATGACTTTGCACAGAATACTGACAAGTTTGGTCTGGGTTTTACTGCAGAAGCTCAAAGGGCTGTTCGGCATGCGCGGATTGGAAGACCTCCCCTACGTATCAGTAATCCGGAAGTGAGTGCGATTAAAGATGATAATGAAGAGTCTGATTCTGCTTCGCTGCTGATGAACTATTGTTTCTGTATCAGAGTGTTTACGCGCAGTTCTGTTCATCAAGCTTCAGCGTGTACGTGAGTTGATCTTCTGATCTTCACGTTCTGATTCAGCAACTTCTGATGCTGGTGTATCAAATCAAGTTCTGATGCTGAATAAGTGATCTTGCTTATTTTAATCAGCATATCTACAAGTCAGAGCATAGTATTTTTAGGCAGCATATAGTTCAAACATGAAACATATAAATACTGTATCTTTTCACTTTGTTATCATCAAAACTTAAATATAGGGTACTAGATTCAAACATTGTTCTAACAATTTCAAGGGTACAATGGCATCATCTTGACCTAATTACATGGTTCAAAAGATCTCAAGTTCATTGGATTGACAGATGAATTTTGCAATCAACTGATCAAAAGTCAACTATACATTGAAAAGTCAAACTTTGACTTTTTGGTCAAAATCAAGTGCCAAGGGTCATAATTCATCAATATATGTCAAAATATGAAACTTGTTCACCAAGAAACTCAAAATTGCAAATTAGGGTTTTGAATTTGAAAATTTTCATAACTTAGAATTTTTCTAAGTATGGAAATTTTCTTTTTTTCCCCAACTTTCCACCACTTTTTCACCATGATGCATTTTGATTCAAAGAAAATTTCCAACATTAAAGTTGTAGTCCTCCATGAAATCTACAACTTTTCTTCACAAACTTTTCCCAAAAGATGCTTGGATCTCAAGTTATGAATTTGTGAATATAGGTCCATGAACTAAATAACTTAGTGAAATTTTGCCCTAATTTAGGCAGGTTTTGGACCCAACTTCATGGACATTCTTCACCTAGTTCCAAGAGGTATCTCAAAATGAATTTCAAATATGGATTATAGAGCACATTGCAAGCTTTCCAAAATGTCCAAGAACTCTCTAAGATCATTTTTGGTTAGGGAGAATCAAAGAAGGGAAGTTAGCATTTTCTCACTTTTGTTCAAGCCATTTTTACATGAGATCAAGTTGCAAATCAGATCTATGTTGATTGTATCTTTCTTTACAGGTCCTAAACTCATTCTACATTCCATAATTAAATGCAAACTCAGAAGCTAAAGGCATTATCTTTGCTTTTGAAGCATTGTACAAGAGATAATTTCATTTTAGGCATAAAGTTCACAATGCCATTTTCATAAAGATGAGTTTTTGTAACTTTATCAATCTTGAGCCTTGGACCTGACCCTTTGATGCAAACAATTTCTACAGGTCTCAAGCATATTGTACAAGTTCATTTCAGGTCACAAGCAAGCAAGGACAAGCATGTTAGTATTGGTCTTGTCACTTTACTTAAAAAGCAAGAAAGGTTGCAAAGGGTCAAAAACTGGTGCAGCTAGTAAAGAGTGGACTTTGTATCATTTCTATACAAATACAAAAACATTTGGCAAGGCATAAGACGGTTTCATTGAAGCTAGAAATCACTCAAACTCAAAAACTCCATTTTTCTGCCAAAACATACAGTTGCTGCAAAATCATAGCCATTTCATTTTTGGCTCGTGTGTTTTGTGATTTAACACTTCAAACAACTTCTACATATCATATCAAAGCAAGCCAAGCCCTTACCCTATTTTTGTAAGCCCTGTTTCATCCATTGCCATTTTCACTTTTGAAGCTTGCAACTTGACTTGTGCAAAGAGTTTCAGCCATCCCTAGAGCAAGCTAAGCATTGGAATAGCTTCAGGGAAGCTCAAGGAAGCTCACACAATCCTCAGGCCTCCATTAAAGTCCCTACATTGCTCTACTCAAATCCAACTGAAGGAGGTATTTTCTTGAACTCTATCTCTGTATTTAGGCATCCTCAAGCCACAATTTGTGAAGAAAAAATGTAGCCCTTATCATGGTGAAGCTGTACATATGCATACTTTATATTTATATTGACTATGCTGTGAGAATTTGAAGCTTGAAGTTCATAAAATTTTTAGGTCACAAATTAGGGATGCCAAAATTCTCCCTGATCTTTGAAAGTTAGATTACATATTTTATATGGTTGGAATCGTGAGCTCAAATGCCACATGTTTCATGTTATAAGTTTTTGTTTTTGTGCAAGCATGTGAAAGTTGCAGGTCTGAACTAGCGCGCGAAGAAGAAACCAAGGACAGGGACGAAGTTGTTGTTCTGGGCTTTTTTGTTGCATTGGACTTTTTGTTTTTGCTATTCACACCCTCCTGACCCACTATTTGCACCCCCTGGCTTATTTGTTTTATTTTTCATATTTCTCTTTATATTTTCATATTTATTACTTTTATTTATTTTTTCTTAATCATAAAAATCATAAAAAATAATTTCTTTATTTTTTGCATTTTAATTTTAATTTTTTTCTATTATTTTTTGCATGAAAAAATAGTTTATTAGGATAACAGATTTTATTTTCTTAAATAAATTTGTAAATACAATTAATAATACTTAATATTTTTATTATATTATTTATACACATAAAATATTATTTTCTACACATACTTAATTTTTAATATTTATATATTATATTATTTATTATTTTCTTGTACAAAAAATGGACAAAATAATAACATAAAACATTATTTTCTTTTAATAAAAAATTAGGGTTTCTCCCCTTTCCAAAAATAATAATATTATTTTTCCTTATTTTTTAGGGTTCAAATTAATTATTTTATTCTCATACAAAAAAAAAAGAAATACAAAACATTTTTTACATAAATACATTGCATTGCATTTTAAATACTTGTACATTTATTTAATACGCACAATATTTGATTGGGTTGTAATAATATATTTAGGTTTATATTTATGCAAAATACCCCATTCAAAACTTGTATCCCCCCTCCCATAATAATTGTTGTAATAGCTTAGTTTATTTTACGCAATTTATTGTTTTATATACTATGCTTAGTAATTAGGGTTTTGCATGACAAGAACAAAAACCAAACAAATAGAAAAAACCTAAACACAAGACAAAAGCATGAAAATGACACACATTGCACACAAGAACCCTTAGGGTTTCTCCCACTTGGTTGCCTAAATTAAAATGGCCATGTTACGCACGCGAAGTATCTTGGCAAAACAAAATAAAATAAGATCATAGTCCCTCGATGACGCTATACAAAGGTTTCCTAAAACAAAATGATCTTGGTCCCTCAAACATGCTAAGATACTTGGAAATATTGCTATCATGGTTATACGATGACCCACGCCCGTCCCGTTAACATCCAAAGATAGGGTTGCTTACCAAATCAATGGTAAGTCAACAATGTCAAGGGAATAAAAAAGCACAAGAAAGACATTTGAGTAGGTAGATAGCTTCTATTTACTTGTACCATTTCAAAACAATCCTTGCTGTTTTCAAAAACAAACACACACACATTTCAAAACATCTTGCAAAACATTTTTAAAAGACAAACATCTTTGTATACATTCTTACGAACAAGAATCATTACAAAGATTTACTAAACAAAGGCCTCTTTTCAAAATACTTTCAAAACCACACCAAGCACCATTTCAAACAAAACAAAGAAAAGCAAGTGATCTAAACAAGTAACTAAGAGCCCATGGAAAACCATGGATGAAAAGGGTGCTAGCACCTTCCCTTTTCATAATCTACCCCCCGAACTCCAGAAAACATCTCAAAGGTATTTCCTGTGCTTTTTTACCTTTCCTTTTGGATAAAAGAAAAGTCGGTGGCGATTCTTGCTAACCGCAACATTTGCAAACACAAACGCAAAACCTCAAGTCAGTTCTCCCACCGCATTACAAAACTGGCGACTCTGCTGGGGAAAATTCTAAAAGTGGGGTTACCTTAGGGTTTAGATCACCTTTATTTGCTTGCAATTGTTTGACTTGTTTTCTTTACAATTATGGTTCTTTGTTTGGGTTTGAATCCTCCACCCGGATTTGGGAAACATTATAGGTAAATAGAAATACATTGTGGAAACTGTTCGGGGTATACCGACATGGTCTAAGCAATAGCTATATTAGTGTGACATATTTGTGGGTACCGGTAGCCTTTGAGTCAATCAAAGAGAATACGGGGCCGCTGAGTGATGTCATGAAGCACTAATGAACTTTTAGAACCTTTACTTGACCAACTTGGCCTTTTAAGATATAGTGAGATGACCGGGTTTGGTGCAGTCCATAGTTGGTAGATACTCGATACTACACTCATTGAGGGTTAGTTTCTTGGAATATTTCGGTCGCCAGTAAAGAGGTTTGAACTGAAACAATGAACAAGGAAACAATCCAGTGATATTGAGCTCCTTAGAACCCGGTTACTATTTCTAGGACAGGTTGAGCCAACTAAACTTCAAGAGGGTATTTACCTATGAAACCTCATGCAAGCCTAAACTAGGAACTTGTGTGATTTTCTTGTACATATATACTTGTGCATAACATCATGGACATCATGAACATCATATGCATTCACTAACCATTTCAAGGATTTTGGAGATTCATCTTTGTTCTTGTTTTGTAGGTTATGGATTCACTTCGCAGGAAAACTATCCAAATCAACCTTGTATGAATTCCTCCACAACTCAAGGAGCTAGCTTAAAGGATCCCTAAGAATTCTCCATTCACCGAGAGACATGGTCGTCTACTCAACTTGGTCACTTCCAACACAGAGGAGGATATGATGAAGGTTCTCTTCCAGTTCTTTGACCATTTACACCATTGCTTCACATTTCCTGACTACCAGCTTGTGCCCACTTTGGAGGAATTCTCTCAACTTTTGAGGATTCCTATTCTCAATCAACTACCCTTCAACGGTACGGAAAGAGATCCAAAGCCAGAAGAGATTGCTCAAGCCCTGCACTTGCACTCATCTGATGTCACAACTCATTGGGAAACTAGAAGTGGTGTCAAAGGCTTCTTGGCAAAGTTTCTGTTTGAGAATGCCCAAAGCTGTTGGAATTCCCCAGACTTGCAAGCTTTTGAGGAGATTGTAGCTCTTCTCATCTATGGGATGGTCTTATTCCCTAATCCTGACCAACTCATAGACGTGAGCGCTATCAAAATTTTCATGTCTCGCAACCCGGTGCCTACATTGCTTGGGGATATCCTCCACTCTTTTTACACTCGTACAATGAGGAAAAGAGATGTTCTTATGTGTTTTACTCCTCTACTGGCAGGATGGTTTATTTCTCATCTTCCCCAATCAGTCTTGAAGAACGAGCAAGGTTTGAGGTGGTCACAAAGGTTAATGACACTTAAACATTCAGATATTCATTGGTGTTCTCGATCCAAAGAGAATGTTACCATTGTTGATCGTTGTGGGGAATTCCCTAATGTCCCTCTACTTGGCATTAGGGGAGGCATCACCTACAACCCGTGCTTGGCTCTAAGACAGTTTGGTTACGCCCGAAGGGATGGCCTACATGACATGCTGATTCAAGGATTGGTTTTTGACTATGACAACGACGATCAAGGACTCTGCCAGAGATTCATCCGAGCTTGGAGGATGCTAAACAAGGTGGATAGCAAGACTTTGGGACACAAGAATTCCATCCCTCTTAAGCCTTACCTCAAGTGGGTACGAACCCGCGCCCAAATTCTTATGATGCCTTATCCCTCCATTCTCCCAGTGATTATAGAGCCTGTTAAGGAAGGAGAGGTTCCATACACCATCCTACATCCTGACATGCCAACATCACTCGAAGATCTGCAAAGAAGTTGGATACAGCTCAAAGGAGAGCGTGATACTTTCGAAGCCCAATTCTACGCAAGCGAGAAGAAGGTTTTGGAACTCACTCGGCTACTTCATGAAGAGCAGACTCTCAACACCTACATTCCACCAAAGAGGATGCGCAACGTATTTTTACCTTAGAGTTTTGTATTATTTTGCCCAAGCGGCATTGATGTACTCAAATTCTATTTTAATTAATATGACTTGTGTTTCTTTTTTGTTTAAAACAAATTTTAATTTCTAAATCCTTGAAAGCATTGCATGAATACATATCATTCATCATAAACATAAACAGGTCTTCACACCAAGTTTCCTCATCTCTCTACTGTTTATTTCAGTACGATGGATATCGAACAAAGGGTCAAAGATCTGCAAGCTCAGAATTCACAATTTCAACAGTTACTCATGACATTAGCCAAGGGGCAAGAGGAGCTGAAGACTCTGCTAGAGAAAGAGAAAGAGAAAAAGAAGAAGAAGCCAGTTGGTGTGGTTATCATGGGCAGAAGATTTCAGGGACAAGCCAGAAGGACCTTAGAATTTCCAACAACATCTAATGAAGGGGAAAGAAAATGAAAAGAAACGGCAGTGCCATCAGATTCTGAAGAAGAAGAGGAAGAAGAGGACTACTCTAAACAACAATATCCTCCTGCTGATGACAAATACAAACACCTTGAAGAGCGACTAAGCGCTATGGAAATCCAGAGAGTACCAGGGCTAGATTTTGAGGAGTTGGGGCTGGTGTCAGGAATTGGAATCCCTCCAAAGTTTAAAGTGCCACTATTTTCCAAGTATGATGGGGTGTCTTGCCCTAAAATTCATCTCAGATCATATGTCAGGAATATTCAACCACATTCTACCGACAAAGACTTGTGGGTCCACTTTTTCCAAGACAGTCTATTAGGAACGCAACTTGATTGGTTCTACCAGTTGGAGAGGGAAGATGTTCACAATTAGGAAGACTTGGCAGCAGCTTTCTATAAACAGTATCAATACAACACCGACTTGGCACCAACCCGTACTCAGCTACAGAGTATGGCCATGGTTTCTAATGAAGGCTTTAAAGATTACGCACAAAAGTGGAGGACCTAATCGGAAGGGTACAACCCCCTCTATCTGAGAGGGAGTTGGTGGACATGTTCCTGGGAACTCTATCAGGTCCTTTCTTCAATCATTTGATTGAGAGTTCTTCTGCAGGGTTTACAAAATTGATTCTAACTGGCGAAAGAGTGGAGGCTGGTATTAGAAATGGGAAAATTCAGAAGGACGTGTCTGCCTCAACAGCTGTGAAAAATCCCTTCACTGGAAGAAAGGAAGTATCTGCTGTCTATTCACAGAGGAATCAGGGAAGAACTGAGCGCTGACCAACAGTGGGGGCCGTTATGATTCCAAAGCCTGCATCAGACCAGCCAAGAAACAATCAACAAAGGGTAGAAATGCCAAGTCGGCAATTTACCAAGATTAACATGACTCCAGCCCAAGTTCTACCACATCTCCTGAAGTTGAATCTGACCACTTTGAAAGAGGCACCAAAAAATCCTAATACTACTTCTCCATATTACCATCCCAACGCCAGATGCGCGTACCATTCTGAAAGTCCAGGGCACGAAACCAACAACTGTTGGGCCCTGAAGAATAAAATTTAAGATCTGATAGATGCGAAGGAATTTGAGTTTGAAGCGCCTGAGAAACCGAATGTTATTTCCGCTCCAATGCCTAGGCATGGTCACAACTCCAACGCTATTGAGGAAGATCTGTTTGTTGCTACCGTGGATGAACTGTTAACTCCGCTCCCGATTATTAAGTTAAATTTGTTGAAAGCTGGCATTTTCCCAGGTTGTGACCAAGACTTCCATGTTTTCCGGTCCTCATCATTTGACTGCCCTCTGTTGAAGAAAGGTATCCAACGACTAATGGATAACCAAGAAATTTTGTTTGAGAATGCTCCTGTTTCACCCGTTCCAGTTAAAGAAGTTTCAATAAGAACCATCTACGCCAATCCTTCTAGGGCACCTAAAAGACCCGTTAGGATTACACCTACTCCAAAGACTGCTCCACTTAATATTACAATGCCTGGGCCAGCCCCATACAAATCGGAAAAATCACTACCATAGAACTGTGGTGGAGAAATCTACTACCATGGTATTAAACAGGATAAACTGACTACTGAAGAAGAAAGCTTCGAAGAGGATAATTCCGACATTAGCAATATTGTTGGAACTAGCAAGATCACCCGCAGTGGTAGGATCTTCTCTCCAGAGTTTGCTCCTCCAACAGCAGTCTTTGGACCCGTGGCCGTTCTAAAGATTACCTCTGCACCAGTGATTATACCTACAAGTGTACCTACCAACGAAGACAATACAATTCCTGTCCCTACTTCCACTGCTGAGAATAAAGGAAAGAATGTTCAAGAGGAGCATGTCCATATGAAGGCTCAATCACTAGCTATTCCTGAAACATCCAAGAAGGAGATGGAAGAAATCCTGAGGATAATTAAGAATAGTGATTATGATGTGGTCGAACAGTTGGGGTAAACCCCTTCCAAGATCTCTATGCTAGCCCTTCTGTTGTGCTCTGAAGCACATGCCAAAGCTCTGGTAAAATTTCTGAAGACAGCTCATGTGCCGCAAGAGACGTCTGCTGACCAGTTCTAGGTCTGCATGTCCAGTTTGACAACTGATAATGGCCTAGGTTTCTCTCATGTCGACTTGACACCCAGAGGGAGAAAACACAATGAAGCATTACATGTCTCAGTGGAGTGCAGAGGAACAACCCTAGCTCATTTTTTGGTTGATACGGGATCATCTTTGAACGTCTTGCCGAAGAAAGCCCTTGACAGATTGTATTGCGAGAGGCTGACTCTAAAACCCAGCAATATAGTGGTGAGAGCTTTCGATGGTTCGAAGAGGATGGTCCACGGGGAGGTGGACATCCCAATAAAGTTGGGAACTCAAGTCTTCAACTCAACCTTCTATCTGATGGACATCCTTCCTTCTTATTCCTGTCTGTTGGGACGCCCCTGGATCCACAATGCCGGTGCTGTCACCTCCACCTTGCATCAGATGCTAAAATACTCGGTCCAAGGGAAGATTATAACGGTCCATGGGGAGGAGGATTATATGATTAGTCATCTGAATTCCTTCCGTTATGTGGAGTTAGATGGCGAATTCATTGAGACCCCTTTCCAACATTTTGAAGAAGTATCTCCAAAAGTAGCAGCGACCAAGGCAGTATCTTCAATTCCTAAAATCACAAGACCTCCGCTTCGGATGTCATCTCTAAAGGATGCAAGAGCAGTAGTGGAAGAAGGGGGATGCACAATCTGGGGTCATCTTCCAGACATTTCGTACAAATCAGACAAGTTTGGCTTGGGGTTTACTTCGACTGGTCAGAAGGTTGTGTGTCATGCCCGTGCTGGGGGGCCACCTGTGAAGATTACCAACCGAGGGGTCAATGCAATAGAAGACAATGAAGAGGATGGCAGCTTGTAAGATTGGATATTTCCTACTGTCAGCAAAGGACTTGGCAACTGGGAAGCCAAAGACTTTGTCCCGATAACTTTCATATCTCAGTAATTTATCTTTTACATTTCTGTTGGACTTGTAATAGTTCACAAAACAATTCGCACTTTAAAAACCTTGTGTCTTACCCGAGGCACAATGGTCCATTTGTAAGGGTTTTTATTTCATCTTCATATGTCATTCAATGAATCATGGACGCTTTTCACATATAAACTTTTATGCTCATTGTCTTTATTTTACATTTTATTATCTTAAGATGGCTATACCCTTACACACACCCACACTCACAAATGTAGGTACCCTTCCATTCCGGAACTCATGGGTAACGATACTGCTATAGCCTTCAGTGACTCTGAAGATCTGATCTACCAAGCCGAATACGAAGGTGAGGAAGATTGTGAGGTGCCAGGGGAATTGGACAGACTATTACAACAAGAGGAAAGCGCAATTCAGCCTCGTGAGGAGCTATTGGATACAATCAATTTGAAAACCGAGGAAGATAAAAAGGAAATCAAAGTGCGTGCCAATCTAGAGCCGAGTATCAAAGAACGCCTAATTCAGCTATTTCATGATTATGTTGAGATCTTTGCCTGGTCATACGAAGACATGCCGGGACTTGATACAGACATTGTGGTACACCGTCTACCCACAAGAGAAGACTGTCCACCAGTGAAACAAAAAGTCCGCCGCATGAGACCTGACATGTCAAAGAAGATCAAAGCAGAAGTTATGAAACAGTTCAATGCTGGATTTCTGGCTGTTACTTCCTATCCTCAATGGGTGGCCAACATTGTTCCTGTGCCTAAAAAGGACAGCAAAGTAAGAATGTGCGTGGATTATAGAGATTTAAACAGGGCCAGCCCTAAGGATGATTTTCCACTTCCACACATCGACATCCTGGTTGACAATACAGCCCAACACAAAGTATTTTCTTTCATGGACAGATTCTAAGGCTATAACCAGATCAAAATGGCACATGAGGACATGGAGAAAACTACGTTTGTCACACAGTGGGGTATGTTCTGCTACAAAGTGATGCCAATCGGACTGAAGAATGTCGGGGCAACCTATCAACGCGCCATGGTAGCTTTGTTTCATGATATGAAACATCATGAGACAGAGGTCTACGTAGATGACATGATAGCCCGATCACAAACTGAAGAAGAACACATCGATCACCTACAAAAGTTGTTTGTCAGATTGAAGGAGTACAAGTTAAGATTGAATCCAAACAAATGCACATTCGGAGTCTTGTCCGGTAAACTCTTAGGTTTCATTGTCAGCAACAAAGGCATCGAGGTTGATCCTTCCAAAGTCAAAGCGATACAAGAAATGCCTGCTCCTCGCACTGAGAAGGAAGTTAGAGGTTTTTTGGGACGCCTAAACTATATTGGCAGATTCATCTCTCACCTAACGTCTACTTATGAACCAATCTTCAAGCTGTTGAAGAAAGATCAAGTAGTCAGATGGAATGATGAATGTCAGATTGCTATCGATAAAATCAAGGAGTATTTACTAGAGCCTCCTGTCTTGATGCCACCCATCGAGGGAAGACCTCTAATCATGTGTCTGACCGTCTTAGAGAATTCAATGGGGTGCGTACTGGGGCAGGATGACGAGTTTGGCCGAAAAGAGCATGCTATTTATTACCTATGCAAAAAATTTATCGACTGTGAAACCAGATATTCACTGCTCGAGTAAACTTGTTGCGCTTTGGCATGGGCTGCTCGCCGGCTGAGATAGTATATGTTGACTCATACCACTTTGTTGATATCTAAGATGGATCCGATAAAGTACATCTTTGAGAATCTTGCTTTGTCTGGGAGGATAGCTAGATGGCAGATGATCCTAACAGAATACAACATACAGTACACTACCCAAAAAGCTATAAAAGGCAGTGTGCTAGCTGATCATCTGGATCATCAAGCTGTAGAAGATTACCAGTCCATGAAGTTTGACTTCCTTGACGAAGACATCATGACAGTAGACAACAGTGAAGAGATCAGACCATACGACGGACCTGAACAAGGATCCCGATGGACCCTGTACTTTGATGGGGCATCCAATGCACTTGGTAACGGTATCGGCACTATGCTCATATCTTCGGAAGGATGCCATACTCCTTTCACTGCCAGACTCTGCTTCAACTGTACGAACAACATGGCAGAGTACGAAGCATGCATCTTTGGTCTCAAGGCTGCCATAGACTTGGGAATCAAATCCTTAGATGTTTTTGGGGACTCAGATTTGTTCATCAGTCTGATAGAAGGAGAGTGGGACACTAAGCATCCAAACCTCATCCCTTACAAAGAACATGTTTTAACATTGTTACCACATTTCGAGCAGATTACCTTCGAGCATTTCCCGCAAGAAGAAAATCAGCTAGCAGATGCTCTAGCTACAATGTCATATATGTTTAAACTTAATTGGGATAACGAGGCTCCCCAAATCACCATTGAACGGATGGACGAACCAGCACACTATCACAAGATTAATACCGAAGAAGTAGTGGACCAACCATGGTTTCATGAAGTCAAAAGGTATCTCGAGGTTCAAGAATATCCAGAAGGAGCTTCAGTCAATGACAAAAAGTTCTTAAGGAGATTCTCAGCTAAGTTCTTCCTAAGTAATGGCATCTTGTACAAACGCAATCATGATTCTATTCTGCTCCGTTGTGTGGACAAGATTGAAGATGAAAAGATCATGGCTGAATTGCATGAAGGTACCTTTGGAACTCACTCTAGTGGGCATATGATGGCTAAGAAGATTCTATGGGAAGGCTATTACTGGTCTACCATGGAAGCTGACTGCTATCAACACTCCCGGACTTGTCATAAGTGTCAAATCTATGAAGACAAGGTGCACGTGCCTCTGGTTCCTCTAAATGTCTTAACAGCTCCTTGGCCCTTCGCTGTGTGGGGAATCAACATGATTGGAGAGATCAAGCCTACAACCTCCAATGGACACCGCTTCATTCTTGTGGCCATTGACTATTTCACCTAGTGGGTCAAAGCAGCTTCCTTCGCATCCATTACTAAGAATGTTGTTGCCCGCTTCATCAAGCAGAATCTTATTTGCCGGTACGGTATCCCTAAAAGGATCATCACTGATAACGGTACAAACCTTAACAATACTATGATCACCGCCTTGTGCGAGCAGTTCAAGATTCAACATCACAATTCATCCCCCTACTGGCCAAAGATGAATGGTGCAGTTGAAGCTGCTAACAAAAATATCAAAAAGATCATACAGAAAATCAGTCACCTACAAGGAGTAGCATGAGATGCTACCGTTTTCTCTCCACGGGTACCGTACCACGGCTCGTACATCAACTGGGGCAACACCCTATTCCTTGGTATATGGCATGGAAGTTGTGTTACCTATCGAGGTTCAAATTCCCTCCTTAAGAATCATGAAAGATGCAGGTTTGAGTGAAGACGATTGGATCCAGACCTGGCTTGATTAATTGAACTTAATTGATGAAAAGAGACTCACTACTGTTTTCCATGGTCAGATGTATCAAAAACGGATGATCAAGGCTTTCAACAAGAAAGTCAGACGCCAGGTATATCGAGTTGGAGATCTAGTGATCAAGCGCATCATCTTTCCACAAAGTGATCCCAGGGGAAAATGGACTCCTACCTATGAAGGACCATTTGTAATTAAGAACATCTTTTCTGGTGGGGCAATGATCTTAACCACCATGGACGGCGATGACCTGCCACACCCTGCGAACGCAGACAAAGTCAAAAGATACTATGCATAAGAGACCCGCTAGGTTGACATACCTAGGCAAAAAAAAGGGCATCCCGGAGAACCAAAAGGTTCGGGAAAAAATTTGGGATAAAATGAAAAAAATCTGTACACCCGACAAGTTGAAAACCCAAAAGGGCGACTTGGGCAAAAAAGGGTTTCCCGGTGGACTGAAAACCCGAAAGGGAGATCCAGGAAAAAGTTAGGGAATTAAAGTGTATGACTATGTCTCGTCGGATCACTTTAAGGACAATCTCTTCACTGACAAACCTGGAGATTCTGATCAATTCAATCATCTTCGGACGAAGCAACGAATGGACAAGAAATTCAGAGATACGAGGGCTATAGCAGAATGGGAACCCCATGGGATTATCACACATAGCTATCTTTCTTTGTATAAATTTTTCTTACTTTGTATGACACCATCCTCTTAGTAGGATGTCTGTCTCCTTTGTACAAAATACTTACTCAAAGTAAATACAAAGATATCTCTTTCAAAGTACAAAAACTATTTGCCTTTTTCTTTACACTTGTGTTTTTATTTGCAAAAATGTCCAATGATTCATTAATGAACATATGCTTTTGAACATAATTACTATTTACAAATAAACAAAATGAAAAAGAACAATTATTGACAGACTGAAAGGATAGGAAAACGTCTTTAGGCTATTCCATGAGCAATCCCTACAGTACATCATCTAGATCCCCAGCGGAGTTAAAACTTCATCATCCAGATTCCCCAGCGGAGCTAAAACTTAAAACTATCAATCCCCAGCGGAAACCATTCAGTTTCTCCGGATTCCCCAGCAAGTTGTCTTGAAGCCTGAAAATCAACCAGATAACAGTTAACTTTTGTCTCTCCCCAACCTAGGATAATTCCTTAGTAGAGTGGCAGACGACCGAAACTCCTGAACTTTTTCCAAACGGGAATAAGTTTTTCTTCCCCACAGAGTTTTCATTACTCCCCAACAGAATGAAGATTCTCTTTATTAATTCCCCGCAGAAGTCATCAAAGTTTTCTTTATTCCCCAGCGGAACAAGGATTCCCGTTGTGTAATCCCCAACAGAAGTCATCAAAATTCTCTGGATTCCCCAAGCAGATTACTCAAGCAGTATATGGCATGGCTCGCAATAGATTTTTTTTGTCAATACTCCAACTTCAAGACATGAAGGATCCCTATATCCCCAGAGAAGTCTCCAAGGATTTCTTATCCTCAGCAGTCAAGGATTTATTGTCCCCGGCAACAGTCAAGGATTTATTTTCCTCAGCAATACAGCAAATCAGCTTACATGCACATACATTACATCTATATATCATAAACATTGATAAAACACATATATTGCATCATACATTTCATGCAACATAACCTTGTGTTTCAGATAATGTTTTACCCTTTTCAGGATAAGATTAACCGATACCGTTTAACAATATGCAATCATGATACAGTACAGATACACTCCAGACACGGAAGTCATTCTTTTACTCATTCAAGATTCAGCTTTCGGACACAGTTCAGATACACTCCAGACACGGAAGTCATTTTGTTACTCAGTCAGATTCTAACTTCAAGATACAGTTCAGATACGCTCCATCCACGGATGCCATCCTGATGCTCATTCAAATTTCAAGATTCAGATACGCTCCAGACACGGATGCCATTCTGGCCCTTATTCAGGTTTCAAATTCAGATACAGTTCAGATACGCTCCAGACACAGATGCCATTCTGGCCCTTATTCAGGTTTCAAATTCAGATATCGTTCAGATACACTCCATACACGGATGCTATTTTGTTGCTCATTCAGATTTCAGTCTCCAGATATAGTTCAGATACGTTCCAGACGCGGATACCATTCTGATACTTATTCTTTTGACTTACAACTTACAATTCAGCAAACATTCTTGGATGGCATCTATAAGCCCATCTCCAACAAGATTCTATCACCTCTCCAAATGGCATCTTTAAGCCCATTCCCTCAACTACACTTCGTTGAGTGCAAATTTATGGGCACTCTAGTGTCCAATCATCTTTTACCTTCGAGTCAAGAACAAAAAAGCTCGCCAATCTAACTTTTCAGGTTCAAGAAGATTGAACAGGGGCAGCTGTTGTACCCTAAAATTTTCCCTCTCATTTATCAAGATTTTTTCTCACAAGACTTCTTAGACTCAAGACAAGATTAGGGTTTGGTCAGCTCAGGACACATCACCTTGCACTGATAACCAAAAATTAGGGTTTGAGTTTGCACAAGGATTTTTGGACCATCAATGCTTCATGTGACTTTCATACTTCATCTTGGACCCCTAAGATTGCTCATGTTAAGTTTCAAGCCTTGGGCCACATTTTTGATCAGTCAATTGGACAGTTGACCTAAAAATCAATTGTATTGGGGAAAAAGTCAACCATGGCCAATTTACAGTCAAACTTCATGATTTTTGATCCACAACAATATTTTAGACTCACATGTACCATTTGATCATGTTTGGATCACAACTCCTCAAGAAATTTGATCAAATCATCAAAAGGGCGAAATGGTCAAGATTAGGGTTTTTAACTGAGAAAGGGCAATTTCTGATTTTTAACCTAGCCAATGACCAATTGAGTTCAAACATGATTTCAAGGGTACAATGGCATCATCTTGACCTAATTACATGGTTCAAAAGATCTCAAGCTCATTGGATTGACAGATGAGTTTTGCAGACGACTAATCAAAAGTCAACTGTACACTGAAAAGTCAAACTTTGACTTTTTGGTCAAAATCAAGTTCCAAGGGTCATAATTCATCAAGATATGTCAAAATATGAAACTTTTTCACCAAGAAACTCAAAATTGCAAATTAGGGTTTTGAATTTGAAAATTTTCATAACTTAGAATTTTTCTAAGTATGGAAATTTTCTTATTTTTTCTCAACTTTCCACCACTTTTTCACCATGATGCAATTTGATTCAAAGAAAATTTCAAACATGAAAGTTGTAGTCCTCCATGAAATCTACAACTTTTATTCACAAACTTTTCCCAAAATATGCATGGATCTCAAGTTATGAATTTGTGAATATATGTCCATGAACTAAATAACTTAGTGAAATTTTGCCCTAATTTAGGCAGGTTTTGGACCCAACTTCATGGACATTCTTCACCTAGTTCCAAGAGGTATCTCAAAATGCATTTCAAATATGGATTATAGAGCACATTTCAAGATTTCCAAAATGTCCAAGAACTCTCCAAGATCATTTTTGGTTAGGGAGAACCGAAGAAGGGAAGTTAGCATTTTCTCACTTTTGTTCAAGCCATTTTTACATGAGATCAAGTTGCAAACCAGATCTATGTTGATTGTATCTTGCTTTACAGATCCTAAACTCATTCTACACTCCATAATTAAATTCAAACTTAGAAGCTAAAGTCGTTATCTTTGCTTTTGAAGCATTGTACAAGAGATAATTCCATTTTAGGCATAAAGTTCACAATGCCATTTTCATAAAGATGAGTTTTTGTAACTTTATCAATCTCGAGCCTTGGACCTATCCCTTTGATGCAAACAATTTCTACAGGTCTCAAGCATATTGTACAAGTTTATTTCAGGTCACAAGCAAGCAAGGACAAGCATGTTAGTATTGGTCTTGTCACTTTACTTAAAAAGCAAGAAAGGTTGCAAAGGGTCAAAAACTGGTGCAGCTAGTAAGGAGTGGAATTTGTATCATTTCTATACAAATACACAAACATTTGGCAAGGTATAAGACGGTTTCATTGAAGCTAGAACTCACTCAAACCCAAAAACTCCATTTTTCTGCCAAAACATACAGTTACTGCAAAATCATAGCCATTTCATTTTTGGCTCGTGCGTTTTGTGATTTAACACTTCAAACACCTTCTACATATCATACCAAAGCAAGCCAAGCCCTTACCCTGTTTCTGTAAGCCCTTTTTCAGCCATTTCCATTTTCACTTTGGAAGCTTGCAACTTGACTTGTGCAAAGAGTTTCATCCATCCCTAGAGAAAGCTAAGCATTGGAATAGCTTTAGGGAAGCTCAAGGAAGCTCACACAATCCTCAGGCCTCCATTAAAGTCCCTACATTTCTCTACTCAAATCCAACTGAAGGAGGTATTTTCTTGAACTCTATCTCTGTATTTAGGCATCCTCAAGCCACAATTTGTGAAGAAAAAATGTAGCCCTTATCATGGTGAAGTTGTACATATGCATACTTTTCATTTATATTGACTATGCTGTGAGAATTTGAAGCTTGAAGTTCATAAAATTTTTAGGTCACGAATTGGGGTTGCCAAAATTCTCCATGATCTTTGAGAGTTAGATTACATATTTTATATGGTTGGAATCGTGAGCTCAAATGCCACATGTTTCATGTTATAAGTTTTTTCTTTTGTGCAAGCATGTGAAAGTTACAGGTTTGAACTAGCGCGCGAAGAAGAAACCAAGGACAGGGACGAAGTTGTTGTTCTGGGCTTTTTTGTTGCATTGGGCTTTTTGGTTTTGCTATTCACACCCTCTTGACCCAATATTTGCACCCCTAGCTTATTTGTTTTATTTTTCATATTTCTCTTTATATTTTCATATTTATTACTTTTATTTATTTTTTCTAAATCATAAAAATCATAAAAAATAATTTCTTTAATTTTTGCATTTTTATTTTATTTTTTTTCTATTTTTTTTTTGCATGAAAAAATAGTTTATTAGGATAATAGATTTTATTTTCTAAAATAAATTTGTAAATACAATTAATAATACTTAATATATTTATTATATTATTTATACACATAAAATATTATTTTCTACACATACTTAATTTTTAATATTTATATATTATATTATTTATTATTTTCTTGTACAAAAAATGGACAAAATAATAACATAAAACATTATTTTCTTTTAATAAAAAATTAGGGTTTCACCCCTTTCCAAAAATAATAATATTATTTTTCCTTATATTTTAGGGTTCAAATTAATTATTTTTTTTCTCATACAAAAAAAAAACAAATACAAAACATTTTTTACATAAATACATTGCATTGCATTTTAAATACTTGTACATTTATTTAATGCGCACAATATTCGATTGGGTTGTAATAATATATTTAGGTTTATATTTATGCAAAATCCCCCATTCAAAACTTGTATCCTCCCATAATAATTGTTGTAATAGCTTAGTTTATTTTATGCAATTTATTGTTTTATATACTATGCTTAGTAATTAGGGTTTTGCATGACAAGAACAAAAACCAAACAAATAGAAAAAACCTAAACACAAGACAAAAGCATGAAAATGACACACATTACACACAAGCATCCTTAGGGTTTCTCCCACTTGGTTGCCTAAATTAAAATGGCCATGTTACGCATGCGAAGTATTTTGGCAAAACAAAACAAAATAAGATCATAGTCCCTCGATGACGCTATACAAAGGTTGCCTAAAACAAAATGATCTTGGTCCCTCAAACATGCTAAGATACTTAGCAATATTGCTATCATGGTTATACGATGAGCCACACCCGTCCCGTTAACATCCAAATATAAGGTTGCTTACCAAATCAATGGTAAGTCAACAATGTCAAAGGAATAAAAATGCACAAGAAAGACATTTGAGTAGGTAGATAGCTTCTAATTACTTGTACCATTTCAAAACAATCCTTGCTATTTTCAAAAACAAACACACACATATTTCAAAACATCTTGCAAAACATTTTTAAAAGACAAACATCTTTGTATACATTCTTACGAACAAGAATCATTACAAAGATTGCCTAAACAAAGGCCTCTTTTCAAAATACTTTCAAAACCACACCAAACACCATTTCAAACAAAACAAAGCAAAGCAAGTGATCTAAACAAGTAACTAAGAGCCCATGGAAAACCATGGATGAAAAGGGTGCTAGCACCTTCCCTTTTCATAATCTACCCCCCGAACTCAAGAAAACATCTCAAAGGTCTTTCCTGTGCTTTTTTACCTTTCCTTTTGGATAAAATAAAAGTTGGTGGCGACTCTTGCTAACCGCAACATTTGCAAACACAAACGCAAAACCTCAAGTCAGTTCTCCCACCGCATCACACACGACTTATTCGGCACAATCTGATCTGTCGATATGGTGTACCAGAGAGGATCATTACGGACAATGGTACAAATCTCAACAATACGATAATCACCGAGCTTTGCAAGCAGTTCAAGATACAGCATCACAACTCTTCTCCTTACCGGCCGAATATGAATGGGGCTGTTGAAGCGGATAATAAGAATATTAAGAAGATTATGCAGAAGATGACGGCGACATATAAAGATTGGCACGAGATGTTACCATTTGCTCTTCATGGGTACCGTACCTCAGCGCGGATGTCAACAGGGGAAACAACCTATTCCTTGGTATATGGCATGGAGGCCGTCTTGCCCATTGAAGTTTAGATACCCTCTCTTCAGATTATGAAGGATGCAGGTTTGAGCGAAGATGACTGGATTCTGACCCGGCTTGATCAGCTGAATTTAATCGATGAAAAGAGACTTACCGCTATTTGTCATGGTCAAACATATCAGAAACGGATGATCAAGGCATTTAACAAGAAAGTTAGACGACAAGAGTATCAAGTTGGGGATCTGGTGATCAAGCGCATCATACTGCCACAAGGTGATCCCAGGGGAAAATGGACCCCCACGTACGAAGGGCCATTTGTGGTCAATAACATTTTCTCAGGAGGAGCTATGATTCTAACCACCATGGATGGTGACGACCTTCCTCACCCCGTCAATGCAGACATAGTGAAAAAATACTACGCATAATCAAAGACCCGCTAGGTTGACCGACCTAGGAAAAATAAGGGCTTCCCGGCGAACCAAAAGGGTTCGGGAAAAAATAAGGGATGAAAATGAAAAAACTGTACACCTGGCTAGTCAAAAACCTGAAAAGGCGACTTGGGCAAAAAAGAGTATCCGGTGGACTGAAAACCCGAAAGGGCGGTCCAGGCAAAAATTAGGGATTAAAGCGTACACTATGTCTCATTTGATCATCTTGCAACCAGACTTCGGTATCGACTATCAAGCTCAGACGGAACCAATCAATCTGATCTACCTTCAACCAAGTAGCGAAGTGATGAGATGCTCGAGGACATAAGGGCAATAGCAGAGTTGGAACCCAGTGGAATTATTCACATAGCTGTTTTTCTTTGTTTTTCACAAATTGTATAAATTCTATTTGTTCGGCGGTGTTCTCTTACTAGGACGTCAGCCTCTTGTACAAAAACGCTTATTTACAGGCTAATTTCAAAGTTAATACAATTCATTTTCACAAAGAAATTTCAAATTGTTTTCCTTTTTCTGTTTTGTTTTGCAAGAACGTCCAATGTTCATTTTTGATATATGCATTTGACATTAATTGCTACTACTAAATATTTACATACGAAGCAAAGGACGATTACTCGTAATATCAGAAACGAAGGCAAATAAGAAATGCCTGAACCGTACGGCTGCTCTATCCACCAGGTATAGGGATAGACCTAGTTGGAGAAAACGATTGAAGGAACATTCACTCCCCGCAAAGTAAGGAAAAGACAGTGACATTAGCAGTCCCGAACAAGACACCACTCTCCCCAGCTGAGGCTCACAACCGCGAATGAGTCGGCGATATTCTCCCCAAGCAGAGTTTATCTATCACCAGCACTGGAAGGTTATCCCCAGTAGAGTCTGGAAGATTGTCCCCAGTAGAGTCTGGAAGATTGTCCCCAGTAGAGTCTGGAAGATTGTCCCCAATAGAGTCTAAAAGGTTATCCCCAGTGAGGTCGCAACTGGAAAATCATCCCCAGTGGAGTTCATTCCTATTTACATACAGAAACTTAATCCCCAACAGGGTTTATCATCGCCGGCAATGATAATTCATCCCCAACCGAGTTTATTTCTCCAAATCAACAGGTCCTCTAGCAGAATATGACCTCCCCACAGAGTCATTTCCTCGTCAGTTTATTCCCCAGTGGAATTATCCTCTCCTGCATGTTTATTCTCACAATCATCTTCATTCATTATCCCCAGCAGAAACAAAGAATTCAAGTCTTTTCTCCAGCAGCAATCCGGGATTTATTTTCCCTAGCTAAAAACATCACATTTCCATCCATCATGACACATGCATATACGCATCATACAAACACAATCTCATTTATTTTGAGAACATCATTGCTTGACACATATCAGGCATTACATACAGCTAACCTTTACCTTTCAGGAAAGATACAATCAAATTCTCACGAATTCAAGCTGTGAAGCCCGGGTACGACTGAATAATAGTTTAATCCCCAGTAAGTCGCTGTAAAGCCTGGACCACGACCAGATGGTAGTTCATTCTCAACTTTCCTCTTCAATAGAGATTATTCCTTAGTAGAATACGGACGACCGAAGTTCCTAAAATTCAACAGAGATGTTTCCTTAGTAGAATACGGACGACCGAAGTTCCTAAAATTCAACAGAGATGATTTCTTAGTAGAATACGGACGACCGAAGTTCCTAAAATTCAACAGAGATGATTCCTCGATAGAATACGGATGAACAAAGTTCCTAAAATTCAAACAGAGACGACTCACCAGCAGAATAACAGACGACCGAAGATCCTAAAATTCTACTTCTCTCAACAGAGATCAGTATTCCCCAGTGGAATCTGCCTCAACAATAGGTATACAAGCTCTCTCTAAGGAATCTCTTATGCGATCGACGCTCCCTCAGATGGCATCTTTAAGCCCATCCCCTCGTTAGCAATTTCCAAATGGCATCATTAAGCCTATTCCCGACATCACAAGACAATTACCACTTCATGTGAGTGCAAATTTCTGGGCACTCTAGTGTTCAATCATCTTCCACCTTCAGATCATGAAAGGCAGACAAGCCAATCTAAATCTTCAGGTTTAAGAAGATTGAACAGGGGCTGCTGTTGTACCCCAGAATTTACCCTCATGTTTTTCCAAGATTTTCCTCTTGCATAGGTGGTTATAAACCTTTTCCTAAAGATAAGGAAAATTTTCAATTGATGGTTAAGTATCCTTCGATTGGCACCTACAAAATTCCCTTCGATTGGAATCTCCAAAGTTCCTTTCGATTGGCATTTCCAAAATGCATTTCAACTGGAACCTCCAAAATACTTTTCGATTGACATCTACATAACATCCTTTGATTGACATCTGCAAAAGGCCTTTCGATTGGCCTCATGACAAACCTTTCAATAGGCATTGTGTCCAAGCCTTTCAATTGGCATGGCAAGGGATCCTTCGATTTAGTGTTGTGTTAAATTCTTTCGATTGGTATTTGGACAAGGGCCCTTCGAAGAATTCCTTCCAGGCTATTCGAAAGAGGCCATCAAGAGGGCACTCGAAAAATATGTCCAGGCCAGATTCTTGCCTTGTTTGTTCATAATTCCACAAAGAGCTGATTCGACCAGGAAATTCTCTTCAAAAGGACAGGAAATAAAAGCAAAGGGTGGTCCAATCGAAGGAGCCCTAGTATTGAAGCTGACACAATTCGACTCAGAACCATTAAGGAGAACAAGGATCTAATAAGGTAAGTCTTGATTGGCTCAAATTGGAGTTTAAGAATGGCAAGGAAGGCAGATTCGAAGGAAGGAATGAAGGGTGTTTGTTCCAAAATAAGCCAGAAATCTCACAATCGAAAGAATCTTCTCTCAATCAAATAAGGAATGAAATAGGCTGGCATGACTAAGAAAAAACACATATCCTAACCTATCCAGGCCAGTTTCTTGCCTTGTTTACTCCCAACCCCACAAAAATTGATTCGACATGGGTGATTCTTTTTGAATCCAGCAATCGAAGCAGAGGAAGGTTCAGTCGAAGGGGGCTATACAATCGAAGCTGGAGTAATTCGAATTGGGACTTTGAGGCCACCGAAGAGAGCAAATTAGATGGGAGTTGGATTTTCAGGGGCAGGTCAGCTTTCGATTCTCATCATGTTGGAGGCCCAAACAACTCATAACAGACTGGCAGTAACGTATGAAAATAGATTGGCACTTGATTGAATCAAATATAGCAAGTCTTTATGAAGAAATCAAATCAAATTCGTGTAAAGGCATGGTGTGGACAAAAAGATTGAATTAGACTATTTTTGGAATGATATTCAAAGTGAATCAAATCAAGAATCAATACATTGATGGAGGAAGATTGAGGCCATGTTTTCAACCATAATCTATTCCTCAATACATATAGAATGGGGGCGAACAAAAATGAGGTGGCAGAGAAAGAGGCGTATGAACCAGAGCAAAACTTGAAAAAATACCAAGAAAGTGAAACACGAATTCCTATTTCCAGGCATCCTCAAGGACTTCTAGGTATCCCAATCGATTCCTGGGAGTGTAAGCAAGATAAAGCAATCAAGAACAAAGCCTTTCCAGTACCAAAAAGCGTTGTAAGTCATCCGCGACATCCATGAATTTTTGAATTCGGTTTTCATGATTTAGGCATTGTTAGCATGAATTAATCATATATTCTTGATCCATGGAACATTTGCAAGCTTTCTATATTATTTGATTGCATTTTCATGGCCTATAGTGGATTTCACCATTATTAGGGTTCTTTGTTTCAAATTGGGATTTTCTCTTACAGGAAAAATTGGGCCATAAAAGGGCCACCTTTGTGTTCAGCAAGGCCAAACAAAGCCATCCATGGCCTTCGTTTTTATTTATAACGCTTGTGTTAAGTTTTGAGATTTACAAGGGCAATAGCTACGGACAAATGTCCGCAGGTAAACGTTTGAAACTTTTACCAACAGAACCAGGTTGAAGACGACTGCATGGCACCCCTCCATTGGCTTGTTCAAAATTTCGCGCGTTGATTTGATACATAGGGTCTTTTTAATATTTGTTTATTATTTTGTATTATTATGACAGCAAGAACAACTGGCCCAGTGGTAGCCAGGCAAGCATTAAGGCATTGGAAAGCTTGAGGTCAGGGGTTCGACCCTTGCCTCCAACGTTTGTTATTTTTCTTAAATTCTTTCAGGTAATCACATGCGTTTACAAGTCCAAGGCCTATCATACGTCTTCAAGATCCAGTCTGCCAAGTGGCTAGATGTCCAAATCTGATGGCCAGCAATGGAGGAGCACCATGAAGCCTCAGTCAAAGCAACGCACTGGATTCACAAAGTCAAACGGACCTCCCTGTTCTTGGGCCCAGAAATGCTTCTCATACCCCCCAGAATTGTTGTTGTAGGCCCAAATTTCTTTTCTTTTTCTTTTATATTTATTTCATTTAATTTTTTTTTACTAACCAATTAAATTATTTTCTTTTTATCAAAAAAATCACAAAAATAATAACTTTCACAAATTAGGTTTAGATTTAATTTTTTTTATTAAAAAATTAATTAATTTAATTAGGTTTGTTAATTTAGATAACTTTAATTTCTTTTTTGTATATAATTAAAATTAATTAGAACAAATAGGTTTTATTTCTAATTTAATTATTTTCTTTTTCTTAAAAAATAACCAAAACATAAAAATAGGTCATGTAATTATTTTTTTATTTAATCACTAATTAATTTGTATATTTAATTTTAAAACCTAATCTTCTTTTCTTTAAAAAACATTAAAAACAACAAAAAAACATTTTCTCTTTTAATTAGGATAGAAGGGTCAAAACCCTAGTTCGCCCTCGTTCTAATTTTCATCGCGTGCTCTATTTTATTATCTTTACCCTATTATTGTATGTGCTCACAAGTTGTAGTAGTTAATTAGGGGTTTTACTTTTATTGCTTTATTTTTCAAAGAGTTTGTTTTTGGCTATGTAAATACCCGAAGCCTTGTAATAGCGTAGTTTAATTTCCGCACTTTAAATTCCGCAAAATATTAATTGTTAGATGTATGATAATAGGATGCATGACAAGAATGTATGATTAATTTTAAAACAGTTAGATCACCCTAAAATGTGCAAAGATAAATAATCTGAAATTGAATCACTCGCACATGCGCACTCCTAGGGTACATTCTCACTTGGTTGCCTTCGATAAATGGTCATTGAGTATAGGATGCTTTAGTGGTCGTCCTTCTGTCTAAACAAAGATCAAAGTCCCGATTCGGAAAAGTTGCCTCAGAATGGTTGCCTTGGAACTTTTGCCTTGAATAATTGACCTAAGACACTAGGGTTACTACTAAGACGTCCTAACATTGCTTTCGTGACCGTACGTCCCTTTCGAATTTACCCTCAAGACTCCAACGACGGTGCTACCTACTCACTAATAGTGGGATAGCGTTGTCTAAAGTAAATGAACATAGAATGATTCTTTTTTTGAGTAGGTAGATTATCTCTTAAGTACTTGCTCAATCCAAACAAACTTCATTTTCACACTTATACTCCTTTACAAACAAATTTTTCAAAAAACACTTCATTACACTCTTGAAGACAGAAGCAAGAGTTAAATCGAAGTCAAAGCAAAAGCTTTTCAAATCACACAAACACAAAGAAAACAATTTTGAAAATGATGAGCAAGTACCTAAGAGCCCGTGGAAAACCACGAATAGAAAGGGTGCTAATACCTTCCCTTTCTATAAATCTACCCCCCGTACTTAGAAATATCTCGAAAAAGGAATTTTTCTGTGCTTTTTTCCTTTCCTTATTGGATAAAATAAAAGTCGGTGGCGACTCTTGCTTACCACGACATTTTGCAAACACAAACGCAAAATGAAAACCAGTATTAACGTCACGGTTCTGGCCATCGTATCACAGCCAATAACCTTAAAACCTCATTATTAAGAGGTTTTGATTCTATCAACACTTTAATGAGTTTTTATCAACTTTGACCTAGGCTCAATGTTCAAATCATCATGGATCGCTCTTCTAAAACATCTAACCCTCAACCATTAATCATTAAATTCTAACCATTGACTATTAACAATTAACTTTACATTATGCTTTTACTTTATGAATTTATCTTTATGTCTTTACTTTATGTTATTTACTTTTAACATTTACATCTCATGCTATTTGCCTTTTGCTCACTTGAGCATTTATTTTCTACCTTTTTATCTTTGCTCACTTGAGCTTTATTTTTTTTTTGTAAATATACTTAATAATCAACTTGGATATTAAAAAATATTGAGGTTACTTGGACTACTTGGTTACTATCCCTAGCACTGTGGAGTTGTGGATTCCTGAGACTTGGGATTAGAAGCCATGAGACCTTGGAACTCTGTAATCTTTAGTTGATATTTTTGTGAAGATCTTCTGAAATCCTTGGGGTTTACTCAAATGCATTGTGTTGTACCCCAAAATTTTCCCTCTCACTTATCCAATATTTTCTCACAAAGATCTCTCTTGGCTCAAGACTGCAAAAGGATTGAACAGTTCAAGACACCTCCTTAAGCACTGATGACTTAAATTAGGGTTTGAGATTGCACAAGGATAATTGAACTTTAAATGCCTCATATGAATTTCATGGATCATTATGGACCTCCAAGATTACTCATGTCAAGTTTCAAGCTTTGAACCACATTTTTGCTCAGTCAATTGAGCAGTTGACCTAAAAATCAATTGTGTTAGGGAAAAAGTCAACTATGGAAAATTTACAGCCAAACTTCATAATTTTTTATCCAAATCAACATTATAAACTCATATGTGTCATTTTATCAAGTTTGGACCATAATTCCTCAAGAAATTTGATCAAATCATCAAAATGGTCAAAATTAGGGTTTTGACTGAGAAGGGGCAATTTCTGATTTTTGACCTAGCAAATGGTTAGTTGGTTTGAATCATGATCTCAAGAGTTCAATTGCACCATTTTTACCTAATGGTATGACTCAAACCATTGCTCAAGATCAATTGGATTGATAGTTGATTTTCAGTCAATTGATCAAAAGTTAACTGTATACTAAAAAGTCAAACTTTGACTTTTTGGTCAAAATCAAGTGTCAAAGATCACAATTCCTCAAAACATGTCAAAATATAGAACTTATTCATCAAGAAATCAAAAATTCAATATTTCATTTTGAATAGTCAAAGTTTTCAAACTTAGAAATTTTTCTAAGTGTTGAAAACTTCATATTTTTTCACAACTTTGAGCTAATTTTTCACTATGATGCAAGATGATTCAAAAGAAACTTTAAACATTAAAGTTGTAGATCTACATGAGATATACAACATTTCTTTACACAACTTCTCCTAAAAATGTTTGGATCTCAAGTTATTAATCCATGAAGTCATAGTCATGAAACTAAACACTTAGTGAAATTTTGCCCTAGTTTAGGCAGGATTTTGACTTAACTTCATGGCACTTTTTCATATAGTTCTAAGGGGAATTTTCAAAAGTGATTCAAATAGGGGTTGTAGATCACATTACAAGATTTCTAAAATGTCCAAGAAATCCTTGAGATCATTCTTGAGCTAGGAGAATCAAAGAGAGGAAGTTAGGGTTTCAAACTAAAATTATAGGTCATTTTGTGATGAACAAAGATTCAAATTTCAAACCTATGCTGAATAATCTCTACATTACAGGCCTCAACTTGTTAGGCACTCCATAATGAAATTCTTGCACAACTGTTATAGGATTCAACTCAAGCATTCAATGCAATGCCATGCTTTATATCCATTTTAGGAAGAAAGTGCACAATGCCATTTTGAAAAAGTAGATTTATGCACAAAACTTGTTCTTGAGCCTTGCAATTGTTTTCTTCTGATCATACACGTCCTATAACTCAACAGAAGTTTGTCTCAAGACTTACAATCACTCAGCCCATGCTTGTACTTCATCTTGGAACCATGCTCCCACTTTTCTTCAAAATCAAGTAACATAGCATTCAGCCTATATCTTGTACTTATGACCCTCTCAAGCAAAGAAACCTTCTCATTACTTATGTACAAGTCCTTGGCAACAAAACACACGCATGCTTAAGCCCCAAAACTCCAAAGAACTCAGGATTGCATCTCATATTTCCATTGTTGCATATTCTGACCAGAAATCCCAAAATCAAAAACTACTAGTGCGTTTCTTGGCCTTTTGCTTCCAAAAGCTTCCAAGTATCATACACAAGCCATCCTTGTCCCTGTTACACGACTGTAACACCATCTTCCTCCATTTCCAAGTTCAAAAACAGAGCATCACAGTTGGACTTCTCCAGACCATTTCAGCTACTCTCCAACCAAGCTAATCATTGCATTAGCTTCCTGGGACCTCAAGGAAGCTAACCTGATCCTTGCCACACCTTGAAACAAGCTCCAACTCAAAACATGAATTCCATTTTCAAGGTGAGTTTTCTGACTTTTGAACTCTTCATATAGGCATCATTTGCTTTCCATTTTTGAAGATAAAATGTAGATATCATAGCCCTGAAACTAACCATGTCTTTAGATTTCATTTATATTGCTTGAGAAGTTAGAATTTTGAATCTGAACATCCTGGATAAATTAGGTCATAATTTGGTACCATTAGAAATTCTCATTCATATTTGATCTATAGTTTTAGTTACTTACATATTTGGAATCGTGATGAAATTTTACACAACTTTCATGTTCACATTTTTGCAAATGGTTGAGAAACGAATAAGTTGCAGAGATTCTAGCTGGAGGTTGAAGATGAAGCATATTTAGGGCAAGACTTATATCATATATTTGTTGTTTTGCATAAGTTAATGGATGTAGCACCACCCCAGTGGTTAAAGCGCGCGCCTGTCACCCTTAGGTCCTGGATTCAAGCCCCAACGTGACCTTTTTCCATTTTTTCACTTTTTTTGAGATTTTCTTTGTTTTTGCAGCGCTTGGGTCAGTTAGTTTGGGCCTGACTTTTTTTCTCTTACAATACTCCATGTTTCACTTATTAACCTCCCTGTTTTTATTTTTTATTTTATTTTATTTTTACTTTTTATCTTTTATTTATTATTTTTATTATTACTATTAATATCATTATTATTATTTTTATTAATAAAAATACCAAAAAATATTTTATTTATTTATTTGCATACTTAAAAAAATACTTATACATTTTATTTTTCTTCATAAAACTAAAAGAACAAAAAAAATTTATTTAATAAATTAACCTTTTTTTTAATACTTAGATAATAAATTTTAAATACTATTATATTATTTTATTGTAAATTAAAATCAATTTAAAACTTAGGATCTTTTATTTAATTATTTTTATTTACTAGTTTAATTAAATTCACAAAAAAACCTTAAAAATTATTTCCTTTAATTTCTTTTATTAACTAAAATATTAATTTTCTTTTTTTTAGTTAATTATTTTACTTTAGTTAATTAGGTTAAAAAACCCTTTTTCATGAAAAACCAAATAAAAAAATCATATTCCTTTTCACATTTACATTCTTGTACTTTATTTGTTCATTTTGTACATTTATTCAAGATTCAATATGGTTGTAATAATTATTTAGATTTATTTTCTTGCAATATTCCCCATTTGTAATTTGTATACCCCCTCTCCCAAGTGATGTAATAGCTTAGTATTTTTATTTTCTGCGATTTAAATGCTTTATATACAAATGCTAATAATTAGGGTTTTGTATGGAAAGACTAAAATCAATGCTTAGCAGACCATAATCAAAGACAAATCAAGCATGAAAATCAATACACTTGTATACAAACACCCCTAAGGTAAATCCACTTGGTTGCCTTACAAAAATGGCCATATTATGCATGTGAGGTATCTTAGCAAAGACACGCAAAATACAAGATCATAGTCCCTCGATGACGCTATCCATGTTGCCTTTCAAAATGATCTTAGTCCCTAATGAGAAATGCTAAGATATCTTGAAACATTGCTAATCATAGTTATACGATGACCCACGCCCGTCCCTTTTACATCCAAAGATAGGGTTACTTACCAAACCAATGGTAAGATAACAATGTCAAAGGAAAGAGGAAATAAACATGAAAGACTTTTGAGTAGGTATAATATTCTTAGTTACTTGCTCAATTTAAAAACCAAAACATCCTTGCTATTTTCAAAACAAACACCAACACTTTCAAAACATCTTTCAAAACTTGAAAACATTTTCAAAAGATCAAACACTTTGTATACATTTTTACGAACAAGAATCATTACAAAGTTTGATTAAACAAAGGCAACTTTACAAAATACTTTCAAAAAACCACACAAAGCACATTTTCAAACAAAAGCAAGTGATCTAGCAAGTAACTAAGAGCCAATGGGAAACCATGGATGAAAAGGGTGCTAATACCTCCCCTTTTCATAATCTACCCCCCGAACTCAAGAAAACATCTCAAAGGTCTTTCCTGTACTTTTTCACCTTTCCTTTTGGATAAAAGAAAAGTCGGTGGCGACTCTTGCTAACCGCAACATTTACGATCAAACGCAAAACAACCAAGTCAGTTCTCCCACGATATCACACATTGGTCTGAATTTTTTCTGTGTGCAGGTTATTTTGATTCTCATGCTTTGTCCATGATTGAGAATTCCTCTGTATACAGTTGTTATTCCTGCCAATTTTGGTCAATGAATACTTTTCTTGGTTCTTAATTCATCTGAAGCTTGGTATTCCTCATAGGTTTAGTATTTTTGCTTGCTTGGTTTTAATCCAAAGGATGGGATTCTAAGTTGACTTCTTTATGTCAAGTGTTGGCTTCTGGTTAGTTATACCTTTCTTCTCCTTAGCTTTTACTTTGTGTACATTGGATAATTCCTTCATCTCCTCCTATCTTCTTTAATTTCTTATTTTATAACTTGGATCGCTTTCATAATAAACTTGGACTTAGATCCATGAATTTTCAAAAATGTTTTCTTAATTAAACCCTTAATCAATTTAATCATACTTTGACATCATTTTTTTAAGAATAAAAGTCATTAACCTCATTCAAACCATTTTCTCACTTTGGCTTTTTACTTTAAAACTTTTCTCAAAGAATATGTTAGAACATAGTTTGGTTCTACATCTTAGTAATAGTTTTGATGATAACAAATACATGATATATATATATATAAAGAACAATTATGCTCTATAACAAATTATTTAAATATGAAGAGAAGAACCGATAGAGAAGCATAGAAGTTGGCGAATAATTTGCGCCAAGAAGATCTGATAAAGAAGCATAGAAGTTGGCAAAAAATTTATACTAAGAAGATCTAATGAAAGAGCATAGAAGATGATGGGAGAATTTCGTTTTGAAGCTCTGATAAGACAAAGTGTACAGACTTATAAGCAAATCTATGTAACACGCCTGAACAGAAGAAGTATCTGATGTTATAACTTATGAAGCACCAAAGATGCAAGCTAAAATATATGAAGCAATACTCTGGTAAGTGAAGTTCTGGAAGAACAAAGGAAGTCTCAACGCACTCATATATTCTGAATTTGTAAGACTCAGCACCTAAGATCAAGCTATATTCTGATAAGTGAAATTCTGAAGAACAAATAAGCTTCAACATGTCTATCACACTCAAAGTTCTGATTACATGTAGTCAAGCTCGAGAAACTATAAAAAGACTGAAGATCAAACATCACATTAATGACAATCAATATAAGATCAAGAAAGTAATAGATGCATAATTATGATTGGGAACAACATCTACATTTTTGGAAAGAACATTAACTCAGCATATAAATAACCTTCCAAAGATAGTTTCTTATGTCTTAAACGGTTCAATTCACTTCCTCTAGATAAAGAGGCCATGAAGATGGATCAAGATAGAACTCACACGCGCATATCAAACAAGAGCAATCAAATTCTCTCTTTATCTATTGAAATACAATTGTGCTTTACTCTTCTGTCTTCTGTAAACATCACATTCATGATATAACTTTTTAGAAGCATTTGTTAAACACGTATTTATGTTAGAAAAATTGTATTTCCTTGAGAAACCAAGTTGTGGTTTGATCTCAAGAAGATGTTGACAATTTTCTTTGTGAAATTGTAATCAAAGTTTTGATTAGTGGATTAAGACCTCGATTGAGAGAGGAAAAGCCACCTTTGCGGGTGGACTGGAGTAGTTTGAGTTCAAACAAACCAGGATAGCCATACGTGTCATACTGTTTTTATTTTTGAAAACCCCAATTCAAACCCCCTTTATTGTGTTTATCTATCCTTCAGTTGGTATCAGAGCTTCTGGTTCTGGGTGTTAACACTTAACCGTGTCAGAAAAAGATCCTAAGAAAGAAAAACACTATGGCAGAATCAAGTCAAAACAACAACAACGACAATCGAGATGAGAAGGACAAAATTAGCTCCAGACCACCAATATTTGATGGAGAAAACCTTAATTACTTGAAAGACATAATCTAGAGTTTCTTTCTAGATCATGACGAAGCTCTCTGGGACATGGTAATTGATAGCTACATTCAATCAGTCGATGTAAGCAGTCAGAAGATCGATATAAAAACGATGACAGATGAACAAAAGAAAGAATTCAGAAAACATCAGAAAGCCAAAAGAATCCTTTTGAGTGTCATCTCATATACTGAGTATGAGAAAATCAATAATAGAGAAACGACTCAGAACATGTTTGAATCTCTCAAAATGACGCATGAAGGATACACATAATTCCAAGAGACCAAAGCTATTGAACTTATACAAAAGCATGAAGCCTTCAAAATGGAAGAAGATGAAACTATTGAGACAATGTTCTCAAGGTTTCAAATTCTGGTTACTGGTTTAAATGTTATGGACAAAGGATACTCCACAGCAAATCATGTAAAGAAAACTGTCAGAAGCTTACCCAAGAAGTGGAGACCTATGGTCACAACCATAAAGTTAGTAAAAAAATCTGAACACCATATCACTAGAGGAACTAATCAGCTCACTAAGAAGTCACGAGATAGAACTAGAAGAATATGATCCCCAGAAGAAAGGTAAGTATCTTGATCTTAAATCTAATAAAAAAAATGAAACTATAGCTTTTCAAGCAGAAGAAGAAACCTCTGGTGGATCCTCATCAGAAGAAGATGAATTATCTCTTCTCTCTAGAAGAGTCCATCAGCTATAGAAACACAAACAGAGGAAATTCAGAAACCCCGGAAGAACAAGTAATCACTCTGAATCATCCTCTGGATACAGAAACTCTGACAACAAAGATTTCTTCTGCTACGAATGCAAAGAGCCAGGTCACTACAAAAGCGACTACCCCAAACTCCGTAAAAAAAGCCTAAAAAGAAGTTCTTCAAAGAAAAGAAGAAATGTCTTATGGCAACGTTGGATGACTCAGAATCTTCTGAACTAGAAATTGAATCAGAAGATGAACGAGCCAATATAGCATTAATTGCCAAATATCAGAAAACACAAACACATCATAATCTAAATCAGACTCAGAAGAGGTATTTTCAAAATTATCTAGATCTCAATTAGAAGATAGTCTGTCTGAAATTCTTGAAAGATATCAGCAACTTTGAGTCAAATACAAGAACCTGAAACACGCTCTTGTATGTGAAACTGAAGAAACTAGAAAACTAAAAATAGAAAACTCTGAGTTAAAACAAATCAATTCTAAACTTAAAAATGAAAGTTCCCTCACTAAATATGAATTATAAATAGCTCAGAAAGAATCTGCTTCAGAAGTTTCAACTAGCTCTAATAACATCATAAAAGAATATGATCACAACTTTCAAAAATTTCTATCTAGAAACATGGATAGAAGCAAGATGGCCTCAATGATCTATGGAGTTAGTAGAAACGGAAGAAAAGGTATATGATATATGAAACCAAAAGGGGAGGAACCATATCAACCAAAAACAAGTTGATAACACGGTCATAAAATACACACCCCTAAAATCACATTTCACATATGGACAGACACATGATATAAAATATTCTAGTGAATCTTACTCTGCAAATTCTCTCGTGAAACCAAAATTCAATCAGAATTTTGGAAACTCTAACAAACAAGGACCCAAAAAGATATGGGTACCTAAGGATAAAATCATCTATCTTGCAGATGTCTTTAACATCAAATTGGAAACACTAGTCTTGGTACCTGGACTCTGGATTCTCTCGACACATGACAGGAAGAAAGCATATGTTCTAAAGCCTAGAACTTAAATTTGGAGGATACGTAGGTTTAAGAGGCAATCAGAAAGAATATATTATTGACTATGGAACCAAAGATCATATGAACAAGTTTGATTCTAAGGCACAAAAGTGTTTCATGTTCAAAAGGTTATAGAGTATATAACATAGAAAGAAGAATTGTGGAAGAATCTATTAGTGTTAGATTTGATGATAAGCTTGGCTCTCAAAAGTCAAAGCATGGTGAATCTTTTGCAGTTATAGAAATTCAAATTACAGGTTATGAAGACATATCTACAGAAAATTAAAGTTCATAACTTCAGCGAATATATAGAAGAAGACATCACAAATATTACAATAACTTCTGAAGAATCCATCCAGAAAAGATAACCCATAAGCAACTTAGCACATCCTGAAAACATGATTCTGGGAAAGAATGATGATCCAATTAGAACAAGATCTACATTCAAAAATACTGAAGAGTCTCTCATGGAATTAGTGTCTATGATCAAACCTACTTTCATAGACGAAGCACTTATAGACAATGATTAGATACTTGCAATGCAGGAAGAGCTAAATCAATTTACCAGAAACGATGTATGGGATCTAGTTCCTAAACCAAAAGGATGAACTCAAGTCAGTCTATTTCCAGAAGGAATCTACATACATCAAAGAAAATATGTTAAAGAACTTTTGAAGAAATTTGATATGTCAGAAAGTAAGCCATCCAAAACTCCTATGCATCCTACATGCATTATGGGAAAGGAAGAGGTAAGTAAGAAAGTAGAACAGAAGCTCTATAGAGATATGATTGGTTCTCTCCTATATTTAACAGCTTCAAGACCTGATATTCTATACAGTGTTTTTTCTTGTGCCAGATTCCAATCAGATCCTAGAGAATCTCACTTAATAGCAATTAAGCGAATTTTCAAGTATCTTAAAGGTACTATGAATCTTGGTGTTTGTTATAGAAAATCCATAGAATATAAACTAGTAGGGTATTGTGATGCTGACTTTGCTGGAGATGGAATAGAAAGAAAAATTACTTCTGGAAGCTTCAAGTTTCAGGAAGATGACTTAATCTCGTGGTCTAGTAAAAGACAATCTACAATTGCACTATCAACTGCTAAAGCTGAATATATAGCTGCATCTGGATACACTACTCATATGCTCTGGATGAATATTCAACTTGAAGATTTTCATTTTTACGAGAAAGTGAGAAGGAAAATTATCTCAGAAACTATCTAGAAGATCTGAACATTTTCTGAAAGCGCTTCATTTCAAAGATAGACGCAAGCAATTTACCGCATCAACATTTGTCAAACCTAAATGCTAAGTCACTCTCTGAGGCTGAACACGTAATCAAAATCTGAAGGGCTGAAATGTTTTAGTTGATGCATTGAGGTGCGAGTCACATCGGTAACTGTTTACAAATTCTTCACCATCCCCGTGTCAGAAATCATTATTATTGTTAATCATTTTGGTTATTTTATTAACTGCAGTTAATTTCATGTTTTCTCTCCATTGGCTATTTATATTTCACTTTCACCATAAAATCACTTTCAGACCTTCACTCTCACTCACCCTATTTTCTATGAACTTGTATTTTTTTCCCTTTTGTGTGCTCTAAAACCCTAAATCTGTGAACAATGGCTTCTTATTCTCAACAATAACAAAAGTCTCAAGATCCTGCTCCTCAAATCAAGATCATTGGTTCATCCTCTACTCCAAACAAAGAAATATATGTTGAACCTACAAGAACTCTCCTCACTCTGATTGACACTTTTGAAGTTCTTGGTGAACTTATAGTTGATTTTGAAAGCATGAAATAAAATGGGTATGATCTTAATTCTGATGTTGAGTTTTAAGGATGGACAAACTACTTTGATCGGTTAATTTGTCCATCTTTTCCCAAACTGCTTAAATAATTCAGGATTCGTATGCAATGGGAAAGAAGTTTGTCATCACCAAAAGTCTCATTCGAAAGCTCATTGGTCATGATGAAAGAGGAATCAGGTGCAGTGAAAAGGAAGAAAAAGGTTCTGACCTAACCATTGTATCCAAAGAAATCTTCACTTATAGAAAACCCTCCAACAAGATCAAAGATCTGAAAGACTATCTCAGAATTTGGTCTAGAATAATTTTGGGATGTATCAACCACTGAAAACCAACAAGTTCTCCAGACTACATCAACATTTATCAACAATACGTATTGTACTTCATCACAACCATGGTCAAAGTCCACCTCCCTCATATTATTTTCAATCATTTGAAGACAAGTGCTAAGGAAACAAGAGAAGAAGAAAGAACCAAAAGAGATTGGATTTTTCTGGGAAGGCTGATCTCAGATATTCTAACAAAGGTCAAGCTGATAGAACATCTGAGTGAAGCTCAACAAGCTAGTTTTATGGAACCTTGTGTGGAAATCCTCTCAACGCCAAGAACATTAAGAAGATGAAAATTATAGAAGCCATTAAGAAGGATCCTTCACTTACTGCAATGGAAGTCATCACCACCAGAAGAGTCCCTCTGAAGGATTTTCCTTTCTTCACTCAAGCGGACTCATCTCCAGAAATTATCCTCAGATATTTGTAAGCTTGAAAAAGTGATGGAACAATTGCATATGTCAATATCCTAGATTTTAGGTAACAACCTCTAGAAGTTTCTACCATAAAGTCAAGGAAAAGGAAAGCTGCTAGAGAAGGAACTTCTCAGAAAACTCCTAAAGCTGCTAAAAAGAAAGGTAACTCTTCTTTCATTTCTATTGTCAAATCAATATTCTTATCAACATTTGAACCCTCATCATCTCCAAAACCTGCTGAAAATACCTCACCACAAACTCTGGATGACGTTGAACTAAAAATTGACACCACCATACCCACTAATCATCCTCTGATTAATCCTTCTTCTACCCATTTTGCTCAAACTCATCCAGAATTTGCACAAGTTCTATCTGATATTGATCAATTTGACCCATTCTTTGAAGCTTCCAAAATAAAAAAATCTAAATAATTCCTGTGAACAATTCCCGAAACCACACCAGTTATTCCAGGCATCACATACCCTCTCAACAACTCTCAACCACCAAATATCTCCACCAAAACTTCACAAGACTTTTCTCTTCCAGATATTCCCTCTCCATATGATTTAACACCACCTAACGCTCTTATCATCATTTCCTACTCTCCAACTCCTACTGACTCCTCAGAAGATCCTCTCAGAACCATAATTGATCTAGAAGCCTGAGACAAACTTGTCACATCTTCTTAGGAAACACCCATTAAAAAACCAACACCAAAATCATCCATATCAGATGTTGGTAAATCCTTGTTGAAGTAAGATTGCATGGTTAATCTTAATCCAGCTGCTTCTGATTTTCTCTAGACTCAGTTCAAAAAAAGGTTTAATTCTGAATCTATGAATATGAAGGAACTTATTTATGAAATTGCTCAAAAGAACTTCTGCGGTCATCTGAATATCTTCAAGGATCAAGTTCTACGTATCTGGGTAAGGAAACCCCTTCATCATCTAAACAACACTCCCCGGGAAGCTCCACAAGAATATGAATTTCATGAACCATATCGTGAACCTCAACCTCAACCTCTAGTCATTTATGAAGACAAAGTGAAGTCACTTGAAGAATCTCTTGAGAAAGAATATTGTTGTACCCCAAAATTTTCCCTCTCATTTATCAAGACTTTTCTCACAAGACTTCTTTGACTCAAGACAAGATTAGGGTTTGGTCAGCTCAAGACATCTCACCTTGCATTGATAACCCAAAATTAGGGTTTGAATTTGCACAAGGATTTTTGGATCACCAATTCTTAATTTGACTTTCATACATCATTTTGGACCCTTAAGATTGCTCATGTTAAGTTTCAAGCCTTGAATCACATTTTTGATCAGTCAATTGGACAGTTGACCTAAAAATTAGCTGTATTGGGGAAAAAGTCAACCATGGCCAATTTACAGTCAAACTTCATAACTTTTTAACCACATCAACATTTTAGAGTCATATGTACCATTTTATCAAGTTTGGATTACAACTCCTTAAGAAATTTGATCAAATCATCAAAAGGGCAAAATGGTTAAAATTAGGGTTTTGATTGAGGAAGGGCAATTTCTGATTTTTAACCTAGCAATTGACCAATTGAGTTCAAGCATGATTTCAAGGATTCAATTACATCATATTGACTTAATTACATGGTTCAAAACATCTCAAGTTCATTGGATTGACAGATGAAATTTGCAGTCAACTGATCAAAAGTCAACTGTACACTGAAAAGTCAAACTTTGACTTTTTGGTCAAAATCAAGTGACAAGGGTCATAATTCATCAAGATATTTCAAAATGTGAAACTTGTTGACCAAGAAAACCAAATTTGAAAATTAGGGTTTGAATTTGAAAATTTTCATAACTTAGAATTTTTCTAAGTATAAAAATTTGCTTATTTTTTCTCAACTTTTCACCACTTTTTCACCATGATGCATTTTGATTCAAGGAAAGTCCCCAACATGAAAGTTGTAGATCCCCGTGAAATATACAACTTTGCCTCACAAAATTTTCCCTAAATATGCTTGGATCTCAAGTTATAAATTTGTAAATACATGGTCATGAACTTCTTAACTTAGTAAATTTTTGCCCTAATATAGGCAGGTTTTGGACCCAACTTCATGGAAAGTTTTCACCTAGTTCCAAGAGGTATCTCCAAATGAATTTCAAAGATGGATTATAGAGCACATTGCAAGCTTTCCAAAATGTCTAAGAACTCTCTAAGATCATTTTTGAGTAGGGAGAATCGAAGAGAGGAATTGGCATTTTCTCACTTTTTGTTCAAGCCATTTTCATGAAGAACCAAGTTGCAAACCAAACCTATGCTGGCTAATTCATACTTTACAGGTCCTAAACTTTATATACACTCTCAGTTAACAAAGCCTTTATCCTTGCTTTTGAACTTTTACACAACTTGTAATTCCATTTTGGGCAAAAAGGCTCCATTGCCATTTTCATAAAGAAGCACTTTTGCAAACTTGTCAACTTGAAGCTTTGAACCTGTCCCCTTGATACAAGCAAACCACACAGGTCTCAAGCAACTTGTACAAACTCATATCAACCCTAAATCAAGCTGGTACAAGCATGTGGGTTTGGTCTTGTCACTTTGCTTCAAGTCCAAGAAAAGTTGCCAAAAGGCTAGGGCTTGTACATCTGATAGAGAGCCGACTTTGGATCATTTCTATATTAATATGCAAACAATGTACAACACATAACACGCTTGGCTTGGACCTGAAACTCTCTAGAATTGAAAAACACCAAAAAACTGCCCAAACATACAGTTTTTGCAAAAACTCATCCAACTCTCATTTGGCTCGTGCGTTTTGTGTTTAACTCATCCAAACATCTTACATATTAGATATCAAACACATCCAAGCCATCATCCCTGTTCTGTAACCTCTGTTTCACCATCTGCCATTGTTAACTTTGAAGCTTGCAGTTGGACTTGGTCAGGGAGTTCTAGCCATCTTCAGAGCAAGGTAAGAGTTGGAATATGATCGAGGAAGCTCAAGGAAGCTCAAGCAATCATCAGGCCTCCTTTAAAGTCCCTACATTACCATACACGATTCCAGATGAAGGAGGTATTTTTTCAAACTCTATCTCCTTATACAGGCAACCTCAAGCCACGATTTGTGAATAAAAAATGTAGCTCCCATCATAACGAAGTTGTACATATCATTATATTGCATTTATATTACTTGTGCTAAGAGAATTTGGAGTTTGAAATCTCTGAAAATTTTAGGTCACGATTTAGGGATTTCAAAATTCTCTTTGATCTTTGATAGTTAGGTTACATAATTTATATGGTTGGAATCGTGAGCTCAAATGCCACATTTTTCATGTTATAATTTTCATTTTTATGCAATCATGAGGAAGTTACAGGTTGACTGGAAAAAGCGTGAAGAAGAGGAAGACAGGACAGGGATGAAATGGTTCTGGGCTTTTTGCTTCTTGGGCCATCTGTTTTTGCTAGCATCATCACCACTATTTTGTTTTCTCACCCCCTGGCTAACTCTTTCATATTTTTATATATTTTTTTCATTTTTATATTTAATACATTTATTTATTTTCCTTAATGATAAAAAAATCCTTAAAATGATTTATTTATTTTCACACTTTTTATTTCATTTTTTTTATTATTATTTCTCACATAAAAAATAGTTTATTTTGATAAATATAATTGATTTTCTTAATAAACTTATAAATAATTAAATATGCTTAATATTTTTTTTATTTTACATTTTATACTTACAAATACCTATTTTTTGCACATATTTATTTTTTAATATTTATATACAATATTATTTATTTTTCATACAAAAATGCACAAAATAATAATATAGAAACATTATTTTCTTTTAAATGAAAATTAGGGTTTAACCCCTTTCAAAAAGAATTAATTATTCTTCCTTATTTTTTAGGTTTAAATTAAATACTCTTTTACACAAAAACAAGACATAAAATATCTTTTCTTTACATACATATTGCATTACATTTTAAATATTGTATTATATTTATTTTGATCGCGCAAATTCGATTTGGTTGTAATAATATATTTAGCTTTATATTTGTGCAAATCCCCATTCAAACTTGTATTCCCCCTTCCCATAAAATTATTGTGATAGCTTAGTATATTTACATTACGCAATTTATTGCTTTTCATATGCCATGATTAGTAATTAGGGTTTGTATGACAAGAACAAAACCAAATAAATAGAAAACCCTAAATGCAAGATCAAAAGCATGAAAATGATACACTTTGCACACAAGCACCCTTAGGGTTTCTACCACTTGGTTTCCTAAAATAAAAATTACCATGTTACGCATGCGAAGTATCTTGGCAAAACAAAGTAAATATAAGATCATAGTCCCTCGATGACGCTTCAAAAAGTTGCCTAAACAAAATGATCTTGGTCCCTCAAAAAATGCTAAGATTCTTTGCAACATTGCTATCATGGTTATACGATGACCCACGTCTGTCCCGTTTATATCCAAAGATAGGGTTGCTTACCAAATCAATGGTAAGTCAACGATGTCAAAGGAATAGAAAATGCATGAGAAAGACATTTGAGTAGGTAGATAGCTTCTAATTTACTTGCTCCATTTCAAACAATCCTTGCTATTTTCAAAAACAAACACACACATTTCAAAAACATCTTACAAACATTGAAAACATTTTCAAAAGACAAACATCTTTGTATACATTCTTACGAACGAGAATCATTACAAAGATTGCCTAAACAAATGGCCTCTTTTACAAAATACTTTCAAAAACCACATCAAACACCATTTCAAACAAACCAAAGAAAAGTGATCTAAGCAAGTAACTAAGATCCCATGGAAAACCATTGATGAAAACGGTGCTAGCACCTTCCCTTTTCATAATCTACCCCCCGAACTCAAGAAAACATCTCAAGGGTCTTTCCTATGGTTTTTCACCTTTCCTTTTGGATAAAAGAAAAGTCGATGGCGATTCTTCCTAACCGCAACATTTGCGATAAAACGCAAAAACCATCAAGTCAGTTCTCCCACCGTATCACAGAACTGGCGACTCTGTTGGGGATAATTATAAAAGTGGGGTTACCTTAGGGTTTAGATCACATTTATTTTCTTACATTGTTTGACTTATTTGCTTTACATTTTTGTTCTTTGTTTGGGTTTGAATCCTCCACCCGGATTTGGGAAACATTATAGGTAAATAGCAATACGTTGTGGAAACTGTGCGGGGTATACCGACATGGTTTAAGCAATAGCTATGTTAGTGTGACATATTTGTGGGTATCGGTAGCCTTTGAGTCATTCAAAGAGAATACGGGGCCGATGAGTGATGTCATGAAGCACTAATGAACTTCTAGAACCCTTTACTTGACCAACATGGCCTTTTTAGGATGTAGTGAGATGACCGGCTTTGGTGCAGTCCGAAGTTGTTAGATACTCGATACTACACTCATTGAGGGTTGGTTTATTGGGATATTTCGGTCGCCATTAAAGAGGCTTGAGATGAAACAATGACCAAGGAAACAATCCAGTGATTTTGAGCTCCTTAGAACCCGGTTACTATTTTTAGGACAGGTTGAGCCAACTAAACTTCAAGAGGGTACTTACCTATGAAACCTCATGCAAGCCTAAACTAAGAACTTATTTGATTTGTTTGTATATGCATGCTTGTACATAAACATCATGGACATCATGAACATCATATGCATCCACTAACCATTTCAAGGATTTTGGAGATCCCTAGACTTGCAAGCTTTTGAGGAGATTATAGCTTTTCTTATATATGGGATGGTCTTGTTCCCCAATCCTGACCAACTCATAGATGTGAGCGCTGTCAAAATCTTCATGTCTCGCAACCAAGTACCTATATTGCTTGGGGATATCCTACACTCTTTTCACACTCGTACAATGAGGAAAAGAGGTGTTCTTATGTGTTGCACTCCTCTCCTGGCAAGATGGTTTATTTCTCATCTTCCCCAATTAGTCTTAAAGAATGAGCAAGGTTTGAGGCGGTCACAAAGGTTAAAGACGCTCAAACATTCGGATATTCAATGGTGCTCTCGATCCAAAGAGAATGTTATCATTGTTGACCGTTGTGGGGAATTCCCTAATGATCCTCTACTTGGCATTAGGGGAGGCATCACCTGCAACCCGTGCTTAGCTCTAAGGCATTTTGGTTATGCCCGAAGGGATGGCCCACATGATATGCTGATTCAAGGCCTGGTATTCGACTACGACGACGATGATCAAGGACTTCGCCAGAGATTCATCCGAGCTTAGAGGATGCTAAACAAGGTGGATAGCAAGACTTTGGGACACAAGAATTCCATCCCTCTTGAGCCTTACCTCAAGTGGGTATGAACCCGCGCTCAAAGTCTTATGATGCCTTATCCTTCCATTCTCCCAGTGCTTATTGAGCCTGTTAAGGAGGGAGAAATTCCATACACTATCCTACATCCTGGCATGCCTACATCACTCGAAGACCTACAAAGGGATTGGATACAGCTCGTAGGAGAGTGCGATACTTTTGAAGCTCAATTCTACGCAAGCAAGAAGAAGGTTTTGGAACTCACTCGGCTACTTCATGAGGAGCAAACTCTAAATACCTACATTGCACCAAAGAGGATGTGCAATGTCTTTTTACCTTAGAATTTTGTATTATTTTGCCCAAGGGGCCTTGATGTACTCAAATTCTATCTTATTAATATAATGTGTGTTTCTTGTTATTTTAAAACAAATTTGAATTTTTAAATCCTTGAAAGCATTGCATGAATACATATCATTCATCATAAACATAAACAGGTCTTTGCAACAAGTTTCCTCATCTCTCTACTGTTTATTTCAGTAAGATGGATCTCGAACAGACGGTCAAATATCTTCAAGCTCAGAAAACACATTTTCAACAGTTAGTCATGACCTTAGCCAAGGGGAAAGAGGAGCTAAAGACCCTGCTAGAAAAAGACAAAGAGAAAAAGATGAAGAAGCCAGCTGGTGTGGTAATCATGGGCAGAAGGTTTCAGGGACAAGCTAGAAGGACCTTAGATTTTCCAACAACATCTGATGAAGGGGAAAGAAAAGGAAAAGAAACGGCAGTTCCGTCAGACTCTGAAGAAGAGGAGGAAGAGGAGGACTACTCTGAACAACAATACCATCCGGCTGATGATAAGTACAAACACCTTGAAGAGTGTTTAAGCGCTATGGAAATCCAGAGAGTACCGGGTCTAGATTTTGAAGAGTTGGGGTTAGTGTCAGGAATTGTGATCCCGCCAAAGTTTAAAGTGCCTTTATTTTCCAAGTATGATGGGGTGTCTTGTCCTAAAATGCACCTCCGATCATATGTCAGAAAGATTCAGCCGCACTCTTCCGACAAAGACTTGTAGTTCCACTTTTTCTAAGACAGTTTATCAGGAACACAACTTGATTGGTTCTACCAGTTGGAAAGGGCCGACATCCGCAATTGGGAAGACCTGGCCACAACTTTCTATAAACAATACAAGTACAACACCGATTTGGCGCCTACCCGTACTCAACTTCAGAGTATGGCTATGGTTTCCAATGAGGGCTTCAAAGATTACGCGCAAAAGTGGAGAGATCAAGCCGGAAGAGTGCAACCCCCTCTGTCTGAAAGGGAGTTGGTGGACATGTTCTTGGGAACTCTATCGGGCCCTTTCTTCAATCATCTCATTGGGAGTTCCTCTGCAGGGTTTACTGAATTAATTTTAACCGGCGAGAGGGTGGAGGCTGGTATAAGAAGTGGGAAGATTCAGAAAGATTTTTCTGCCTCTAAAGCTGTGAAAAAACCTTTCACTAGGAGGAAGGAAGTATCTGCTGTTTATTCACAGAGGAATCATGGAAGAACTGAACATCGAACAACGGTGGGGGCCGTTATGATCCCAAAGCATGCATCTGATCAACCGAGAAATAACCAACCCAGTGTGGAAAGGCCAATCCGGTAATTCACCAGGATTAATATGACTCTAGCCCAGGTTCTACCACATCTTCTAAAATTGAATCTGGAAACTTTAAAAGAAGCTCCAAAGAATCCCAATACGGCGTCCCCTCATTATCATCCAAATTCCAGATGTGCATACCATTCAGAAAGTCCAGGGCACGACACTAACAATTGTTGGGCTCTGAAGAACAAAATTCAAGACCTAATAGATGTGAAGGAAGTTGAGTTTGATGCGCCTGAGAAACCAAATGTCATTTCTGCTTCGATGCCTAGGCATGGTCACAATGCCAACGTTATTGAAGAAGATTTGTTTGTTGCTACCGTGGATGAACTGTTGACTCCGCTCATGATCATTAAGTTGAATTTGTTGAAAGCTGGTACATTCCCAGGTTGTGAAAAAGACTGCCATGTTTGCCTATCCTCATCATTTGACTGCCCTCTATTGAAAAAAGGTATCCAACGACTGATTGATAACCAAGAAATTCTGTTTGAGAATGTTCCTATTTCACCCGTTCTAGTTAAAGAAGTTTTAATTGTAACCATCTCCGCCAATCCTTCCAGGGTCCCTAAAAGACCCGTTAGGATTACATATGCTCCAAAGACTACTCCACTTAAGATTACAATGCCCGGGCCGGTCCCGTACAAATCAGATAAAACAGTACCATGGAATTACGGTGGAGAAATCTACTACCATGGTATCAAACAGGATGAACTGACTGCCGAAGAAGAGAGCTCCGAAGAAGAAAATTCTGACATTAGCAATATTTCCGGAACCAGCAAGATTACCCGCAGTGGTAGAATATTCTCTCCAAAGATTTCCCCTTCAAAGGAAGTTTTTGGACCCGTGGCCGTTTCGAAGACTACCTCTGCACCAGTCATTATACCTGCAAGTGCACCTACCGACAGAAACGATGTGACCCCTATTGTTATCCCTACCAATAATTCCACTGCTGAGAATAAAGGAAAAAGCATTCAAGAGGAGCCTGTCCGGATGAAGGCTCAATCACTAGCTATTCTCGAAACATCCAAGAAGGAGATAGAAGAAATCCTGAGGATAATAAAGAAGAGTGATTATGATATGGTTGAACAGTTGGGGCAAACCCCTTCCAAGATCTCTATGTTATCTCTGCTGCTGTGCTCTGAAGCACATGCGAAAGCTCTGGTAAGATTTCTGAAGACAGCTCATGTGCCACAAGAGACGTCTGTTGACCAATTCCAAGAGTGTGTGGCCAGTTTGACAGCTGATAACGGCCTGGGCTTCTTCGATGCTGATTTGACACCCAAAGGGAGAAAGCACAACGAGGAATTACATGTCTCTGTGGAGTGTAGAGGAACGACTCTGGCCCATGTCTTGGTAGACACGGGTTCGTCTTTGAACGTCTTGCCGAAGAAAGCCCTTGATAGATTGGATTGCGAAGGGCTGACATTAAAACCCAGTAACATAGTTGTGAGAGCATTTGATGGTTCGAAGAAGATGGTCCACGGGGAGGTGGACATCCCAATAAAGGTGGGAACCCAGATTTTCATCTCAACTTTCTATGTGATGGACATCCGTCCTTCTTATTCATGTCTATTAGGACGCCCCTGGATTCATTATGATTGTGCTATCACCTCCACATTGCACCAGATGCTGAAATACGCGGTCCAAGGAAATATCATAATTGTTCATGGAGAAGAGGAGTACATGATTAGTCATCTGAATTCCTTCCGATATGTGGAGTTGGATGGCGAGTTCATTGAAACCCCTTTCCAACATTTTGAAGAAGTCTCTCAAGAAGTAGCGGCGACCAAGGCGGTATCCTCGATTTCTAAGATCACAAGACCTCCACTTAGAATGTCATCTCCAAAGGTAGTAGTGGAAGAGGGTGGATGTACCATCTGGGGGAAGCTTCCAGACATTCCGTACAAATAAGACAAGTTTGGCTTGGGGTTTACTTCAACTGCTCAGAAGGTTGTGCGCCGTGCCCGTGCTGGGGGGCCACCTGTGAAGATTAGCAACCAAGGGGTCAATGTAGTAGAAGACAATGAAGAGGATGGTAGATTAGAAGATTGGATATTCCCTACTGTCAACGAAGGACTTCGCAACTGGGAAGCCAGAGACTTTGTCCCAATAACCTTCATCTCTCAGTAATTTATCTTTTACATTTCTGTTGAACTTGTAATATTCACGAACAATTCGCACTTTAAAAACCTTGTGTCTTACCCGAGGCACAATGGTCCATTTGTAAGAGTTTTTATTTCATCTTCATATGACATTCAATGAATCATGGACGCTTTTTCACATACAAACCTTTTGTGCTCATGGTCTTTCTTTTACATTTTATTGTTTAAAGATGGCTATACCCTTACACACACCCACTCTCACAAATGCAGGTACCCCTCCATTCCGGATCCCATGGATAACGATACTGCTATAGCCTTCAGTAACTATGAAGATCTGATCTACCAAGCCGAATACGAAGGTGAGGAAGATTGTGAGGTGCCAGGGGAATTGGTCAGACTACTACAACAAGAGGAAAGAGCTATTCAGCCTCATGAGGAGTTGTTGGATACAATCAACTTGGGTACCGAGGAAGATAAAAAGGAAATCAAAGTGGGTGCCAATCTAGAGTCGAGTGTCAAGGAGCGTCTAATTCAACTATTGCATGATTATGTTGAGATCTTTGCCTGGTCATACGAAGACATGTCGGGACTTGATACAGACATCCTGGTACATCATCTACCCACAAGAGAAGATTGTCCACCAGTGAAACAAAAAGTCCACCGCATGAGACCTGACATGTCAGAGAAGATCAAAGCGGAAGTCATGAAACAGTTCAATGCTGGATTTATGGCTGTTACTTCCTATCCTCAATGGGTTGCCAACATTTTTCCCGTGCCTAAAAAGTATGCCAAAGTAAGAATGTGCATGGATTATAGAGATTTAAACAGGGACAACCCTAAAGATGATTTTCCACTTCCACACATCGACATCCTGGTTGACAATACAGCCCAGCACAAAGTATTTTCTTTCATGGGCGGATTCTCAGGCTATAACCAGATCAAAATGGCACCTGAGGACATGGAGAAAACTACATTTGTCACACAGTGGGGCACGTTCTGCTACAAAGTGATTCCGTTTGGACTGAAGAATATCGGGGCAACCTATCAACGCGCCATGGTAGCTTTGTTTCATGATATGATACATCATGAAATTGAGGTCTACGTAGATGACATGATAGCCCGATCACAAACTGAAGAGGAACACCTTGATCACTTACAAAAGTTGTTTGTAAGGTTGAAAGAGTACAAGCTAAGATTGAATCCAAACAAGTGCACATTTGGAGTCTGGTCCGGTAAACTCTTAGGTTTCATTGTCAGCAACAAAGGCGTCGAGTTTGATCCTGCCAAAGTCAAAGCGATACAAGAAATGCCTACTCCTCGTACGGAGAAGGAAGTCAGAGGATTCTTGGGACGCCTGAACTATATTTCCAGATTCATATCTCACCTAACATCTACTTGTGAACCAATCTTCAAACTATTGAAGAAAGATCAAGTAGTCAGATGGAATGATGAATGTCAGATTGCTTTCGATAAAATCAAAGAGTATTTACAAGAGCCTCCTGTCTTGATGCCACCAGTCGAGGGAAGACCACTAATCATGTATTTGACCATTTTAGAGAACTCAATGGGGTGCGTATTGGGGCAGCATGACGAGTCTGGCCGAAAAGAGCATGCTATTTACTACCTGAGCAAAAAGTTTATCGACTGTGAAACCAGATATTCACTGCTCGAGAAAACTTGTTGCGCTCTGGTATGGGCTACTCGCCGGCTAAGACAGTATATGTTGACTCATACCACTTTGCTGATATCTAAGATGGATCCGATAAAGTACATCTTTGAGAAGCCTGCTATGTCTGGGAGGATAGCTAGATTGTAGATGATCCTAACAGAATATGACATACGGTACACCACCCAAAAAGCTATAAAAGGCATTGTGCTAGCTGATCATCTGGCTCATCAAGCTGTAGAGGATTATCAGTCCATGAAGTTTGAATTCCCGGACGAAGACATCATGACATTAGACAACTGTAAAGAAATCAGACTATATGACGGACCTGAACAAGGATCCCGATGGACTCTGTTCTTTGATGGGGCATCCAATGCACTTGGTAATGGTATCGGCGTTGTACTCATATCTTCGGAAGGGTGCCATACTCCCTTTACTGCCAGACTTTGCTTCAACTGTATGAACAACATGGCAGAATACGAAGCATGCATCTTTGGTCTCAAGGCTGCCATAGACTTGGGAATCAAATCTTTAGATGTGTTTGGAGATTCAGCTTTGGTCATCAGTCAGATCAAAGGAGAGTGGGACACTAAGCACCCAAACCTTATCCCTTACAAAGAACATGTTTTGACGTTGCTACCACATTTTGAGCAGATTGCCTTCGAGCATTTCCTGCGAGAAGAAAATCAGCTAGCAGATGCCCTAGCCACAATGTCATCTATGTTTAAACTTAATTGGGATAACGAGGCTCCCCAGATCACCATTGAACGAATGGATGAACCATCACACTCTCACGAGATTAATACTGAAGAAGTAGTGGACCAGCCTTGGTTTCATGAAGTCAAAAGGTATCTCGAGGATCAGGAATATCCAGAAGGAGTTTCAATCAATGATAAAAAGTTCTTAAGGAGATTCTTTGCTAAGTTCTTCCTGAGTAATGGCATCTCGTACAAGAGTAATCATGATTCTATTATGCTTCGTTGTGTGGATAAGATTGAAGCTGAAAAGATTATGGCTAAATTACATGAAGGTACCTTTGGCACTCACTCTAGCGGGAATACGATGGAAAATAAAATCCTACGAGCAGGCTATTACTGGTTTACCATAGAAGCAGACTGCTATCAACACTCCCGGACCTGTCATAAGTGTCAAATCTATGCAGATAAGGTGCACATGCCTCCGGTTCCTCTAAATGTATTAACAGCTCCTTGGCCCTTCGCTATGTGGGGAATCGATGTGATTGGGGAGATCATGCCTACAACCTCCAATGGACACCGCTTCATTCTAGTGGCCATCGACTATTTCACAAAGTGGGTCGAAGCAGCTTCCTTCGCATCCGTTACTAAGAATGTTGTTGCCCGCTTCATCAAGCAGAATCTTATTTGCCGGTATGGTATCCCAGAAAGGATCATCACTGATAACGGTACAAACCTTAACAATATTATGATCACCTCCTTGTGCGAGCAGTTCAAGATTCAACATCACAATTCATCCCCCTATCGGCCAAAGATGAATGGTGCGGTCGAAGCTACTAATAAAAACATTAAAAAGATCATACAGAAAATGACAGTCACTTATAAAGACTGGCATGAGATGCTACTGTTTTCTCTCCACGGGTACTGTACCAAGGCTCGCACATTAACTGGGGCAACACCCTATTCTTTGGTTTATGGCATGGAGGTTGTCTTGCCTATCGAGGTTCAAATCCCCTCTTTGAGAATTATGAAGGATGCAGTTTGAGTGAGGACGATTGGATCCAGACCCGACTTGATCAACTGAACTTAATTGATGAAAAGAGACTTACTGCTGTTTTCCATGGTCAGATGTATCAAAAACGGATGATCAAGGCATTCAATAAGAAAGTCAGACGCCAAGTATATCAAGTTGGAGATCTAGTGATCAAGCGCATTATCTTGCCACAAAGTGATCCCACGGGAAAATGGACTCCTACCTATGAAGGACCATTTGTAATCAAATACATCTTCTCCGGTGGGGCAATGATCTTAACCACCATGGACGGTAATGACTTGCCACACCCTGCAAACGCTGACATAGTCAAAAGATACTATGCATAAGAGACCCGCTAGGTTGACACACCTAGGCAAAACAAGGGCATCCCGGCGAACCAAAAGGTTCGGGCAAAAATTAGGGATGAAATAAAAAAATTTGTACACCCGGCAAGTTGATAACCCGAATGGGAGACTTGGGCAAAAAAGGGTTTCCCGGTGGACTGAAAACCCGAAAGGGCGGTCCAGGCAAAAATTAGGGAATTAAAAGTGTATGACTATGTCTCATCGGATCACTTTGAGGACAACTTCAATCTCTTCACTGACAAACTCTGAGCTTCTGATCAATTAAACCATCTTCCGACGAAGCAACGGATAGACAAGATATTCAGAGATATAGAGGCTATAGCAGAATGGGAACCCCATGCGATTATCACACATATCTATCTTTTCTTTGTATAAATTTTTCTTATTTTCATGACACCATCCTCTTACTAGGATGTCTGTCTCCTTTGTACAAAATACTTATTCAAAGTGAATACAAAGATATCTCTTTAAAGTACAGAAAACTATTTGTCCTTTTCTTTTTACACTTGTGTTTTATTTGAAAAAACGTCCAATGATTCATTAATGAACATATGCATTTGAACATAATTATTGTTTACAAATAAGCAAAATGGAAAAGAACAATTACTGACGGGATGAAAGAATAGGAAAATGTCTTTAGGCTATTCCATGAGCAATCCCTACAGTACGTCATCAAGATCCCCAGCGGAGCTGAAACTTCAAAACTATTAATCCCCCGGTGGAAACTATCCAGTTTCTCCAAGTTCCCCAGCAAGTTGTCTTGAAACCTGAAAATCAACCGGATAACGATTAACTTCTGTTTCTCCATAACCTAGGATAATTCCCAAGTATAGTGGCAGACGACAGAAACTCCTGAACTTTTCCCAAACAGGAATAAGATTTTTCCCCATAGAGTTTTCATTGTCCCCCAACAGAACGAGGATTCCCATTGTTAAAATCCCCAGTAGAAGTCATCAAAATTCTCTAGATTCCCCAAGCAAATTACTCAAGCAGTATACGACATTGCTCTCACAATAGGATTTTGTCAATACTTCAATTTTAAGATATGAAGAATCCACATATCCTCAGCAGCAGTCAAGGATTTATTTTCCTCAATCATACAACAATATAGAAAATCAGCTTACATGCGCATACATTACATCCATATTATCATAAACATTGATAAAACACATATATTGCATCATACATTTCATGCAACATAATTTTGTGTTCCAGCTAACATTTTACCCTTTCAGGATAGGATTAAACAGCTACTACTAAACAATGTGCAATCATGATACAGTTCAGATACGCTCCAGATACGGATGTCATCCTGATACTCATTCAGATTCAGATTTCAGATACAGTTTAGATACGCTCCAGATACGGATGCCATCCTGATACTCATTCAGATTCATATTTCAGATACAGTTCAGATACGCTCCAGATACGGATTACATTCTGATACTCATTCAGTTTTCAAATTCAGATACAATTCAGATACGTTCCAGACGTGGACACCATTCTGATACTTATTCTTCTGACATACAACTTACTTTTCAACAAACATTCCTGGATGGAATCTACAAGCCCATATCCAACAAGATTTTATCACCTCTCCAAATGGCATTTTTAAGCCCATTCCCTCAACTACACTTTGTCGAGTGCAAATTTACGGGCACTCTAGTGTCCAATCATCTGTTACCTTCGAGTCACGAACGACAAAGCTCGCCAATCTAACTCTTCAGGTTCAAGAAGATTGAACAGGGGCAGCTGTTGTACCCCAAAATTTTTCCTCTCATTTATCAAGACTTTTCTCACAAGACTTCTTTAACTCAAGACAAGATTAGGGTTTGGTCAGCTCAAGACATCTCACTTTGCACTGATTACCCAAAATTAGGGTTTGAATTTGCACAAGGATTTTTGGATCACCAATGCTTCATTTGACTTTCATACATCATTTTGGACCCCTAAGATTGCTCATGTTAAGTTTCAAGCCTTGAATCACATTTTTGATCAGTCAATTGGACAGTTGCCCTAAAAATTAGTTGTATTGGGGAAAAAGTCAACCATGGCCAATTTACATGGTTCAAAGCATCTCAAGTTCATTGGATTGACAGATGAAATTTGCAGTCAACGGATCAAAAGTCAACTGTACACTGAAAAGTCAAACTTTGACTTTTTGGTCAAAATCAAGTGCCAAGGGTCATAATTCATCAAGATATGTAAAAATGTGAAACTTGTTGACCAAGAAAACCAAATTTGAAAATTAGGGTTTGAATTTGAAAATTTTCATAACTTAGAATTTTTCTAAGTATAAAAATTTGCTTATTTTTTCTCAACTTTTCACCACTTTTTCACCATGATGCATTTTGATTCAAGGAAAGTCCCCAACATGAAAGTTGTATATCCCCATGAAATCTACAACTTTTCTTCACAAACGTTTCCCTAAATATGCTTGGATATCAAGTTATGAATTTGTGAATACATGGTCATGAACTTCTTAACTTAGTAAATAGGCAGGTTTTGGACCCAACTTCATGGCAAGTTTTCACCTAGTTCCAAGAGGTATATCCAAATTCATTTCAAATATGGATTATAGAGCACATTGCAAGCTTTCCAAAATGTCCAAGAAATCTCCAAGATCATTTTTGAGTAGGGAGAATCGAAGAGAGGAAGTTGGCATTTTCTCACTTTTTGTTCAAGCCATTTTCATGAAGAACCAAGTTGCAAACCAAACCTATGCTGGCTATTTCATACTTTACAGGTCCTAAACTTGCTATACACTCTCAGTTAACAAAGCCTTTATCCTTTCTTTTGAACTTTTACACAACTTGCAATTCCATTTTGGGCAAAAAGGCTCCATTGCCATTTTCATAAAGAAGCACTTTTGCAAACTTCTCAACTTGGAGCTTTGAACCTGTCCCCTTGATACAAGCAAACCACACAGGTCTCAAGCAACTTGTACAAACTTATATCAACCCTAAAGCAAGCTGGTACAAGCATGTGGGTTTGGTCTTGTCACTTTGCTTCAAGTACAAGAAAAGATGCCAAAAGGCTAGGGCTTGTACAGCTGATAGAGAGCTGACTTTGGATCATTTCTATACTAATATGCAAACAATGTACAACACATAAGACGCTTGGCTTGGACCTGAAACTCTCTAGAACTAAAAAACACCAAAAAACTGCCCAAACATACATTTTCTGCAAAAACTCATCCAACTCTCATTTGGCTCGTGCGTTTTATGTTTAACTAATCCAAACATCTTACATATTAGATATCAAACACATCCAAGCCATCATCCCTGTTCTGTAACCTCTGTTTCACCATCTGCCATTGTTAACTTTGAAGCTTGCAGTTGGACTTGGTCAGGAAGTTCTAGCCATCTTCAGAGCAAGGTAAGAGTTGGAATAAGTTCAGGGAAGCTCAAGGAAGCTCAAGCAATCATCGGGCCTCCTTTAAAGTCCCTACATTGCCATACACGATTCCAGCTGAAGGAGGTATTTTTTTCAAACTCTATCTCCTTATACATGCAACCTCAAGCCACGATTTGTGAATAAAAAATGTAGCTCTCATCATAACGAAGTTGTACATATCATTATATTGCATTTATATTACTTGTGCTAAGAGAATTTGGAGTTTGAAATCTTTGAAAATATTAGGTCACGATTTAGGGATTTCAAAATTCTCTTTGATCTTTGATAGTTAGGTTACATAATTTATATGGTTAGAATCGTGAGCTCAAATGCCACATTTTTCATGTTATAAGTTTTCATTTTTATAGAAGCATGAGGAAGTTACAGGTTGACTGGAAAAAGCGTGAAGAAGAGGAAGACAGGACAGGGATGAAGTGGTTCTGGGCTTTTTAATTCTTGGGCCATCTGTTTTTGCTAGCATCATCACCACTATTTTGCTTTCTCACCCCCTGGCTAACTCTTTCATATTTTTATATTTTTTTCATTTTTATATTTAATATATATTTATTTATTTTTCTTAATGATAAAAAAATCCTAAAAAATGATTTATTTATTTTCACACTTTTTATTTCATTTTTTTTATTATTATTTCTCACATAAAAAAAATAGTTTATTTTGATAAATATAATTGATTTTCTTAATAAACTTATAAATAATTAAATATGCTTAATATTTTTTATTTTATTTTACATTTTATACTTACAAATACCTATTTTTTGCACATATTTATTTTTTAATATTTATATACAATATTATTTATTTTTCATACAAAAAATGCACAAAATAATAATATAGAAACATTAATTTCTTTTAAATGAAAATTAGGGTTTAAACCCTTTCAAAAAGAATTAATTATTTTTCCTTATTTTTTAGGTTTAAATTAAATACTCTTTTACACAAAAACAAGACATAAAATATCTTTTCTTTACATACATATTGCATTACATTTTAAATATTGTATTATATTTATTTTGATTCTCGCAAATTCGATTTGGTTGTAATAATATATTTAGCTTTATATTTGTGCAAATCCCCATTCAAACTTGTATTCCCCCTACCCATAAAATTGTTGTAATAGCTTAGTATATTTACGTTACGCAATTGATTGCTTTTCATATTCCATGATTAGTAATTAGGGTTTGTATGACAAGAACGAAACCAAACAAATAGAAAACTCTAAATGCAAGATCAAAAGCATGAAAATGATACACTTTGCAAACAAGCACCCTTAGGGTTTCTCCCACTTGGTTGCCTAAAATAAAAATGGCCATATTACGCATGCGAAGTATCTTGGTAAAACAAAGCAAATATAAGATCATAGTCCCTCGATGACGCTATTAAAAAATTTGCCTAAATAAAATTATCTTGGTCCCTCAAAAAATGCTAAGATACTTTGCAACATTGCTATCATGGTTATACGATGACCCACGCTTGTCCCGTTTACATCCAAAGATAGGGTTGCTTACCAAATCAATAGTAAGTCAATGATGTTAAAGGAATATAAAATGCATGAGAAAGACATTTGAGTAGGTATATAACTTCTAAGTTACTTGCTCCATTTCAAATAATCCTTGCTATTTTCAAAAACAAACACACACATTTCAAAAACATCTTACAAACATTGAAAACATTTTCAAAAGACAAACATCTTTGTATACATTCTTACGAACGAGAATCATTACAAAGATTGCCTAAACAAATGGCCTTTTTTACAAAATACTTTCAAAAACCACATCAAACACCATTTCAAACAAACCAAAGCAAAGTGATCTAAGCAAGTAACTAAGAGCCCATGGAAAACCATGGATGAAAAGGGTGCTAGCACCTTCCCTTTTCATAATCTACCCCCCGAACTCAAGAAAACATCTCAAGGGTATTTCCTGTGCTTTTTCACCTTTCCTTTTGGATAAAAGAAAAGTCGGTGGCGACTCTTGCTAACCGCAACATTTGCGATAAAACACAAAAACCTTCAAGTCAGTTCTCCCACCGTATCACAGAACTGGAGAATCTGCTGGGGATAATTATAAAAGTGGGGTTACCTTAGGGTTCAGATCACATTTATTTTCTTACATTGTTTGACTTGTTTTCTTTACATTTTAGTTATTTGTTTGGGTTTGAATCCTCCACCCGGATTTGGGAAACATTATAGGTAAATAGCAATACATTGTGGAAACTATGCGGGGTATACCGACATGGTCTAAGCAATAGCTATGTTAGTGTGACATATTTGTGGATACCGGTAGCCTTTAAGTCAATCAAAGAGAATACGGGGCCGCTGAGTGATGTCATGAAACACTAATGAACTTCTAGAACCCTTTACTTGACCAACTTGGCCTTTTTAGGATGTAGTGAAATGACCGGCTTTGGTGCAGTTTGAAGTTGTTAGATACTCGATACTACACTCATTAAGGGTTGGTTTCTTGGGATATTTCGGTCTCCATTAAAGATGCTTGAGCTGAAACAATGACCAAGGAAACAATCCAGTGATTTTGAGCTCCTTAGAACCCGATTACTATTTTTAGGACAGGTTGAGCCAACTAAACTTCAAGAGGGTACTTACCTATGAAACCCCATGCAAGCCTAAACTAAGAACTTGTTTGATTTGTTTGTATATGCATGCTTGTACATAAATATCATGGACATCATGAACATCATATGCATCCACTAACCATTTCAAGGATTTTGGAGATTCATCTTTGTTCTTATTTTGTAGGATATGGATTCACTTCGCAGGAAAACTATCCAAATCAACCTTGTAAGAATTCCTCCACAACTAAAGGATCTAGCTTCAAGGATCCCTGAGAACTCTCCATTCACCGAGAGATATGTTCGTCTACTCAACTTGGTCACCTCCAATACAGAGGAGGATATGATGAAGGTTCTCTTCCAGTTCTTTGACCCTTTGCATCATTGCTTCACATTTCCTGACTATCAACTTGTGCCCACTTTGGAAGAATTCTCTCAACTATTAAGGATTCATATTCTCAATCAACTACCCTTCAACGGTACGGAAAGAGATCCAAAGCCAGAAGAGATTGCTCAAGCCCTGCAGTTGCACTCATCTGATGTCACAACTCATTGGGAAACTAGAAGTGGTGTCAAAGGCTTCTTGGAAAAGTTTTTGTTTTAGAAGGCCCAAAGTTGTTGGAATTCCCTAGACTTGCAAGCTTTTGAGGAGATTGTAGCTCTTCTCATCTATGGGATGGTCTTGTTCCCAAATCCTGACCAACTCATAGATGTGAGCGCTGTCAAAATCTTCATGTCTCGCAACCCGATACCTACATTGCTTGGGGATATCCTACACTCTTTTCACACTCGTACATTGAGGAAAAGAGGTGTTCTTATGTGTTGCACTCCTCTCTTGGCAAGATGGTTTATTTCTCATCTTCCCCAATTAGTCTTAAAGAATGAGAAAGGTTTGAGGTGGTCACAAAGGTTAATGACGCTCAAACATTCGGATATTCATTGGTGCTCTCGATCCAAAGAGAATGTTATCATTGTTGACCGCTGTGGGAATTCCCTAATGTTCCTCTACTTGGAATTAGGGGAGGCATCACCTACAACCCGTGCTTAGCTCTAAGGCAATTTGGTTATGCCCGAAGGGATGGCCCACATGATATGCTGATTCAAGGCCTGGTATTCGACTACGACGACGACGATCAAGGACTTTGCCAGAGATTCATCCGAGCTTGGAGGATGCTAAACAAGGTGGATAACAAGACTTTGGGACACAAGAATTCCATCCCTCTTGAGCCTTACCTCAAGTGGGTATGAACCCGCACTCAAAGTCTTATGATGCCTTATCCTTCCATTCTCCCAGTGATTATTGAGCCTGTTAAGGAGGGATAAGATCCATACACTATCCTACATCCTGACATGCCTACTTCACTCGAAGACCTACAAAGGGATTGGATATAGCTCAAAGGAAGGCGCGATACTTTCGAATCCTAATTCTACGCAAGCGATAAGAAGGTTTTGGAACTCACTCGGCTACTTCATGAGGAGCAAACTCTAAATACCTACATTGCACCAAAGAGGATGCGTAATGTCTTTTTACCTTAGAATTTTGTATTATTTTGCCCAAGGGGCCTTGATGTACTCAAATTCTATCTTATTAATATAATGTGTATTTCTTTTTGTTTTAAAACAAATTTGAATTTTTAAATCCTTGAAAGCATTGCATGAAGACATATCATTCATCATAAACATAAACAGGTCTTTGCAACAAGTTTCCTCATCTATCTAATATTTATGTCAGTAAGATGGATCTCGAACAGGAGGTCAAAGATCTTCAAGCTCAGAACACACAATTTCAACAGTTACTCATGACCTTATCCAAGGGGCAAGAGGAGCTGAAGACCCTGCTAGAAAAAGAGAAAGAGAAAAAGAAGAAGAAGCCAGCTGGTGTGGTAATCATGGGCAGAAGGTTTTAGGGACAAGCTAGAAGGACCTTAGATTTTCCAACAACATCTGATGAAGGGGAAAGAAAAGGAAAAGAAACGGCAGTTCCGTTAGACTCTGAAGAAGAGGAGGACTACTCTGAACAACAATACCCTCCGACTGATGATAAGTACAAACACCTTGAAGAGCGTTTAAGCGCTATGGAAATCCAGAGAGTATCGGGTCTAGATTTTGAAGAGGTTGGGTTAGTGTCAGGAATTGTGATCCCGCCAAAGTTTAAAGTGCCTTTATTTGCCAAGTATGATGGGGTGTCTTGTCCTAAAATGCACCTCCGATCATATGTCAGAAAGATTCAGCCGCACTCTGCCGACAAAGACTTGTGGGTCCACTTTTTCCAAGACAGTTTATCAGGAACGCAACTTGATTGGTTCTACCAGTTGGAAACGGACGACGTCCACAATTGGGAAGACCTGGCCGCAGCTATCTATAAACAATACCAGTACAACGCCGATTTGGCGCCTACCCGTACTCAACTTCAGAGTATGGCTATGGTTTCCAATGAGGGCTTCAAAGATTATGCGCAAAAGTGGAGAGATCTAGCCGGAAGAGTGCAACCCCCTCTGTCTGAAAGGGAGTTGGTGGACATGTTCTTGGGAACTCTATCAGGCCCTTTCTTCAATCATCTGATTGGGATTTCCTCTATAGGGTTTACTGAATTGATTTTAAACGGCGAGAGGGTGGAGGCTGGTATAAGAAGTGGGAAGATTCAGAAAGATTCGTCTGCCTCTACAGCTGTGAAAAAACCTTTCACTGGGAGGAAGGAAGTATCTGCTGTTTATTCACAGTGGAATCAGGGAAGAACTAAACGCCGACCAACGGTGGGGGCTGTTATGATCCCAAAGCCTGCATTTGATCAACCGAGAAATAACCATCCCAGGGTGGAAAGGCCAGTCCGGCAATTCACCAAGATTAACATGACTCTAGCCCAGGTTCTACCACATCTTCTGAAATTGAATCTGGCAACTTTAAAAGAAACTCTAAAGAATCCCAATACGGCGTCCCCTCATTATCATCCAAATTCCAGATATGCATACCATTCTGAAAGTCTAGGGCACGACACTAACAATTGTTGGGCTCTGAAGAACAAAATTCAAGACTTAATAGATGCGAAGGAAGTTGAGTTTGATGTGCCTGAGAAAGCAAATGTTATTTCCGCTCCGATGCCTAGGCATGGTCACAATGCCAACACTATTGAAGAAGATTTGTTTGTTGCTACCGTGGATGAACTGTTGACTCCGCTCCCAATTATTAAGTTGAATTTGTTGAAAGTTGGTACATTCCCAGGTTGTGACAAAGACTTCCATGTTTGCCTATCCTTATCATTTGACCGCCCTCTGTTGAAAAAAGGTATCCAACGATTGATTGATAACCAAGAAATTCTGTTTGAGAATGTTCCTATTTCACCTGTTCCAATTAAAGAAGTTTCAATCATAACCATCTCCGCCAATCCTTCCAGGGTCCCTAAAAGACCGGTTAGGATTACATCTACTCCAAAGACTACTCCACTTAAGATTACAATGCCCGGGCCGGCCCCGTACAAATAAGATAAAATAGTACCATGGAATTACGGTGGAGAAATCTACTACAATGGTATCAAATAGGATGAAATGACTACCGAAGAAGAGAGCTCCGAAGAAAAAAATTCCGACATTAGCAATATTGTCGGAACCAACAAGATTACCCGCAGTGGTAAAATCTTCTCTCCAGAGATTTCCCCTCCAAAGGCAGTTTTTGGACCCGTGGCCGTTTCGAAGACTACCTCTACACCAATGATTATACCTTCAAGTGCACCTACTGACAGAAACGACGCGACCCCTGTTGTTATCCCTACCAATAATTCCACTGTTGAGAATAAAGGAAAAAGCATTCAAGAGGAGCCTGTCCGGACGAAGGCTCAATCACTAGCTATTCCCGAAACATCCAAGAAGGAGATGGAAGAAATCCTGAGGATAATAAAGAAGAGTGATTATGATGTGGTTGAACAGTTGGGGCAAACCCCTTCCAAGATCTCTATGCTAGCTCTGCTATTGTGCTCTGAAGCACATGCGAAAGCTCTGGTAAGATTTCTGAAGACAGCTTATGTGCCACAAGAGACGTCTGCTGACCAATTCCAAGAGTGTGTGGCCAGTTTGACAGCTGATAACGGCCTGGGCTTCTTTGATGTTGATTTGACACCCAAAGGGAGAAAGCACAACGAGGCATTACATGTCTCTGTGGAGTGTAGAGGAAAGACTCTAGCCCATGTCTTGGTAGACACAGGTTCATCTTTGAACGTCTTGCCAAAGAAATCCCTTGATAGATTGGATTGCGAATGGCTAACATTAAAACCCAGTAACATAGTTGTGAGAGCATTTGATGGTTCGAAGAAGATGGTCCACGGGGAGGAGGACATCCCAATAAAGGTGGGAACCCAGATTTTCAACTCAACCTTCTATGTGATGGACATCCGTCCTTCTTATTCCTGTCTGTTAGGACGCCCCTAGATTCATAATGTCGGTGTTGTCACCTCCACATTGCACCAGATGCTGAAATACCCGGTCCAAGGAAAGATCATAACTGTTTATGGAGAAGAGGAGTACATGATTAGTCATCTGAATTCCTTCCGATATATGGAGTTGGATGGCGAGTTCATTGAACAATGGTCCATTTGCAAGGGTTTTTATTTCATCTTCATATGACATTCAATGAATCATGGATGCTTTTTCACATACAAACCTTTTGTGCTCATGGTCTTTCTTTTACATTTTATTGTTTAAAGATGGCTATACCCTTACACATATCCACACTCACAAATGCAGGTACCCCTCCATTCCAGATCCCATGGGTAACGATACTGCTATAGCCTTCAGTGACTCTGAAGATCTGATCTACCAAGCCGAATATGAAGGTGAGGAAGATTGTGAGGTGCCAGGGGAATTGGCCAGACTACTACAATAAGAGGAAAGAGCTATTCAGCCTCATGAGGAGTTATTGGATACAATCAACTTGGATACCGAGGAAGATAAAAAGGAAATCAAAGTGGGTGCCAATCTAGAGCGGAGTGTCAAGGAGCGTCTAATTCAGTTATTGCATGATTATATTGAGATCTTTGCCTGGCCATACGAAGACATGCCGGGACTTGATACAGACATCGTGGTACATCGTCTACCCACAAGAGAAGACTGTCCACCAGTGAAACAAAAAGTCCTCCGCATGAGACCTGACATGTCAGAGAAGATCAAAGCGGAAGTCATGAAATAGTTCAATGATAGATTTTTGGCTGTTACTTCCTATCCTCAATGGGTTGCCAACATTGTTCCCGTGCCTAAAAAGAACGGAAAAGTAAGAATGTGCGTGGATTATAGAGATTTAAACAGGGACAGCCCTAAAGATGATTTTCCACTTCCACACATCGACATCCTGGTTGACAATACAGCCCAGCATAAAGTATTTTCTTTCATGGATGGATTCTCAGGCTATAACCAGATAAAAATGGCACCTGAGGACATGGAGAAAACTACATTTGTCACACAGTGGGGCATGTTCTGCTACAATGTGATACCGTTCGGACTGAAGAATGTCGAGGCAACCTATCAATGTGTCATGGTAGCTTTGTTTCATGATATGATACATCATGAGATAGAGGTCTACATAGATGACATGATAGCCCGATCACAAACTGAAGAGGAACACCTTGATCACTTGCAAAAGTGTTTTGTAAGGTTTAAAAAGTACAAGCTAAGATTGAATCCAAACAAGTGCACATTCGGAGTCCGGTCCGGTAAACTCTTAGGTTTCATTGTCAGCAACAAAGGCATTGAGGTTGATCCTGCCAAAGTCAAAGCGATACAAGAAATTCCTGCTCCTCGTACTGAGAAGGAAGTCAGAGGATTCTTGGGACGCCTGAACTATATTGCCATATTCATTTCTCACCTAACATCTACTTGTGAACCAATCTTCAAACTATTGAAGAAAGATCAAGTAGTCAGATGGAATGATGAATGTCAGATTGCTTTCGATAAAATCAAAGAGTATTTACAAGAGCCTCCTGTCTTTATGCAGCCAGTCGAGAGAAGACCACTAATCATGTATCTGACCATTTTAGAGAACTTAATGGGGTGCGTATTGGGGCAGCATGACGAGTCTGGCCGAAAAGAGCATGCTATTTACTACTTGAGCAAAAAGTTTACCGACTATGAAACCAGATATTCACTGCTCGAGAAAACTTACTGCGCTCTGGCATGGGCTGCTCGCCGGCTAAGACAATATATGTTGACTCATACCACTTTGCTGACATCTAAGATGGTTCCGATAAAGTACATCTTTGAGAAGCCTGCTCTGTCTGGGGGGATAGCTAGATGGAAGATGATCCTAACAGAATATGACATATAGTACACCGCCCAAAAAGCTATAAAAGGCAGTGTGCTAGTTGATCATCTGGCTCATCAAGCTGTAGAGGATTATCAGTCCATGAAGTTTGAATTCCTGGACAAAGACATCATGACATTAGACAACTGTAAAGAAATCAGACCATATGACAGACCTAAACAAGGATCCCGATGGACTTTGTTATTTGATGGGGCATCCAATGCACTTGGTAATGGTATCAGCTCTGTACTCATATCTCCGGAAGGGTGCCATACTCCCTTTACTGCCAGACTTTGCTTCAACTGTACGAACAACATGGCGGAATACGAAGCATGCATATTTGGTCTCAAGGCTACCATAGACTTGGGAATCAAATATTTAGATGTGTTTGGAGATTCAGCTTTGGTCATCATTCAGATCAAAGGAGAGTGGGACACTAAGCACCCAAACCTTATCCCTTACAAAGAACATGTTTTGACGTTGCTACCACATTTTGAGTAGATTACCTTCGAGCATTTCCCGCGAGAAGAAAATCAGCTAGCAGATGCCCTAGCCACAATGTCATCTATGTTTAAACTTAATTGGGATAACGAGGCTCCCCAGATCACCATTGAACGAATCGATGAACCAACACACTGTCACGAGATTAATACTGAAGAAGTAGTGGACCAGCCTTGGTTTCATGAAGTCAAAAGGTATCTCGAGGCTCAGGAATATCCAGAAGGAGTTTCAATCAATGATAAAAAGTTCTTAAGGAGATTCTCTGCTAAGTTCTTCCTGAGTAATGGCATCTTGTACAAGCGTAATCATGATTCTATTCTGCTCAGTTGTGTGGATAAGATTGAAGCTGAAAAGATTATGGCTGAATTACATGAAGGTACCTTTGGCACTCACTCTAGCGGGCATATGATGGCAAAGAAAATCCTACGGGAAGGCTATTACTGGTCTACCATGGAAGCAGACTACTATCAACACTCTCGGACATGTCATAAGTGTCAAATCTATGCAGATAAGGTGCACGTGCCTCCGGTACCTCTAAATGTCTTAACAGCTCCTTGGCCCTTCGCTATGTGGGGAATCGATATGATTGGGGAGATCAAGCCTACAGCCTCCAATGGACACCACTTCATTCTAGTGGCCATCGACTATTTCACAAAGTGGGTCGAAGTAGCTTCCTTCGCATCCGTTACTAAGAATTTTGTTGCCCACTTCATCAAGCAAAATCTTATTTGCCAGTATGGTATCCCAGAAAGGATCATCACTGATAACGGTACAAACCTTAACAATACTATGATCACCGCCTTGTGCGAGCAGTTCCAGATTCAACATAACAATTCATCCCCCTATCGGCCAAAGATGAATGGTGCGGTCGAAGCTGCTAATAAAAACATTAAAAAGATCATACAGAAAATGACAGTCACCTACAAAGACTGGCATGAGATGCTACTGTTTGCTCTCCACGGGTACCGTACCATAGCTTGCACATCAAATGGGGCAACACCTTATTCCTAGGTTTATGGCATGGAGGCTGGCTTGCCTATCGAGGTTCAAATCCCCTCTTTGAGAATTATGAAGGATGCATGTTTGAGTGAGGACGATTAGATCCAGACCCAACTTGATCAACTGAACTTAATTGATGAAAAGAGACTTACTGCTGTTTTCCATGGTCAGATGTATCAAAAATGGATGACCAAGGCCTTCAATAAGAAATTCAGATGCCAAGTATATCAAGTTGGAGATCTAGTGATCAAGCGCATTATCTTGCCACAAAGTGATCCTAGGGGAAAATGGACTCCTACCTATGAAGGACCATTTGTAATCAAGAACATCTTCTCCGGTGGGGCAATGATCTTAACCACCATGGACGGCGACGACTTGCCACACCCAGCAAACATGGACATAGTCAAAAGATACTACGCATAAGAGACCCGCTAGGTTGACACACCTAGGCAAAACAAGGGCATCCCGGCGTACCAAAAGGTTCGGGAAAAAATTAGGGATAAAATAAAAAAATTTGTACACCCGGCAAGTTGAAAACCCGAAAGGGCGACTTGGGCGAAAAAGGGTTTCCCGGTGGACTGAAAACCCGAAAGGGCGGTCCAGGAAAAAATTAGGGAATTAAAAGCGTATGACTATGTCTCGTCGGATCACTTTGAGGACAACTTCAATCTCTTCACTGACAAACTCTGAGCTTCTGATCAATTCAACCATCTTCGGACGAAGCAAAAGATAGACAAGATATTTAGAGATTCAGAGGCTATAGCAGAATGGGAACCCCATGGGATTATCACACATAGCTATCTTTTCTTTGTATAAATTTTTCTTATTTTCATGACACCATCCTCTTACTAGGATGTCTCTCTCCTTTGTACAAAATACTTATTCAAAGTGAATACAAAGATATCTCTTTAAAGTACAGAAAACTATTTGTCCTTTTCTTTTTACACTTGTGTTTTATTTGCAAAAACGCCCAATGATTCATTAATGAACATATGCATTTGAACATAATTACTGTTTACAAATAAGCAAAATGGAAAAGAACAATTACTGACAGGATGAAAGAATAGGAAAATGTCTTTAGGCTATTCCATGAGCAATCCCTACAGTACGTCATCAAGATCCCCAGCGGAGCTGAAACTTCAAAACTATTAATCCCCCGGTGGAAACTATCCAGTTTCTCCAAGTTCCCCAGCAAGTTGTCTTGAAACCTGAAAATCAACCGGATAACGGCTAACTTCTGTTTCTCCCTAACCTAGGATAATTCCCCAGTATAGTGGTAGATGACAAAAACTCCTGAACTTTTCCCAAACAGGAATAAGCTTTTTCCCCACATAGTTTTCATTGTCCCCCAATAGAACAAGGATTCCCATTGTTAAAATCCCCAGTAGAAGTCATCAAAATTCTCTGGATTCCCCAAACAGATTACTCAAGCAGTATACGGCATTGCTCTCACAATAGGATTTTGTCAATACTTCAATTTCAAGATATGAAGAATCCACATATCCTCAGCAGCAGTCAAGGATTTATTTTCCTCAATCATACAACAATATAGCAAATCAGCTTACATGCGCATACATTACATCCATATTATCATAAACATTGATAAAACACATATATTGCATCATACATTTCATGCAACATAATTTTGTGTTCCAGCTAACATTTTACCCTTTCAGGATAGGATTAAACAGCTACTGCTAATTAATGTGCAATCATGATACACTTCAGATACGCTCCAGATACGGATGCCATCCTGATACTCATTCATATTCATATTTCAGATACAGTTTAGATACGCTCCAGATACGAATGCCATCCTGATACTCATTTAGATTCATATTTCAGATACATTTCAGATACGCTCCAGATACGGATGACATTCTGATACTCATTCAGTTTTCAAATCCATATACAGTTCAGATACGTTCCAGACGCGGACACCATTATGATACTTATTCTTCTGACTTACAACTTAATTTTCAACAAACATTCCTGGATGGCATCTACAAGCCCATCTCCAACAAGATTCTATCACCTATCCAAATGACATCTTTAAGCCCATTCCCTAAACTACACTTTGTCGAGTGCAAATTTACAGGCACTCTAGTGTCCAATCATCTTTTACCTTTGAGTCACGACCGACAAAGCTCGCCAATCTAACTCTTCAGGTTCAAGAAGATTGAATAGGGGCAGCTGTTGTACCCCAAAATTTTCCCTCTCATTTATCAAGACTTTTATCACAAGACTTCTTTAACTCAAGACAAGATTAGGGTTTGGTCAGCTCAAGACATCTCACCTTGCACTAATAACCCAAAATTAGGGTTTGAATTTGCACAAGTATTTTTGGATCATAAATGCTTCATTTGACTTTCATACATCATTTTGGACCCCTAAGATTGCTCATGTTAAGTTTGAAGCCTTGAATCACATTTTTGATTAGTCAATTGGACAGTTGACCTAAAAATCAGCTGTATTGGGGAAAAAGTCAACCATGGCCAATTTACAGTCAAACTTCATAATTTTTGATCCACGTCAACATTTTAGACTCATATGTACCATTTGAACAAGTTTGGATTACAACTCCTCAAGAAATTTGATCAAATCATCAAAAGGGCAAAATGGTCAAAATTAGGGTTTTGACTGAGGTAGGGCAATTTCTGATTTTTAACCTAGCAATTGACCAATTGAGTTCAATCATGATTTCAAGGATTCAATGGCATCATCTTGACTTAATTACATGGTTCAAAACATCTCAAGTTCATTGGATTGACAGATGAAATTTACAGTCAACTGATCAAAAGTCAACTATACACTGAAAAGTCAAACTTTGACTTTTTGGTCAAAATCAAGTGCCAAGGGTCATAATTCATCAAGTTATTTTTCTAAGTATACAAATTTTTATTCAAGGAAAGTCCCCAACATGAAAGTTGTAGATCCCCATGAAATCTACAACTTTGCTTTACAAACTTTTCCCTAAAGATGCTTGGATCTCAAGTTATGAATTTGTGAATACATGGTCATGAACTTCTTAACTTAATAAATTTTTGCCCTAATATAGGCAAGTTTTGGACCCAACTTCATGGAAAGGTTTCACCTAGTTCCAAGAGGTATCTCCAAATGCATTTCAAAGATGGATTATAGAGCACATTGTAAGCTTTTCAAAATTTCCAAGAACTCTCCAAGATCATTTTTGAGTAGGGAGAATCGAAGAGAGGAAGTTGGCATTTTCTCACTTTTTGTTCAAGCCATTTTCATGAAGAACCAAGTTACAAACCAAACCTATGCTGGCTATTTCATACTTTACAGGTCCTAAACTTGCTATACACTCTCAGTTAACAAAGCCTTTATCCTTGCTTTTGAACTTTTACACAACTTGTAATTCCATTTTGGGCAAAAAGGCTCCATTGCCATTTTCATAAAGAAGCACTTTTGCAAACTTGTCAACTTGGAGCTTTGAACCTGTCCCCTTGATACAAGAAAACCACACAGGTCTTAAGCAACTTGTACAAACTCATATCAACCCTAAAGCAAGCTGGTACAAGCATGTGGGTTTGATCTTGTCACTTTGCTTCAAGTACAAGAAAAGTTTCCAAACGGCTAGGTGTTGTACCCCAAAATTTGCCCTCCCATTTCCTCAACATTTTCTCATCACAAAACCCTTGGAGCTCAAGATCCAGTTAGGGTTTCCTCTGCCCAAGACTCCTCCTTGCATTGTTGACCCAAATTAGGGTTTGTGTTTGCACAAAGATATTTTGACCTAAAATGCCTAATATGACTTTCATGCTTCATGTTGGACTCCCAAGTTTATCCATGCCAAGTTTCAAGTCTTGATTCCAAATTTTGCCCAGTCAATTGGACAGTTGACCTAGAAATCAACTGTATTGGGGAAAAAGTCAACTGTGGCCAATTGACAGCCAAATCTCGTGAAAATTGATCCACATCAACATTATGAACTCACATGGACCATTTGATCAAGTTTGGATCACAATTCCACAAGAAATTTGATCAGATCATCAAAAGGGCAAAATGGTCATTTTTAGGGTTTTGACTACACAAAGGCAATTTTTGACTGTTTGACCTAGCCAATGGCAAACCAAGCTCACATATGGACTCAAGGACCCCATGGAATTATCTTGACATGCTCAGCAAGTTCAAAAGATCCCAAATACACAAGATTGATAGTTGAATTTCCCAGTCAATTGATCAATTTTGACTGTATATTGAAAAGTCAAACTTTGACTTTTTGGTCAAAATCAAGGGTCAAGATTCATTTTTCATCAAAACATGCCAAATCATGAAACTTGTTCATCAAGAAATCAAGAAATGCAAATTAGGGTTTCAAATGGAAATTTTTCATAACTTAGAATTTTTCTAAGTTATGGAAAACCCTAATTTTTTCCCAACTTTGCCCCACTTTCTCACCAAGATTCATTTGGATTCAAGCAAAAGTCAAAACATGAAAGTTGTAGCCTATTGCATAATCTACAACTTTGATTCACAAAGTTTTCCCAAAAGAAGCTTGTATCTCAAGTTACAATTTTTTGAACAAGGGTACTAAACCATTCTTAACTTAGTGAAATTTTAACCTATTTTGGCAAGGTTTTCTACCTAACTTCAAGACCATTTTCCATACACTTCCACTTGGAATTTCAATTTGAACTTCAAGGTTGGATTGTAGTACACATTCCAAGATTTCCAAAATGTCCAAGAAATTCTCAAACAACCTCATGGTTAGGGAGAATCGAATTTTGCAAAATGGGAAAAAGTCACTTTTGTTCTTGGCCAAGACATGTTCATACATTGGTGCCATTTTGAATTCAGCATGCTTAAGCTACATTGCAGGCCTCTAATCCCATTTTCACTCAATAATTCAATGCAAAACCATTGTGCCAAGATGTTGTTCTATGCATTTGGACATTACATGGAGAATTAACCATTAATTAGAAAAAGCATTATTTCCATTTTGAAAAAGTAGAACTTTATGTCCATTTTGCAAATCCAAGTGGTACAGTCCAAATCTTCTTGGCACAAGTTTATGAGCAAATTGCACTGATCAAGGCCAATGTATGCAGCATAGTGTGAGGGCATGTACAGGCTAGAAACATCAAGTGGCCTTTGCTTGCTTAAAGTTCAAGAAACATTGCATATGATATACCAACTTCCATTCCTGCAAACAGGGCCTTAGAGAAAGTTATCACACACATTCTAAACATCAAACACAAGCTGAAGCACGACCCTAAGACCACCAATACCTCCCCATTGCCAAAATCACTCTCAAACTGCAAAAACAGAGCAACCTCTGCAGATTGAGTTCCAACTCTTAATCCTTTCAAGCATTCTTGCCCAAACCACTTCAAACACCTTCCCTACCATCAATCCAAACTATCCAAAGCATTAGAAGCAACCTGTAACTCCTATAATCCTTTTGGCCATTTTCACTTTTCTGATTTGCAGGTGAAGTGCTATAGCACGATTCAAAAGTTTTCAAGACAAAGTAAAGTTTGGAATAACATCCCTGGACATCAAGGAAGCTATACCAATCATCACCTTGCACTGAAAGCTTCTCCATTGCCAGATAGAACTTCAACTGAACAGGTAAGTTCATGAACTCGTATCTCTCTTATTAGGCATTGTTAGCTTTAGGTTTGTGAAGAGAATATGTCACATTCATAGCCCTGAACATGCCCATGTAATTAGATTTCATTTATATTATATGTGCTGCAAGAATTTTGAGTCTGAACATGGCATAAAAACTAGGTCAGAAATTGGGGGAGAAGAAATTCTCCCTCATCTTAGAGAGTTAAGTCAAGTTCTTTACATGGTTGGATTCGTCTTCTCATGCTCTACATTTTTCATGTTGTGAGTTTTGCTTGAAAGTCCAGGAATCAAGAGATGGAAAACGCGTTTTCTGGTTGTTTATACAGGTCTGAGGTTGAAGACTAAGTCTTCTTGGGCTGGGCCTGAGTTGACTTTTCTATTTGCACCCTTTTGTTACTTTTACACCCCCCAAGCCCATTTTGCTTATTTTTATGATTTTTTGACATTTTCTTTTTTGTCCTGACTCATTTATTTTTTCTAACAATATTAAAAATATCAAAAATATTTTTCTCACCATTTTTGAATTTATTAGGCATTTATTTGGTTTCGTTTTTGTACATAAAATAAATACATAAAACCATTTTTTACTAAAAATATAAAAAAGATAATGTAAACACATTTATTTTTCATTTTTTATTTTATTTTATCTTCTGAAAATATTCTATACAAAATATACTTTTTTTATAAATATTAAATATTATTATTTTTGTACATATAATATATATTTAGTAAATAATAATAATGCATACATATTTATTAGTATATTTAGGAAAAAATACAAAATATACACATTTTTATTTTTATTTAATATTTAATATAAAAATACCTTTTGACAAATATACTTCATTTTATTTTATTTTTGTATACAATAAATAAAGGCAAAATACCCTTTTTAGTCCTTTAAGTTTACCCCAAGGTCCATTTTGGTCCTTTATCTAAAAAAAGTGTCAAACTGGTCCTATAATTCTTTCAAAAGGACCAATGGAGTCCTTTTCGTCCATTTTGGTCCTTTTTGGTTCAGCCCATCCTTCTTTATTTCAATTTGTAACTCCATTATCTTATGTTTCAGCCCATCCTCCCTTTCCTTTAGATGATGTATCTCCATCTTTGCTCCATCAAGCTCATTTTGCAGCTTCTCCAATGAACCAAAAAGGACTAAAATGGACGAAAAGGACTCCTATGGTCCTTTTGAAAGAATTATAGGACCAATTTGACACTTTTTTTAGATAAAGGATCAAAATGGACCTTGGGGTAAACTTAAAGGACTAAAAAGGGTATTTTGCCATAAATAAATACTTGTACATAATAAATAAATAATGCATTTTATTTAATAGAATTAGGGTTTAACCCTAAACATGAAAAAACTCCCAAAAATAATACTTTTCTTTTTGTTTATTTTGACACATAAAAATACCTTTTTTCATACATACAAAAAAAAACATTTTTGCATCTTGCATACTTATTCTTATTTTATTTAAATTGTGCAATTAAATTATCTTATAAATAATTCAATATTGATGTAATAGTTTAGGTTTAAATTCCTTGTCAAAATCCCCATTTGAACATTGGTACCCCCCTTCCCGGATACTTATTTTGTAATAGCGTAGACTTTACATTTTCGCAATTTACCGCTTTCAGTTATACCATGGTTAGACCTAGGGTTTGCATGTACATAAAAATCAAACGCTAGATAACCTAATACAAGACAAATACATGAAATCAATACACAATCACACTTGCACCCTCTAGGGTAATCCCACATGTTGCCTTCCAAAATGGGCCATGCTTGCACGTCGAGTATCTTTGGCAAAACGAATTCAAATGATCATAAGTCCCTCGATGACGCTTTCGAATGTTGCCTAAATGGAATGATCATAGTCCCTTCAAAAGCAAATTACCAAAGACACTTGGCATCATTGCATTCATGGTCCGTACGATGACCCGCGCCCGTCCCTTTCACATCCTAAACGCAAGATTGTCCATCAAATTCAATGGTGGAACAAAATTGTTAAAAAGGGTTGAAAACATAGAGAAAACCTTTGAGTACAATAGGGTAGACAAAACTCTTAGTTACTTGAGATCAACTTGCAAAAACACTTGCCTTCTTTTCAAAAACCACACTTCATACACACTTTCAAACAAACCATAAAAACATTTGAAACATCTTTTCGAAAAGATCCACACTTTTGTAAAACACTCAAAAACGAGTCAAATACATTGGTCGCCTAAGACAAGGCATCTCTTCAAAAACATTTTTCAAAACACACACACACACACACACCATTTTCAAAGCAATCAAAAATCAAGGCAAGTGATCTAAAAAACCAAGTAACTAAGAGCCCATGGATAACCATGGATGAAAAGGGTGCTAATACCTTCCCTTTTCATAATCTACCCCCCGAACCCACGAAATATCTCAAAAGGTTTTTGCTGTGCTTTTTAAACCTTTCCTTTAGGATAAAAAAAAGTCGGTGGCGACTCTTGCTCAACCGAACAAGTGCGAAAACAAAACGCAAAACTCATAGTCAGTTCTCCCACCGTATCACAGAACTGGCGACTCTGCTGGGGATTACTACTTAAAGTGGGGTTACCTTAGGGTTTAGATCACCTTTATTTTCAATTGATTGCTTTGTTTGCTTTTACATTTGTGGGCTTTGTATCGGAGTTTCATAGTGTTGTACCCCAAAATTTGCCCTCCCATATTCTTCAAGAAATTGCCAAGTCAAAGCTTCAAAATTCCCCAAGGGTTGCACAGTTCAAGGGCCTCCTAACAGTCAAGATTAGGGTTTTGGTTCTGACAAAGTAAATGAATTTTCCAAGGGTCCAATCAAGTCCCACATGCCTATAAATATGGTCAAGCATCCTCATACAAAGTTTCAAGACTTTCAGCACAAAATTGCACAGTCAAAACCCTAATTGCACTACAGTCAACTGTAGGGGCAAAATGGTCATTTGACAGTCAAAAGTCCAAATTTTTGGTCAACATCTCATTTTGAAGCTACAAACATCATTTGATCAATGCTTGATCATGATTCTCAAAGTTTGGCTCAAAAATCATCAAGATGCAAAAGTTTCCTTATTTGGACAGTTGAAAAAGTCAACTGTAAATTGACCAGGGCATAACTTTCACATGGATTATCAGAAAAATTCCATCCAAAGCTCATGTTGAAGAGAAAGACATTTCCTACAATTCCTCTTCACACTCCAAGTCCAAGAAATGCTCTCACAAAAAGTTATCAATTTCAACATTATAGGTCATTTTCAAAAGTCAACAAAAAGGGACTTTAAGTCAAAGGCCATAACTTGAGATTGGTAAATCCAAATGACATGGGACCAAAGGCATTGGTTAGAGGGCTCAAAGACCTTTCCAAAATGTCAAAGAACATGAGCAAATCTTAAAAATTGAGCAAGTTATGCCTTGTGGAAATTGGGAAATTTTTGGATATTTTGAAAAGTTAACATTGATTCAAATGACCTAAAATTGCTAATGGGCCTTTTTTTCTTCCACAATTCATTATTCAAGGCATGTGCACGACCATTTGGCCCAAAGGGAAGTTTTTCTTCATTTTTATTTATTTATTTGGATTTTTATTATTAATAATTCATTTAAATCAATTAAAATACATGAAAAATATAAAACCTAATGTTTCAAATCTTTTTATGCATATAATCTCTCTAATATTTCGTGCAAATCATATTAGGGAAGAATTAGGATGATTGGATATGATTGAGAGCTAAAAAGCATGAAAAAAGATTGAAAAATAATGGCTTGAAAATCAAATATTGCATAATCAATTCCTTGATTCTTTTGATCAGATTTTTGACCTAATTGGTTCCATACATAAGCTTGATCAAGACCTAATGCTTCCTAACCAAAAAGCTGCGCAAGAACCTGGAGAACAAAACTTGACTTTTTGCTTAAAAATCTCAAAACTGAAAACAGGGTTAGAGGACGATTCAAGGCAAGATTTTTATCCCATCACCTTCCTGAAGCTTCAAGGAAGGATTTCCAATCAAAATCATTCATTCTAACGCCCTAAATTGGTAACACGACCTCACCCTGTACAGAAAATATTTGAAACTCTTGCATCTCGATTCATACACTTTTCATAATTTTTGATGCTTGATTTGTGTTCATTATAAGATTCTGAAGCTAACCACATAAATTAATTGCGTTTTCATGCGATATACATGATTCTACCATTGATGCAGGCTAGGTTTTCTTGAATTCCAAATTAGGGGTTTCTTGATACTGTTAAATCAGGGGACCTCAATGCCATGACCATGTTCAGCGCGCTTTGACGAAGAGAATAGCATTCTTGCACTTAATTTATATACCCAGATGGCTTAATCGCTATTATGGAATGTGGCTTATTTTGAGGGGGTTCAAAACCCCCGTTAACCGTTTTCTATTTTTTCAGGAAAACAAAATAATGAAGAAGACGATGTAGTGGCAAGCGCTGATTGGTTCGTTCAAAAATTCGCGCCAGAATTCCATTAATCCATATTCTTGCTTATGTTATTTGTGCGTTATTTAATATACAAAGTGCGTTGGATGGCTCAGTGGTGAAGCGTGGCATTGGTAAACCATAGGACCTGGGTTCGAGTCCCAGGTCCCCACCCCCTTTCATGTTATTTTTCACATAATATTCTTGTGCAGTTTCAACGCTAAGGTGTATTATACACCCTCAAAATCAAGCCGTCCACGCGTTCAATTTCATCAATTCAAGGGCCACGATCTGAGGAACACGGTGAACCATAGTCAACGCTTGGGCACGCTACTGGAGAGTCAATCAGGCCAGGCTTATTTGGGCTCAAAATTGATGGGCTTCACCTCACAATTAGGGGCAGACCCCCTAGGTTTGCCATTTTTTTACATTCTTTCTTTTGCATTATTTCTATTTTCTTTTAATTATTGTCTTTTGATTAATTTATTATTTTCATAAAAACACAAAAAACAAAAAAATCAGAAAAGATGAAAAAATAATAAATATTTTATTTTAGTATTTTTGTAAATAAATTGCATTAATTAATTTTAGTTATTAAATTAGGTTTAATTGTAATATTTTCTTAATTAATTTAAAAATTGGTAGAACTAGGGTTTAATTAATTTTTTTTATCCCTTTTTCTTTTATTCCATAGTAATTAAATATTTAATATTATTTACTTTTATAAATTAAAATTGCATGTAAAATAATTAGGTTTAATTTTAGGTTAAAGTTTAATACTTTCTTAACAAATAAAAAATTTTAGAATTAGGGTTAGTTTCTCAATTTCATTTAATTCTTTTTTCCATTAAAATCTTAAAATACCAAAAACAATTCCTTTTTCTTTTAATTTTATTAATTTAATAATCGTTTAATTTAATTTAATTAAAAAGGGTCCAACGCCCTCGTTTCAACTTTAATTCCAATTCGCATATTTATTTTCTATTCTTTATAATATTTATGTATCTCTCCCAAGGCCATGTAACATTTTAATCTTTCGCAGTTTTAATTCTTTATTTTTCTGTCAAATCGGGTTCAAGAAATTTTGGCGATGTGGACCCGCGCCTTTTGTAATAGCTTTAGAACTTTACTTTTCTCGCACTTTTAACTGTTAATCAAGGCATGCAAGAATGAATGACAATAAATAAAAACAAGCGTAGATCACCCATGATATGACAAAAGACAAAAATATCTGAAAACGACACACAAATCACACACCACCCCTAGGGTACGCCTCACTGTTACCTTGCCTCGAAAGGTGATCGTCGAGTAGAGGATGTCTTAGTAAGTCCTCATGATCCGGGAACCTGGCATGAGGGTAGCTTTTAAGGTGTCTTCCCATTGCTCTGGTGATCACCATGTCCCGAACCTCGAATTGACCCGAACACCTCCAACTGTGGTGCTACCTACCTCTCAATGGTGGGATGGCACTACTTTAAAGGACATTTACACAGACGAATTCCTTAGGGTAGGTAGACGACTCTAGATACTTGCTCTAAATTTCAAAACAAATCAAAAATACTTTTCACACCGACACCTTTTCAAAAAGCTTTCAAAAGCAATTTTTCAAACACTCTTGAGGACCGATACAAGAGTCGAACTGAAATTTTCAAAGAAACTTTTTAAAACCCAAAGTTGAAAAGCAAACAAACCATTTTGAAAACACAAATGAGCAAGTATCTAAGAGCCCATGGATAACCATGGATAGAAAGGGTGCTAACACCTTCCCTTTCTATAACCTACCTCCCGAACCGAGAGCAATCTCTTTAAGGAATTTTTCTGTGCTTTTGTCCTTTCCATTTGGAGAAAATAAAAGACGGTGGCGACTCTTGCTTACCGCGACATTTCGCGAACCAGCGTTAAACAGTCAGTTCCAGATCCACCGATCACAGAACTGGCGACTCTACTGGGGATATCTTTATAAAGTGAGGTGTACCTTAGGACTAAGATCACTGTGTTTTCAATTGTTTTCTTTGCTTGCTTTAAATTGTGGGACTGTCTTGGGAGTTCTATAGATCCTAACCCGGATCTGGGGGATACCTTCTTAGAAAGTAGCAACAAGGCTGTGAGGGAACTGTGCGGGGTATACCGACATGGTTGAAACAGTCTGCTACGTTGATGTGGCACTTTGGTGTGTACCGGTAACCCTTGAGTTCAGTCAAGGAGAGTACGGGGCCTCCGCGTGGTGTCGTGAAGCATCAACAGACCTTAGGAACCTTAATTGAACTATCTTGGCCTCTTTAGGGTAGTGAGATAACTGACTTTGGTGCAGTCCGAGGTTGGTTGATACTCGATACTACACTCAATTGAGGGTTGCTTTCCTGGAATATTTCGGTCGCCAGTTCAGTGGCTAAATCGAAACGATGAACAATGAAAGCAATCCCGTGATATTGGGACCCTTAGAACCCGGTTACTTTGATAGGACAAGTTGAACCCCACCAACTTTAAGAGGGTACTACCCAGACCCCATGCTGGCCTTAAACCTTAAGGGCTTGTCTTGTGTGCCTTACATGTTTGTCTTTGTAAATATCTGTGGTGTGTTTAATCATAGCATCATGACATCATCCAGCATCATATGCATTGACTAACCATTTCAGGGGTTCGAATCTTCATCTTTGTTCTTGTTTTGTAGGACATGGAAACTGTTCGCAGAAAGACCATTCAAATCAGTCTTGTAAGGATCCCTCCTCAGCTTAAGGAGCTAATATCCAGGATTCCCGAGAACTCTTCATTCAGTGAAAGACATGGAAGTCTCATCAGCTTGGTCAATACCAACATTGAGGAAGACATGATAAAGGTCCTGTTCCAGTTCTTTGATCCTCTGCATCACTGTTTCACCTTCTTGGACTATCAGCTGGTACCTACATTGGAGGAGTTCTCCCGGCTCCTGAAGATCCCTATCCTTGATCAGCTACCCTACAACGGTACGGAAAAGGAACCCAAGCTTGAAGAGATTGCTAAAGCCTTGCACCTACAGTCATCTGACCTCAAGGGACATTGGGAAGTTAGAAGTGGTATCAAAGGGTTCTTAGCCAGGTTTCTGTTTGAAAAGGCCCATGAATGTTGGAACTCCCTTGACTTGCAAGCTTTTGAAGAAGTGGTGGCCCTCCTTGTCTATGGTTTGGTGTTGTTCCCTAACCCAGATCAGCTTATAGATATCAGTGATGTCCAGATCTTTATGTCCAAGAATCCTATACCTACGTTGCTGGGAGACATCCTTCACTCATGTTACACTGAACCATGAGAAAAAGAGGTGTCCTTATGTGTTGCACTCCCCTCCTGGGAAGGTGGTTTATTTTGCACCTTCCACAATCAGTCTTGAAGAATGAGCGGGGTTTGAGATGGTCACAACGGTTGATGACTCTTACACATGCGGATATACATTGGTGCCCTAGGTCCAGAGAGGATGTCACTATCATTGATCGTTGCGGGGAGTACCCTAATGTTCCTTTACTTGGAATCAGAGGAGGTATTACTTACAGCCCATGCCTGGCTTGGAGACAGTTTGGTTATGCTCGGAGGGATGGTCCTCATGACATGTTAATTCCTGATATAGTTTTTGACTTCGACAACGATACTCAAGGACTTCTCCAGAGATTTATCAGAGCCTGGAGGATGCCAAGTAGGATAGACAGTAAGACACTGGGGCACAGGAACTCCATCCCGTTGGAACCTTATCTCAAGTGGGTACGCGCCCGCTCCCAGAAGTTGGTAATGCCTTATCCTCATATGCTCCCAGTAATCAAAGAGCCAGTCTTGGAAGGAGAAGTGTCCTACACTATTCAGCACCCTGATATGCCCACATCCTGGGAAGAGATGCAGAAGAGCTGGATCCAGCTTAAGGAAGAACGAAATTCTCTTGAGACCAGTCTACATGCCAGTGAAAAGAAGGTTTTGGAGCTCACCCGCCTGTTGCATGAGGAGAGGAATCTCAACACTTACATAGCTCCAAAGAGGATGCGTAGTATATTTTGGGATTGATTTGTTTTTGTATTATTTTGCCCATGAGGCTTTGATGTATTGAACAATTACTTCCTTAATGATAACGTGTGCTCTTTTTTGTCTACAACAAATATGAACTTTCGAACCCTTGAATGCATTGCATAAACACATATCATTCATCATGTGCATAGCAGGTTTTCCTCTTTTCAGGTTGCTTACCGTTCTTCGCTGTTTATTTCAGCATCATGAATCCTGACTCATCATCAACTGAGACATCCATCAAAGCTCTTCAGGCGCAGAATGCGCAATTTCAGGAATTAATCAAGGGTTTGGCTCAAGGCCAAGAAGAGCTGAAGGCTCTGCTCCTGAAGAAGGAGAAGAAGAAGAAGAGAAGAACTGTTCTGTTTAGCTCGGGCCGAAGGTTTGGCAACACTTTGCAGAATGAAGAAGCTGGTTCTTCCATTGGCAAGAGTACTCCTCAAGCAGAAAAAGGTCCTAGTCCGGTAGTCTCCGACAACGAGACTGATTTCGATGAAGAGCAGTATCCTCCTGCAGAAGACAGATACAAGCAGTTGGAGGACAGGTTGAATGCTATGGAGATACAACAGGTACCTGGGCTGGATTTCGGAGACTTGGGTTTGTCTACTGGTGTGATTATTCCTCGGAAGTTCAAAGCACCATCTTTCACTAAGTACGACGGGGCGTCTTGTCCCAAGCTACATCTCAGGTCCTATGTTCGGAAGATTCAACCGTACTCAGCGGATAAGAATTTGTGGATCCACTTCTTCCAGGAGAGTCTTTCAGGGACTCATCTCGAATGGTTCTATCAGCTGGATGGGACCAAGGTTCGTAACTGGGAGGAGTTGGCTACTGCTTTCTACAAGCAGTATCAGTATAATGCCGACCTTGCCCCTACACGTACCCAACTCCAGGGTATGTCGTTAGGTTCAAGTGAAGGTTTTAAAGAGTACGCTCAGAAGTGGAGGGATCTAGCTGGCAGGGTGCAGCCTCCGTTGACTGATCGGGAGTTGGTAGACATGTTCTTGGGGACCCTATCTGGGCCATTTTTCAACCATCTTATTGGGAATTCTTCTGCTGGATCCACTGATCTTATTCTGACTGGAGAGAGAATTGAGGCTGGGTTGAAGTCTGGTAAGATTCCAAAGGGTGCATCTACAAGTTCAGAGAAGAAACCCTTCAAAAAAGAGGCTAGTGTGGTGTATGGGCCTAGAAGGCAAGACAAACCAGAGCGCCGCCAATCTGTCAACGCATTGGTGATTGCAAAGCCTGCAGCCGCTCCTCGGCAAGCTAACCAACCAAGGGCTGAGAGACCCAGAAGGGAATTCACCCGTTTGAGTATGACCTTGTTGCAGATCTTACCACAGTTGCTCTCAACCAACTTAGTAACCGTCAGAGAGGCTCCGAAGTTTGCAAATACTACATCTCCTAAGTACAATCCAAATGCTCGTTGTGCTTATCATTCTGATAGCCCGGGGCATTCCACTGATGACTGTTGGGCATTAAGGAATAAGATGCAGGACCTTATTGACGCCAAGGAGGTACAGTTTGAGGCATCTGAGAAGCCTAATGTAGTGACAGCTCTCCTGCCTGCTCATGGAGTGAATGCCACTGGGGACGAAGATGAAGTGGATGAAGCTGAGTTTGATAGCTGGATTTACCCTGCAACCGACAGTGGACTCAGCAACTGGAGTGCAAAGGACAACCTACCTGTTTCTCTTGTTACTAAGTAATGAATTCCTATGTTTTTGGTATTTGTAATAAACAATAAATTAAACTCTATGGCCCGGTGTTTTACCCGAGGCACCGTGGTTTTATTTGTGAGGGCATATAAATTGTCATTTCATATATCATAAATGAAAATCTTGGACGTTTTCTCGCATTACAAATCTTATGCTCCTTTCCTGTCTTTCTCTCCTTTACATATATTTCAAAACAGTTGTATTTACACACACACTCACTCATACAGGTTTCAATCCACTCTGGATCTCACTGATAACGATTCTGCTACTGCCAGTTATGACTTCGAAAATCCGATCAACTTAGCCGAAGACGAAGGCGAAGATGATTGCGAAGTGCCTGGAGAGCTTGCAAGACTGTTGCTTCAGGAAGAGAGGGCAATTCAACCACATGAAGAGCCAGTGGAAACAATAAACTTGGGTACTGAAGAAGACAGGAAAGAGGTAAAGATTGGTGCCAACCTAGAGCTCAGTGTGAAGCAACGGTTGACTCAGATGCTGCATGATTATATGGAGATCTTTGCTTGGTCCTACGAAGACATGCCCGGGTTGGATACCGATATTGTGGTCCATCACTTGCCAACTAAGGAAGATTGCCCTCCGGTTAAGCAAAAGGTCCACCGTATGCGTCCAGAGATGTCTGAGAAGATCAAGGCCGAGGTTATGAAGCAGTTTGATGCTGGGTTCCTTGCAGTGACTTCTTACCCTCAGTGGGTTGCTAATGTGGTGCAGGTACCTAAGAAGGACGGTAAGGTCAGAATGTGTGTCGACTACAGGGATCTGAACAGGGCCAGCCCCAAGGATGACTTCCCCTACCTCACATTGATGTCCTTGTTGACAATACAGCTCAGCATAAGATGTTCTCTTTCATGGATGGTTTTTCAGGGTACAATCAGATCAAGATGGCACCTGAAGACATGGAAAAGACTACATTTGTTACTCAGTGGGGCACCTTCTGTTACAAGGTCATGCCATTCGGGTTGAAGAACGCTGGGGCAACTTACCAACGTGCCATGGTTGCTCTATTTCATGACATGATCCATCATGAGATAGAAGTGTATGTGGACGACATGATCGCAAGGTCCCAGACTGAGGAAGAGCACCTAGATCATCTGCAGAAGTTGTTTGACCGGTTGAAACTATACAAGCTGAGGTTGAACCCGAACAAGTGCACCTTCGGGGTAAGATCTGGGAAGTTGCTAGGCTTCGTTGTAAGTGATAAGGGTATTCAAGTGGACCCTGCCAAGGTTAAAGCTATTCAAGAGATGCCAGTTCCTAGGACAGAAAAGGAGGTCAGAGGCTTTTTAGGACGCCTGAATTACATTGCTCGCTTCATCTCACACCTAACTGCTACCTGTGAGCCAATCTTCAAGCTGCTGAAGAAAGATCAGGTGGTACGTTGGAACGATGAATGTCATGCTGCTTTTGACAGAATCAAAGAGTATCTCCAAGAACCACCCATCCTTATGCCACCGGTTGAGGGGAGACCTCTGATATTATACCTGACAGTGCTTGACAACTCAATGGGGTGTGTGTTGGGGCAGCATGACGAGTCTGGCCGAAAAGAGCACGCCATTTATTACCTTAGCAAAAAGTTTACCGACTGTGAGACCCGATACTCACTGCTTGAGAAAACCTGCTGCGCTTTGGTATGGGCTGCTCGCCGGCTAAGACAGTATATGCTGACTCACACTACCTTGTTGATCTCAAAGATGGATCCTATAAAGTACATATTTGAAAAGCCTGCTCTGTCTGGGAGAATTGCAAGATGGCAAATGATCTTGACGGAATACGACATTCAGTATACAACCCAGAAAGCCATCAAGGGAAGTGTATTGGCAGACCACTTGGCACATCAGGAAGTAGACGTCTATCAGTCAATGAACTTCGAATTTCCAGACGAAAGCATCATGATAGTGACTGATTGTGAAGTACCTGGACCGGATGAAGGAGCTGAGGATGGATCCCGATGGTCTATGCACTTTGACGGAGCCTCCAATGCTTTGGGTAACGGTATCGGCGCTGTAATCATATCCCCTCAAGGCACTCATACTCCACTCACGGCCCGGCTATGTTTCAACTGTACCAACAACATGGCAGAGTATGAGGCATGCATCATGGGTCTTCAAGCTGCGATCAACCTAAGGATTAAGTTTCTGAGTGTCTTTGGAGATTCCGCTCTCGTGATCAATCAGATCAAAGGAGAGTGGGATACGAAACATCCGAACCTTATCCCTTACAGAGAATGTGTGTTGACCCTGATCCCCCACTTCACAGAGATAACCTTTGAACACTTTCCAAGAGAAGAGAACCAGCTGGCGGACGCGTTAGCTACAATGTCTTCTATGTTCAAGGTCAAATGGGACAATGAGGCTCCCCGGATCATCATCTGGAAACTGGATGAACCGAAATACTGTTGCGATCTCGAGACTGAATTGGTAACTGAGAAGCCTTGGTACCATGAGGTGAAGAGATATTTGGAAACTCAGGAATACCCTGAAGGGGCATCTGTCAATGATAAGAAGTTCCTGAGGAGGTTCGCGGCAAAGTTCTTCCTTAGCAACGACATCTTGTACAAGCGAAACCATGATTCAACCCTACTGCGTTGTGTGGATAAAACTGAAGCAGAAAGGATCATGGAAGAGCTACATGAAGGGACCTTCGGTACACATTCCAGTGGACATACAATGGCAAAGAAGATCCTTCGGGAAGGGTATTACTGGTCCACAATGGAAGCTGACTGCTACCAACATTCTAGGACATGCCATAAGTGCCAGATTTATGCAGACAAGGTGCATGTTCCTCCAGTTCCCCTGAATGTTCTGACTGCGCCTTGGCCGTTTGCAATGTGGGGCATAGACATGATCGGTGATATTAAACCTACGACATCTAATGGGCATCGCTTCATCCTAGTGGCGATTGATTACTTTACAAAGTGGGTTGAGGCAGCATCCTATGCTACGGTAACCAAGACTGTTGTGGCACGGTTCATTCGGCATAATCTGATATGTCGATACGGCGTCCCTGAGAGAATTATTACAGATAACGGTACCAATCTGAATAACAAGATGATCGCTGAGCTCTGCGAGCAGTTCAAAATACAGCACCACAATTCTTCTCCTTACAGACCGAAGATGAATGGGGCTGTAGAAGCAGCAAATAAGGACATCAAGAAAATCGTGCAGAAAATGACAGTGACTTATAAAGATTGGCACGAGATGTTACCGTTCGCTCTACATGGGTACCGTACCTCAGCTAGGACATCAATCGGGGCAACTCCTTTCTCCTTGGTTTATGGTATGGAGGCAGTCTTACCGATCGAAGTGCAAATACCCTCTCTCCGGATAATGAAGGATGAAAATCTGAACGAAGATGATTGGATCTAGACACGACTTGATCAGCTCAACCTCATTGATGAAAAGAGACTGGCCGCTATCTACCATGGTCAGACGTATCAGAAACGAATGATCAAGGCATTTAACAAAAAGGTCAGACCACAAGAATATCAAGTTGGGGATCTGGTAATCAAGCGAATCATCCTTCCTCAGAGTGATCCAAGGGGCAAGTGGACCCCTATGTACGAAGGGCCATTTGTGGTTAAACATGTGTTCTCAGAAGGAGCCATGATTCTAACCAATATGGATGGTGACGACCTTCCTCACCCCGCCAATGCAGACATAGTAAAAAGATACTACACATGAAAAAAGACCCGCTAGGCTGACATGCCTAGGCAAAAATTAGGGCTTCCCGGCGAACCAAAAGGGTTCGGGCAAAATGAAGGGATGAAATGAAAAAATTTGTACACCCGGCAAGTCGAAAACCTGAAAAGGCGGCTTGGGCAAAAATGGGTATCCCGGTGGACTGAAAACCCGAAAGGGCGGTCCAGGCAAAAATTAGGGATAAAAGCGTAATACTATGTCTCATTGGATCACTTTGCATCCAGAATCTGGTATTTATATCAAGTTCAGACAGCATCGATCAGTCAGCTTCACCTTCAACCAAGGTCATCAAGTGATGAGACGCTCTGAGTTATAAAGGCAATAGCAGAGTTGAAACCCAGTGGGATCATCCATTTCACACAGCTGTTTTATTTTCTTTTGTACAAAATTTGTATAAACTCTTTTGTTCGGCGGCGTTCTCTTACTAGGACGTCAGCCTCTTGTACGCAAACACATATTTACAGGCCATTCAAAAATCAATATAAATATATTTTTCAGTTAAAAGTGCCAATTGTTTTTCCTTTTTCTGTTTTGTTTTGCGAAGAACGTCCAAGGTTCAATTTGTGATATATGCATTGACAATAATTTTCTAACTCATAAATATTTTCATACGAAACAAAGAACTAATTACAGGTAACATCAGAAACAGGGGCAATAAAGAGTTGTCTAAGCAATCTAATTGTTCCGTCCTCTAAGGTACCAAGGTAGGTTTAGCTAAAGAACATAACCAGATATCCTAATTCCCCAGAGAGTAAGCAGTCAGTACACTCTCTCCAAGCTATATTATCAAATCTTAAGGAAGTTGAGTATCCTCCAGCAGATCCCAATATTCCCCAGCAGCATATATATTCTTAACAAGCATCCCCGGCAGTCTTGACCTAAAGATTGTTTCCCGGCGGTCTATCAAACATTCAATGGAGTCACTTCCCTGATACAGTTCAAACTTCCCCAAGAGAGTCCAATCCAGTTCCCCAGGAAATTTGGAATTCATCTCCCCAAGCAGTAAGCTTATCCCCAGTAGATTCTGGAAGCTTATCCTCGCAGAGCACGGACGCGTCCCCCGGCTTTATTCAAAGAGTTATTTTCCTTACCAGGATATAACTGGGTTATCCTCAGCCAAAAGCCACGGAAAGGTCGTCGTCAACACAGTTCTTTCTTATCCCCAGCGAAGTCTATTAATGCTTCCAACACAACAATGGTATCCTCAGCAAGTTATTATCAACAACTCAACAAAGTATCTCTCTCCCCGCAGAGTATTGCTTCCCAACAAGATCGTTAAAGTACTTTCCTCCCTGCAGAGTTATTCCATTCGCCAAGTTTATTCCCCAACGGAGTCATCTTCTCCTACCGGTATTCTTGCAATTATCATCCCCAGCGGAAGCAAAATCCATTCTTCAACATCAGCCCAGGAGTGACTTCCCGGCACCCGTCAAGGATTTACTTTCCTAGACGAAAAAATACATTCATAAACATCTTCATACATTATAGCATGCAATCTCACGTATTCAGAGAGCATCTCGCATGTCATACCACATGACATCGCATACAACTAACGCTTGTCTTTTCAGGACAAAAGTAAAAAATTGATTACCATCAATGGTCGCAACTAAAGATCCGATTCCTGTATCTTGCCAGGGTGTGTCTGAAGAGTTCGAGGATCCGATACCTGAATCTTGCCAGGGTGTATCCGTTGAAGACTAGCATTACCAGATCCGATTCCTGTATCTTGCCAGGGTGTGTCTGAAGAGTTCTAGGATCCGATACCTGAATCTTGCCAGGGTGTATCCATTGAAGACTAGCATTACCAGATCTGATTCCTGTATCTTGTCAGGGTGTGTCTGAAGAGTTCGAGGATCCGATACCTGAATCTTGCCAGGGTGTATCCGTTGAAGACTAACATTACCAGATCCGATTCCTGTATCTTGCCAGGGTGTGTCTGAATAGTTCGAGGATCCGATACCTGAATCTTGCCAGGGTGTATCCGTTGAAGACTAACATTACCAGATCCAATTCCTATATCTTGCCAGGGTGTGTCTGAAGAGTTCGAGGATCCGATACCTGAATCTTGCCAGGGTGTATCCGTTGAAGACTAACATTACCAGATCCGATTCCTGTATCTTGCCAGGGTGTGTCTGAAGAGTTCGAGGATCCGATACTTGAATCTTGCCAGGGTGTATCCGTTGAAGACTAACATTACCAGACTCGATTCCCGTATCTCACCAGGGCACGTCTAAAGAGTTTAAAGATTCAGCTCCTGTAACCAGTCAGGACACATCTATACAAAGCAGTTGAAGACCAGCTCCTGCAACATGTCAGGTACTCATTTTTCTTTTGCAGGTACGCAAGTTCTCGCTAAGGAATCTCTTACGCGATCAACATCCAGATGGCATCTATAAGCCCATAATCCTATTCATCAATCTCTAAATGGCATCTATAAGCCCATTCCCATCATCACACTGCTACTATGTGAGCGCAAATTTCTGGGCACTCTAGTGTTCAATCATCTTCTACCCTCGGATTACGAAAGGCACGTCAGCCAATCTGCATCTTCAGGTCTAAGAAGATTGAACAGGGGCAACTGTTGTACCCCAAAATTTGCCCTCCCATATTCTTCAAGAAATTGCCAAGTCAAAGCTTCAAAATTCCCCAAGGGTTGCACAGTTCAAGGGCCTCCTAACAGTCAAGATTAGGGTTTTGGTTCTGACAAAGTAAATGAATTTCAAGGGTCCAATCAAGTCCCACATGCCTATAAATATGGTCAAGCATCCTCATACAAAGTTTCAAGACTTTCAGCACAAAATTGCACAGTCAAAACCCTAATTGCACTACAGTCAACTGTAGGGGCAAAATGGTCATTTGACAGTCAAAAGTCCAAATTTTTGGTCAACATCTCATTTTGAAGCTACAAACATCATTTGATCAATGCTTGATCATGATTCTCAAAGTTTGGCTCAAAAATCATCAAGATGCAAAAGTTTCCTTATTTGGACAGTTGAAAAAGTCAACTGTAAATTGACCAGGGCATAACTTTCACATGGATTATCAGAAAAATTCCATCCAAAGCTCATGTTGAAGAGAAAGAAATTTCCTACAACTCCTCTTCACACTCCAAGTCCAAGAAATGCTCTCACAAAAAGTTATCAATTTCAACATTATAGGTCATTTTCAAAAGTCAACAAAAAGGGACTTTAAGTCAAAGGCCATAACTTGAGATTGGTAAATCAAAATGACATGGGACCAAAGGCATTGGTTAGAGGGCTCAAAGACCTTTCCAAAATGTCCAAGAACATGAGCAAAGCTTAAAAATTGAGCAAGTTATGCCTTGTGGAAGTTGGGAAAGTTTTGGATATTTTGAAAAGTTAACATTGATTCAAATGACCTAAAATTGCTAATGGGCCTCTTTTTCTTCCACAATTCATTATTCAAGGCATGTTCACGACCATTTGGCCCAAAGGGAAGTTTTTCTTCATTTTTATTTATTTATTTGGATTTTTATTATTAATAATTCATTTAAATCAATTAAAATACATGAAAAATATAAAACCTAATGTTTCAAATCTTTTTATGCATATAATCTCTCTAATATTTCGTGCAAATCAGATTAGGGAAGAATTAGGATGATTGGATATGATTGAGAGCTAAAAAGCATGAAAAAAGATTGAAAAATAATGGCTTGAAAATCAAATATTGCATAATCAATTCCTTGATTCTTTTGATCAAATTTTTGACCTAATTGGTTCCATACATAAGCTTGATCAAGACCTAATGCTTCCTAACCAAAAAGCTGCGCAAGAACCTGGAGAACAAAACTTGACTTTTTGCTTAAAAATCTCAAAACTGAAAATAGGGTTAGAGGACGATTCAAGGCAAGATTTTTATCCCATCACCTTCCTGAAGCTTCAAGGAAGGATTTCCAATCAAAATCATTCATTCTAACGCCCTAAATTGGTAACACGACCTCACCCTGTACATAAAATTTTTGAAACTCTTGCATCTCGATTCATACACTTTTCATAATTTTTGATGCTTGATTTGTGTTCATTATAAGATTCTGAAGCTAACCACATAAATTAATTGCGTTTTCATGCGATATACATGATTCTACCATTGATGCAGGCTAGGTTTTCTTGATACTGTTAAATCAGGGGACCTCAATGCCATGACCATGTTCAGCGTGCTTGGACGAAGAGAATAGCATTCTTGCACTTAATTTATATACCCAGATGGCTTAATCGCTATTATGGAATGTGGCTTATTTTGAGGGGGTTCAAAACCCCTGTTAACCGTTTTCTATTTTTTCAGGAAAACAAAACAATGAAGAAGACGATGTAGTGGCAAGCGCTGATTGGTTCGTTCAAAAATTCGCGCCAGAATTCCATTAATCCATATTCTTGCTTATGTTATTTGTGCGTTATTTAATATACAAAGTGCGTTGGATGGCTCAGTGGTGAAGCGTGGCATTGGTAAACCATAGGACCTGGGTTCGAGTCCCAGGTCCCCACCCCCTTTCATGTTATTTTTCACATAATATTCTTGTGCAGTTTCAACGCTAAGGTGTATTATACACCCTCAAAATCAAGCCGTCCACGCGTTCAATTTCATCAATTCAAGGGCCACGATCTGAGGAACACGGTGAACCATAGTCAACGCTTGGGCACGCTACTGGAGAGTCAATCAGGCCAGGCTTATTTGGGCTCAAAATTGATGGGCTTCACCTCACAATTAGGGGCAGACCCCCTAGGTTTGCCATTTTTTTACATTCTTTCTTTTGCATTATTTCTATTTTCTTTTAATTATTGTCTTTTGATTAATTTATTATTTTCATAAAAACACAAAAAACAAAAAAATCAGAAAAGATGAAAAAATAATAAATATTTTATTTTAGTATTTTTGTAAATAAATTGCATTAATTAATTTTAGTTATTAAATTAGGTTTAATTGTAATATTTTCTTAATTAATTTAAAAATTGGTAGAACTAGGGTTTAATTAATTTTTTTTATCCCTTTTTCTTTTATTCCATAGTAATTAAATATTTAATATTATTTACTTTTATAAATTAAAATTGCATGTAAAATAATTAGGTTTAATTTTAGGTTAAAGTTTAATACTTTCTTAACAAATAAAAAATTTTAGAATTAGGGTTAGTTTCTCAATTTCATTTAATTCTTTTTTCCATTAAAATCTTAAAATACCAAAAACAATTCCTTTTTCTTTTAATTTTATTAATTTAATAATCGTTTAATTTAATTTAATTAAAAAGGGTCCAACGCCCTCGTTTCAACTTTAATTCCAATTCGCATATTTATTTTCTATTCTTTATAATATTTATGTATCTCTCCCAAGGCCATGTAACATTTTAATCTTTCGCAGTTTTAATTCTTTATTTTTCTGTCAAATCGGGTTCAAGAAATTTTGGCGATGTGGACCCGCGCCTTTTGTAATAGCTTTAGAACTTTACTTTTCTCGCACTTTTAACTGTTAATCAAGGCATGCAAGAATGAATGACAATAAATAAAAACAAGCGTAGATCACCCATGATATGACAAAAGACAAAAATATCTGAAAACGACACACAAATCACACACCACCCCTAGGGTACGCCTCACTGTTACCTTGCCTCGAAAGGTGATCGTCGAGTAGAGGATGTCTTAGTAAGTCCTCATGATCCGGGAACCTGGCATGAGGGTAGCTTTTAAGGTGTCTTCCCATTGCTCTGGTGATCACCATGTCCCGAACCTCGAATTGACCCGAACACCTCCAACTGTGGTGCTACCTACCTCTCAATGGTGGGATGGCACTACTTTAAAGGACATTTACACAGACGAATTCCTTAGGGTAGGTAGACGACTCTAGATACTTGCTCTAAATTTCAAAACAAATCAAAAATACTTTTCACACCGACACCTTTTCAAAAAGCTTTCAAAAGCAATTTTTCAAACACTCTTGAGGACCGATACAAGAGTCGAACTGAAATTTTCAAAGAAACTTTTTAAAACCCACAGTTGAAAAGCAAACAAACCATTTTGAAAACACAAATGAGCAAGTATCTAAGAGCCCATGGATAACCATGGATAGAAAGGGTGCTAACACCTTCCCTTTCTATAACCTACCTCCCGAACCGAGAGCAATCTCTTTAAGGAATTTTTCTGTGCTTTTGTCCTTTCCATTTGGAGAAAATAAAAGACGGTGGCGACTCTTGCTTACCGCGACATTTCGCGAACCAGCGTTAAACAGTCAGTTCCAGATCCACCGATCACAGAACTGGCGACTCTACTGGGGATATCTTTATAAAGTGAGGTGTACCTTAGGACTAAGATCACTGTGTTTTCAATTGTTTTCTTTGCTTGCTTTAAATTGTGGGACTGTCTTGGGAGTTCTATAGATCCTAACCCGGATCTGGGGGATACCTTCTTAGAAAGTAGCAACAAGGCTGTGAGGGAACTGTGCGGGGTATACCGACATGGTTGAAACAGTCTGCTACGTTGATGTGGCACTTTGGTGTGTACCGGTAACCCTTGAGTTCAGTCAAGGAGAGTACGGGGCCTCCGCGTGGTGTCGTGAAGCATCAACAGACCTTAGGAACCTTAATTGAACTATCTTGGCCTCTTTAGGGTAGTGAGATAACTGACTTTGGTGCAGTCCGAGGTTGGTTGATACTCGATACTACACTCAATTGAGGGTTGCTTTCCTGGAATATTTCGGTCGCCAGTTCAGTGGCTAAATCGAAACGATGAACAATGAAAGCAATCCCGTGATATTGGGACCCTTAGAACCCGGTTACTTTGATAGGACAAGTTGAACCCCACCAACTTTAAGAGGGTACTACCCAGACCCCATGCTGGCCTTAAACCTTAAGGGCTTGTCTTGTGTGCCTTACATGTTTGTCTTTGTAAATATCTGTGGTGTGTTTAATCATAGCATCATGACATCATCCAGCATCATATGCATTGACTAACCATTTCAGGGGTTCGAATCTTCATCTTTGTTCTTGTTTTGTAGGACATGGAAACTGTTCGCAGAAAGACCATTCAAATCAGTCTTGTAAGGATCCCTCCTCAGCTTAAGGAGCTAATATCCAGGATTCCCGAGAACTCTTCATTCAGTGAAAGACATGGAAGTCTCATCAGCTTGGTCAATACCAACATTGAGGAAGACATGATAAAGGTCCTGTTCCAGTTCTTTGATCCTCTGCATCACTGTTTCACCTTCTTGGACTATCAGCTGGTACCTACATTGGAGGAGTTCTCCCGGCTCCTGAAGATCCCTATCCTTGATCAGCTACCCTACAACGGTACGGAAAAGGAACCCAAGCTTGAAGAGATTGCTAAAGCCTTGCACCTACAGTCATCTGACCTCAAGGGACATTGGGAAGTTAGAAGTGGTATCAAAGGGTTCTTAGCCAGGTTTCTGTTTGAAAAGGCCCATGAATGTTGGAACTCCCTTGACTTGCAAGCTTTTGAAGAAGTGGTGGCCCTCCTTGTCTATGGTTTGGTGTTGTTCCCTAACCCAGATCAGCTTATAGATATCAGTGCTGTCCAGATCTTTATGTCCAGGAATCCTATACCTACGTTGCTGGGAGACATCCTTCACTCATGTTACACTCGAACCATGAGAAAAAGAGGTGTCCTTATGTGTTGCACTCCCCTCCTGGGAAGGTGGTTTATTTCGCACCTTCCACAATCAATCTTGAAGAATGAGCGGGGTTTGAGATGGTCACAACGGTTGATGACTCTTACACATGCGGATATACATTGGTGCCCTAGGTCCAGAGAGGATGTCACTATCATTGATCGTTGCGGGGAGTACCCTAATGTTCCTTTACTTGGAATCAGAGGAGGTATTACTTACAGCCCATGCCTGGCTTGGAGACAGTTTGGTTATGCTCGGAGGGATGGTCCTCATGACATGTTAATTCCTGATATAGTTTTTGACTTCGACAACGATACTCAAGGACTTCGCCAGAGATTTATCAGAGCCTGGAGGATGCCAAGTAGGATAGACAGTAAGACACTGGGGCACAGGAACTCCATCCCGTTGGAACCTTATCTCAAGTGGGTACGCGCCCGCTCCCAGAAGTTGGTAATGCCTTATCCTCATATGCTCCCTGTAATCAAAGAGCCAGTCTTGGAAGGAGAAGTGTCCTACACTATTCAGCACCCTGATATGCCCACATCCTGGGAAGAGATGCAGAAGAGCTGGATCCAGCTTAAGGAAGAACGGAATTCTCTTGAGACCAGTCTACATGCCAGTGAAAAGAAGGTCTTAGAGCTCACCCGCCTGTTGCATGAGGAGAGGAATCTCAACACTTACATAGCTCCAAAGAGGATGCGTAGTATATTTTGGGATTGATTTGTTTTTGAATTATTTTGCCCATGAGGCTTTGATGTATTGAACAATTACTTCCTTAATGATAACGTGTGCTCTTTTTTGTCTACAACAAATTTGAACTTTCGAGGAGAATATGGGTCTTCCAAGGAGTCATTAAGCACCAACCGACCTTAGAACCCTAAATTGACCCAACTTGGCCATTAGAACGGTGGCAGTATGCTACACTCATTGAGGCTAAACTCTCGCGATGGTTCCGGCCGCAAGAAAAGATAGCGATGTTGGAGTTATGACCGATCGAGGGTAGCCAATGATTTGAGATCCTCTAGAACTCGGTTACTTTTGATAGGACAGGTTTTAACCAACGAAACTGAAAGAGGGTAGTACCTGAACCTCATGCAAGCCTAAACCTGAAAGACTTGTTTGCTTTGTGTGAATATGTTTGCCTGTATATACACTCACTTGCTTTTTTCATACATGTACATAACATCATGACATCATACCATAGCATTTTCAATAACCATTTCAAGGATCTCGAGGGTTCTTTTGATGCAGGGATACGTTGAACCAGACGTCTACCAAGGGGCAAGAGGTTTCTCCTCTAACCAATGCCAAACAAAGATCAAGTACAACAACTTGAATCAGTGGCTATGACCCACTCGACATGGTGAGATTGATTCTCGTGGAAAGACATCCGCCGATACAAAGTTCTCCAAACAAAGATCAAGTGCAACAACTTGAATCAGTGGCTATGACCCACCCGACATGGTGAGCTTGATTCTCGTGGAAAGACATCCGCCGATACAAAGTTCTCCAAATAAAGATCAAGTGCAACAACTTGAATCAGTGGCTATGACCCACTTGACATGGTGAGCTTGATTCTCGTGGAAAGACATCCACCGGTGCGGAGATCTCCAATCCAAGAGAAAAGTTCAACCTCTAACATTTTCTTGTGTGTACCCCAAGAGATCCTTGAAAGCATACATCCACATATCATGCATTGCATTTTGACAGTCTTTCCTTTTTCAGGTTTCCTTACTCTCCTGCTGTTTATTTCAGCAAGAGATGGCTCTAGAAAGGTCTGTCAAAGACATCCAAGACCAGACTGCTCAGCTGCAGGAGATGTTCCTGAACTTATCTCTAGGGCAAGAAGAGATGAAAGCTCTCCTCACAAAGGGCTTGGAGAATTCCAACAATGCCAAGAGTGATCAGCTTGCGGAGCTGCAGTTTGATCTGACAACATTGAGGACCCAAGTGATGGGACAGTTGGTGGGCCAGATGGCTCTCATCTAAGACCTATCTCAAAGACAAGAGGAACTCAGAGTTCTTGTCCGCCAACTGCTTCCAAACAACCAATTGGTGCAAATAGCTGAGGTTGAAGAGCAAGTCACCGCTCAGCCTCCATCCACTCAAGAAGACAAGGGGAAAGCTCCTTTGCTTGCTTCAGGGTCACAAGCCCATCAACAACCTCGCCAGCGTCAGCGGGGTAATCGGCGTAAGCAAGAAACGTCGGGAAGGCAGTTCACGGAGACTGAAATACCATCATTCTTCATACTGAAGCGTCTATTGGAGGTCAACTTGCTCACCCTAAGGGATCCTCCTCAGAAGCTCAATACCTCCTCTCCTAACTACCGTCCCGATGCATTTTGTGTTTATCATTCCTACAGCCTGGGACACGACACCAACGACTGTTGGGCCTTGAAGAACAAGATTCAAGATCTGATCGACATTGGGGTGCTGGAATTCATGCCAGACGGCGAGATGAAAATCTTCCGTTAAAGGGTTCTCCACTTGAAGTGACGAAGCTCAAGCTGAAAGACTTCTGCTTCTTTTTTGAATTTTCAAAGTTGTAATTCCTTTTGCTGTCAAACAATTATCTATTGATGTTAAACTCTGTTTTCATTAATGCATTGCATATGTTTGTCTTGAATTCATCCATTCGTTTCACTACTCTTATGCTTTTCTTTATGATATTTGACTCTTGATAAAAAGCTGTAAGCCTTTAGAGGGAGGATGACGAAACAATACCATGATCTTATACAGTATGCTTTTGAACAGACCTTGCTGATGATGTACAGGCATTTCTTTCAATTCCCAAACACTGGAGTTATAAGGAAGTTAATCCCTAGTCAACCCCTTCGAGCCAAAGAAGTAGGAGTTTTCTGTTTAAACGATCAAAACCTTTGATATAAACCTGGGGCAGGGTAGTCTCTCAGCTTAATTCAAAAGAAAATGCGCATTGAAGTCACAAACTCTCAGTTCGTAATACAACGAACGACGTCGAAAAAGAAAGCATTCCTTTGGAATCAAAAGATAAGGGTGGTTCCCTATCACATAGACAATCAATCTCTCAAAAAAAAAAAAAAAAGCCCACCAGGTCAAAACCTGAAAAGGAGGCTTAAGAAAGTTGGGGCATCCCGCTGACTGTAATCGCGAAAATGAGAACAGTCAGGCAAAAGTTAGGGATAACAAATCAAAATCAAAATAGTGAGGTCATTACAAAATCCTCAACAACATGAAAAAATGCTGAAAAAGAAAAAAGGAGATGATGACTGTCTCCCCAAATTCAACTGGTGAACCATCGCCCAAAAGTCGTTCCAAACTCAAAACAGAGAGTGACGCATCAATTAACTGAGCTTAGGTGGAAGAACATCACGAAGAGCGGGTGGGTACAAATATACTTTGAGCCTTTATCCTTTGTTTCTTAAACCGTGAACCAAGCCACGTTACAACCTTTCAAAAGTCCTAATTGAAGCATGGGATAGTTCGAAAGCATACTGTTACAAAAGGTATCCTGACTCCAGTAAGGCTTTGCTCTAAATCTTGTGTTGATCTGTCTGATAAAAAGTTTTCTGCTAAAAAAATGCATTTTTCAAAACTTCGAGACAAACATAAACTTTGCATTGTTTGAATATCACTGTCTGCATTTGGCTTTTTTGTTTGACAGCGAAGAACTTCATACAACGAACGTTCGGAGGAACGAAAACTCTCTCAGTAAGTTAAAATCACTTCAAGAGGATGACACTTCCATTACAAATCTCCTATCAGCAAGGGGCGTGATATAGCACAATCCAATTAACCTGGGGAAGTCCAGTCAAGGTCCAACAGATCTTTCAAAATCCAATTAACCTGGGGCAGTCCAGTCAAGGTCCAACAGGTCTTTCAAAATCCAGTTAACCTGGGGCAGTCCAGTCAAGATTTCAAGAAATCTCTCAATATGCAGAGTAATCTGATTCAAGATTCCTTCATCACCACTTGGGGCATTCGAATGTCAAAAGTGTTCAACAAATCAACTATCACATTTCCAGACTCGATTCCTGTATCTAGCCAGGGCACGTCTGAAGAGTTTGAAGATTCGATTCCTGTATCCAGCCAGGGCATATCTGTTAACTATCACATTTCCAGACTCGATTCCTGTATCTAGCCAGGGCACGTCTGAAGAGTTTAAAGATTCGATTCTTGTATCCAGCCAGGGCATATCTGTTAACTATCACATTTCCAGACTCAATTCATGTATCTAGCCAGGGCACATTTGAAGAGTTCGAAGATTCGACTCCTGTATCCAGCCAGGGCATATCTGTTGACGACTATTTCCAGATTCGATTCCTGTAGCCAGCCAGGGCATATCTGTTGACAACCATTTCCAGACTCGATTCCTGTATCTAGCCAGGGCACGTCTGAAGAATGCCAGATCAACACCTGTAACAAGTCAGGAAACATCTGTGGACGACCGATTGTAGACCAACACCTGTAACAAGCCAGGAAATTATCTACGTCACCACTTGGGGCATTCGAATGTCAAAAGTGTTCAAAAACCCGATGCAGTTTTACACGGACGCATCATCAGGAAATCCTACACAGATCTCCTCAAAACAGGAAGACCCCAGTAGTTTGGCATACAACCCGAGCTTCTGAGTTTCCCAACAGTGGTCCCAAGACTTCTCATTTTTAACAATTGAAGATTCTTGCCCTCCACAGCAGCAGGCAAAGAATTATTCTCCCAGGCGGCAGTCAAGATTCTTTTATCTGCAGCCATCCAGGATTCATTTATCCTCAGCAAGATAGCTCATCAGCTTACATGCGCATTCATCACATTCATGTCATAAACGTTCATGTCACATACATTGCATCATGCATCATAACATTGCATACAACTAACCCTTTACCTTTTCAGGTAAGATCAGTTGGCAGACAAAGATCATCTTCCAAGTTTACTCAGATGTGACCCAAACACAACGACATTCTGATACTTATTCCAGATCCATCCAGATGCAGTTTTACACGAGCTCATCCTCAGGAAGCCCTACACCGGTTCCACTACAAGATTTCTGAAAACAGTGCACGGGTTCTCCAAGTAACGGATGTTAACCTATCACTTGTTCAGATTCTTCTCAAGACTTCTGAAAACAGTTTACGGATTCTTCCCAACAACGGATGTTAATCTACCAACTTGTTCAGATGCCAACTTCTGAAAACAGTTTATGGATTCTTCCCAACAACGGATGTTAATCTACCAACTTGTTCAGATGCCAACTTCTGAAAACAATTTACGGATTCTTCCCAACAACGGATGTTAATCTACCAACTTGTTCAGATGCCAACTTTTGAAAACAGTTTACGGACGCTTCCCAACAACGGAGGTGGCTCTATTGCTTACTCAATCTCAACTTCAAAATAGTTTACGGATTCTCCAAACATGGATGTCAATCTATTGCTTACTCGGACCCCCAATTCAGAGATGTTCCAAAACATGGGTGCCTTTCTGATACTTGTCCACTCACCACTGACATACAGTTCAACATGTCCAGATGGCATCTATAAGCCCATCCTCCTACCAGCAGTCGCCCAATGGCATCTTTAAGCCCATTATCAGATGGCATCTCTAAGCCCATCCCCCGACAAAATCCTATCGCATCAGATGGCATCTTTAAGCCCATCACCAAATGGCATCTCTAAGCCCATCCCCCGACAAGATCCTATCGCATCAGATGGCATCTTTAAGCCCATCACCAAATGGCATCTCTAAGCCCATCCCCCGACAAGATCCTATCGCATCAGATGGCATCTTTAAGCCCATCACCAAATGGCATCTGTAATCCCATTCACCTCTACCATCACATCGACGAGTGCAAATTTTCTGGGTACTTTAGTGTCCAATCTTCTTTTACCTTCGAGTCACGAAAGGCAAACTTGCCAATCTAACTCTTCAGGTTCAAGAAGATTGAACAGGGGCAACTGTTGTACCCCAAAATTTGCCCTCCCATTTCCTCAACATTTTCTCATCACAAAACCCTTGGAGCTCAAGATCCAGTTAGGGTTTCCTCTGCCCAAGACTCCTCCTTGCACTGTTGACCCAAATTAGGGTTTGTGTTTGCACAAAGATATTTTGAACTAAAATGCCTAAGATTACTTTCATGCTTCATGTTGGACTCCCAAGTTTATCCATGCCAAGTTTCAAGTCTTGATTCCAAATTTTGCCCAGTCAATTGGACAGTTGACCTAGAAATCAATTGTATTGGGGAAAAAGTCAACTGTGGCCAATTGACAGCCAAATCTCATGAAAATTGATCCACATCAACATTATGAACTCACATGGACCATTTGATCAAGTTTGGATCACAATTCCACAAGAAATTTGATCAGATCATCAAAAGGGCAAAATGGTCATTTTTAGGGTTTTGACTGCACAAAGGCAATTTTTGACTGTTTGACCTAGCCAATGGCAAACCAAGCTCACATATGGACTCAAGGACCCCATGGAATTATCTTGACATGCTCAGCAAGTTCAAAAGATCCCAAATACACAAGATTGATAGTTGAATTTCCCAGTCAATTGATCAATTTTGACTGTATACTAAAAAGTCAAACTTTGACTTTTTGGTCAAAATCAAGGGTCAAGATTAATTTTTCATCAAAACATGCCAAATCATGAAACTTGTTCATCAAGAAATCAAGAAATGCAAATTAGGGTTTGAAATGGAAATTTTTCATAACTTAGAATTTTTCTAAGTTATGGAAAACCCTAATTTTTTCCCAACTTTGCCCCACTTTCTCACCAAGATTCATTTGGATTCAAGCAAAAGTCAAAACATGAAAGTTGTAGCCTATTTCATAATCTACAACTTTGATTCACAAAGTTTTCCCAAAAGAAGCTTGTATCTCAAGTTACAATTTTTGGAACAAGGGTACTAAACTATTCTTAACTTAGTGAAATTTTAACCTATTTTGGCAAGGTTTTCTACCTAACTTCAAGACCATTTTCCATACACTTCCACTTGGAATTTCAATTTTCACTTCAAAGATGGATTGTAGTACACATTCCAAGCTTTCCAAAATGTCCAAGAACTTCTCAAACAACCTAATGGTTAGGGAGAATCGAATTTTGCAAAATGGGAAAAAGTCACTTTTGTTCTTGGCCAAGACATGTTCATACATTGGTGCCATTTTGAATTCAGCATGCTTAAGCTACATTGCATGCCTCTAATCCCATTTTCACTCAATAATTCAATGAAAAACCATTGTGCCAAGATGTTGTTCTATGGATTTGGAAATTACATGGAGAATTAACCTTTAATTAGAAAAAGCATTATTTCCATTTTGCAAAAGTAGAACTTTATGTCCATTTTGCAAATCCAAGTGGTACAGTCCAAATCTTCTTGGCACAAGTTTATGAGCAAATTGAACTGATCAAGGCCAATGTATGCAGCATAGTGTGAGGGCCTGTACAGGCTAGAAACATCAAGTGGCCTTTGCTTGCTTAAAGTTCAAGAAACATTGCATATGATATACCAACTTCCATTCCTGCAAACAGGGCCTTAGAGAAAGTTATCACACACATTCTAAACATCAAACACAAGCTGAAGCACGACCCTAAGACCACCAATACCTCCCCATTGCCAAAATCACTCTCAAACTGCAAAAACAGAGCAACCTCTGCAGATTGAGTTCCAACTCTTAATCCTTTCAAGCATTCTTGCCCAAACCACTTCAAACACCTTCCCTACCATCAATCCAAACTATCCAAAGCATTAGAAGCAACCTGTAACTCCTCTAATCCTTTTGGCCATTCTCACTTTTCTGATTTGCAGGTGAAGTGCTATAGCACGATTCAAAAGTTTTCAAGACAAAGTAAAGCTTGGAATAGCATCCCTGGACATCAAGGAAGCTATACCAATCATCACCTTGCACTGAAAGCTTCTCCATTGCCAGATAGAACTTCAACTGAACAAGTAAGTTCATGAACTCGTATCTCTCTTATTAGGCATTGTTAGCTTTAGGTTTGTGAATTGAATATGTCACATTCATAGCCCTGAACATGCCCATGTAATTAGATTTCATTTATATTATATGTGCTGCAAGAATTTTGAGTCTGAACATGGCATAAAAACTAGGTCAGAAATTGGGGGAGAAGAAATTCTCCCTCATCTTAGAGAGTTAAGTCAAGTTCTTTACATGGTTGGATTCGTCTTCTCATGCTCTACATTTTTCATGTTGTGAGTTTTGCTTGAAAGTCCAGGAATCAAGAGATGGAAAACGCGTGTTCTGGTTGTTCATATAGGTCTGAGGTTGAAGACAAAGTCTTCTTGGGCTGGGCCTGAGTTGACTTTTCTATTTGCACCCTTTTGTTACTTTTACACCCCCCAAGCCCATTTTGCTTATTTTTATGATTTTTTGACATTTTCTTTTTTGTCCTGACTCATTTATTTTTTCTAACAATATTAAAAATATCAAAAATATTTTTCTCACCATTTTTGAATTTATTAGGCATTTATTTGGTTTCGTTTTTGTACATAAAATAAATACATAAAACCATTTTTTACTAAAAATATAAAAAAGATAATGTAAACACATTTATTTTTCATTTTTTATTTTATTTTATCTTCTGAAAATATTCTATACAAAATATACTTTTTTTATAAATATTAAATATTATTATTTTTGTACATATAATATATATTTAGTAAATAATAATAATGCATACATATTTATTAGTATATTTAGGAAAAAATACAAAATATACACATTTTTATTTTTATTTAATATTTAATATAAAAATACCTTTTGACAAATATACTTCATTTTATTTTATTTTTGTATACAATAAATAAATACTTGTACATAATAAATAAATAATGCATTTTATTTAATAGAATTAGGGTTTAACCCTAAACATGAAAAAACTCCCAAAAATAATACTTTTCTTTTTGTTTATTTTGACACATAAAAAAACCTTTTTTCATACATACAAAAAAAAAACATTTTTGCATCTTGCATACTTATTCTTATTTTATTTAAATTGTGCAATTAAATTATCTTATAAATAATTCAATATTGATGTAATAGTTTAGGTTTAAATTCCTTGTCAAAATCCCCATTTGAACATTGGTACCCCCCTTCCCGGATACTTATTTTGTAATAGCGTAGACTTTACATTTTCGCAATTTACCGCTTTCAATTATACCATGGTTAGACCTAGGGTTTGCATGTACATAAAAATCAAACGCTAGATAACCTAATACAAGACAAATACATGAAATCAATACACAATCACACTTGCACCCTCTAGGGTAATCCCACATGTTGCCTTCTAAAATGGGCCATGCTTGCACGTCGAGTATCTTTGGCAAAACGAATTCAAATGATCATAAGTCCCTCAATGACGCCTTCGAATGTTGCCTAAATGGAATGATCATAGTCCCTTCAAAAGCAAATTTCCAAAGACACTTGGCATCATTGCATTCATGGTCCGTACAATGACCCGCGCCCGTCCCTTTCACATCCTAAACGCAAGATTATCCATCAAATTCAATGGTGGAACAAAATTGTTAAAAAGGGTTGAAAACATAGAGAAAACCTTTGAGTACAATAGGGTAGACAAAACTCTTAGTTACTTGAGATCAACTTGCAATAACACTTGCCTTCTTTTCAAAAACCACACTTCATACACACTTTCAAACAAACCATAAAAACATTTGAAACATCTTTTCGAAAAGATCCACACTTTGGTAAAACACTCAAAAACGAGTCAAATACATTGGTCGCCTAAGACAAGGCATCTCTTCAAAAACATTTTTCAAAACACAGACACACACACACACACACACACACCATTTACAAAGCAATCAAAAATCAAGGCAAGTGATCTAAAAAACCAAGTAACTAAGAGCCCATGGATAACCATGGATGAAAAGGGTGTTAATACCTTCCCTTTTCATAATCTACCCCCCGAACCCACGAAATATCTCAAAAGGTTTTTGCTGTGCTTTTTAAACCTTTCCTTTAGGATAAAAAAAAAGTCGGTGGCGACTCTTGCTCAACCGAACAAGTGCGAAAACAAAACGCAAAACTCATAGTCAGTTCTCCCACTGTATCACACTAGGGCTTGTACAGCTGATAGAGAGCTGACTTTGGATCATTTCTATACTAATATGCAAACAATGTACAACACATAACACGCTTGGCTTGGAACTGAAACTCTCTAGAACTGAAAAACACCAAAAAACTGCCTAAACATACAGTTTCTGCAAAAACTCATTCAACTCTCATTTGGCTCGTGCGTTTTGTGTTTAACACATCCAAACATCTTACATATTAGATATCAAACACATCCAAGCCATCATCCCTGTTCTGTAACCTCTGTTTCACCATCTGCCATTGTTAACTTTGAAGCTTGTAGTTGAACTTGGTCAGGGAGTTCTAGCCATCTTCAGAGCAAGGTAAGAGTTGGAATAGGTTCAGGGAAGCTCAAGGAAGCTCAAGCAATCATCAGGCCTCCTTTAAAGTCCCTACATTACCATACACGATTCCAGCTGAAGGAGGTATTTTTTCAAACTCTATCTCCTTATACAAGCAACCTCAAGCCACGATTTGTGAATAAAAAATGTAGCTCTCATCATAACGAAGCTGTACATATCATTATATTGCATTTATATTACTTGTGCTAAGAGAATTTGGAGTTTGAAATCTCTAAAAATTTTAGGTCACGATTTAGGGATTTCAAAATTCTCTTTGATCTTTGATAGTTAGGTTACATAATTTATATGGTTGGAATCGTGAGCTCAAATGCCACATTTTTCATGTTATAAGTTTTCATTTTTATGCAAGCATGAGGAAGTTACAGGTTGACTGACAAAAGCGTGAAGAAGAGGAAGACAGGACATGGATGAAGTGGTTCTGGGCTTTTTGCTTCTTGGGCCATCTGTTTTTGCTAGCATCATCACCACTATTTTGTTTTCTCACCCCCATGGCTAACTCTTTCATATTTTTATATATTTTTTTCATTTTTATATTTAATACATTTATTTATTTTTCTTAATGATAAAAAAATCCTAAAAAATGATTTATTTATTTTCACACTTTTTATTTCATTTTTTAATTATTATTTCTCACATAAAAAAATAGTTTATTTTGATAAATATAATTGATTTTCTTAATAAACTTATAAATAATTAAATATGCTTAATATTTTTTATTTATTTTACATTTTATACTTACAAATACCTATTTTTTGCACATATTTATTTTTTAATATTTATATACAATATTATTTATTTTTCATACAAAAAATGCACAAAATAATAATATAGAAACATTATTTTCTTTTAAATGAAAATTAGGGTTTAATTCATTTCAAAAAGAATTAATTATTTTTCCTTATTTTTTAGGTTTAAATTAAATACTCTTTTACACAAAAACAAGACATAAAATATCTTTTCTTTACATACATATTGCATTACATTTTAAATATTGTATTATATTTATTTTGATTCGCGCAAATTCGATTTGGTTGTAATAATATATTTAGCTTTATATTTGTGCAAATCCCCATTCAAACTTGTATTCCTCATTCCCATAAAATTGTTGTAATAGTTTAGTATATTTACATTACGCAATTTATTACTTTTCATATGCCATGATTAGTAATTAGGGTTTGTATGACAAGAACGAAACTAAACAAATAGAAAACCCTAAATGAAAGATCAAAAGCATGAAAATGATACACTTTGCACACAAGCACCCTTAGGGTTTCTCCCACTTGGTTGCCTAAAATAAAATGGTCATGTTACGCATGGGAAGTATCTTGGCAAAACAAAGCAAATATAAGATCATAGTCCCTCGATGACGCTATTCAAAAAGTTGCCTAAATAAAATGATCTTGGTCCCTCAAAAAATGCTAATATACTTTGCAACATTGCTATCATGGTTATACGATGACCCATGCCTGTCCCATTTACATCCAAAGATAGGGTTGCTTACCAAATAAATGGTAAGTCAACGATGTCAAAGGAATTGAAAATGCATGAGAAAGACATTTGAGTAGGTAAATAGCTTCTAAGTTACTTGCTCCATTTCAAACAATCCTTGATATTTTCAAAAACAAACACACACATTTCAAAAACATCTTACAAACATTGAAAACATTTTCAAAAGACAAACATCTTTGTATACATTTTTACGAACGAGAATCATTACAAACATTGCCTAAACAAATGGCCTCTTTTACAAAATACTTTCAAAAACCACATCAAACACCATTTTAGACAAACCAAAGCAAAGTGATCAAAGCAAGTAACTAAGAGCCCATAGAAAACCATGGATGAAAAGGGTGCTAGCACCTTCCCTTTTCATAATCTACCCCCCGAACTCAAGAAAACATCTCAAATGTCTTTCTTTTGCTTTTTCACATTTCCTTTTGGATAAAAGAAAAGTTGGTGGCGACTCTTGCTAACCGCAACATTTGCGATAAAACGCAAAAACCTTCAAGTCAATTCTCCCACCGTATCACAAATATGATGCAGTAACTTCTGAAAATATGGCTTCTACTGTTGAAACAACTTCATCTTCTCTAGTGTTGAAAACTCTGGATGAGTTTAAGAAAGAGAATGAAGCTGTTAGGGAAAGGATGGATAAACAGGAGGAAACCAACAAAGAAATTAAGGGGATGCTATGAAAGAAAGAAGAATCAAATAATCATATACAAAGTTTCCTGAAAGCATTGTTCACACGACTTCCACTTCATTCACAGCCTTAGATCTAGTATTTTTCTTGTTTCTGCTATGCCTTATGTTTAAGCTTATGTTTGTCTGTTTTTGTTTGTATTAATACTCTTCTCTTGAATGCATAACCTTTCTGTTCTTATTACGTGTTTTTATTTCTTTTTGATTAATGACAAAAAGGGTGAGAACATAAGATATTTTGAATATAACAGTGCCGAGACTAAGTCTCAAACTTTTTAAATATCATGACTTCTATTTAATTGTTTCTGAAAGCAAACAGGAAAAGTATCTCTTTAAAGTAACTTTTGCCACATGGACTTATCAGAACTTCCAACAAAATCTCCGATCAAACATCTTCATGGAAGTATCTATTTTTTCTTTATCTGAATATTAAACTCAGGGGAGACCCTAATGCTTTATGTTCTTACTTGTTCATCAAAATATACAAGTTTTTGTCATCATCAAAAAGGGGGAGATTGTTAGAACATAGTTTGGTTATACATCTTAGTAATAGTTTTGAAGATAACAAATACATGATATATATAAAGAACAATTATGCTCTCTAACAAATTATTAAAATATGCAGAGAAGAACTGATAAAGAAGCATAGAAGTTGGCGAACAATTTGTACTAAGAAGATCTGATAAAGAAGCATAGAAGTTGGCGAAAAATTTGCGCAGAAGATTTGATGAAAGAGCATAGAAGATGATGGGAGAATTGCGTTTTGAAGCTCTGATAAGACAAAGTGTACGAACTTAGAAGCAAATCTATGTAACACGCCTGAACAGAAGAAGTATCTGATGCTATAACTTCTGAAGCACCAAAGCTGCAAGCTAAAATCTGATGAAGCAATACTTTGATAATTGAAGTTCTGGAAGAACAAAGGAAGTCTCAATGCACTCATCTATTCTGATGTTCTAAAATTCAGAACTTAAGCGCAAGCTATATTCTGATAAGTGAAATTATGAAGAACTAACAAGCTTCAACGTGTCCATCACATTCAAAGTTCTGATTACATGCGGTCAAGCTCAAGAAACTCTGAAAAGACTGAAGATCCAACATCACATTAATGTCAATCAATACAGGATCAAGAGAGTAACGGCTGAATAATTAGGATTGGGAACAACATCTGTATTTTTGGAAAGAACATTAACTTAACATATAATCAACCTTTCAAAGATAATTTCTTATGTATCCAACGGTTGAATTCACTTCCTTTATATAAAGAGACCATGAAGATGGATCAAGATAGAACTCATACGCGTTTATCAAACAAGAGAAATCAAATTCTCTTTTTATCTCTTGAATTATAATTGTGCTTTAATCTTGTGTAAACATGACAGTTGTGATATAGCTTTTTAGAAGCATTTGTTAAACACATTATTTTTGTTAGAAAAATTGTAATTTCTTGAGAAACCGAGTTGTGGTTTGATCTCAAGAAGACGTTGACAGTTGTCTTCGTGAAATTGTAATAAAATTTTTGATTAGTGGACTAAGACCTCAATTGAGAGAGGCAAAATAACCTTGGCGGATGGACTTGAGTAGTTTGAGTTCAAACAAACCAGGATAACCAAACGTATCATACTATTTTTATTTTTGCAAACCCCAACTCAAACCCCCTTTCTTGTGTTTTTATATCCTTCAGATTAGACTCTTGTTGATTCTTGTAGTGATGCAAGCTACTATGCTTCTACGATATGTAGTGAAGCGAGCCATTTTCCACTTGGGTGTTGAGTGATGGATTTTAAATCCAAGTTATTTCCTCCACTTTTAAATGATGCAAATGCTCCTTTCTCATAATTGTGGGTAACAAGTATGTTTTCCACTCGGATATGACGATGATGTTTCTTCTCTTAAAATTAACCAACACACATGTGTTTTAAAATTTTTGAAGTGAACTACAAGTACCCAAATCCTCTATTGCACAAAGGGGGTATGCAGGCACAAAAGGTTCACAAGCGTGGAAGGTGCAAAATTGTAAAAAAAAATAATACTTCTTTTATCATCTCCATCCTCATTTTTTGTATACACCTTTTATAACCAAAATACACATATTTTTAAAAAGGTTCATGCGGAGTACCATAGATGTTTAGGGTGTTAATAGCTTCCCTTTGCATAACCAACCCCGTACCTATTTTTTCCCTTTATTTTGAGTTTTTTCGCTATTTTTCCATTTACTTTGGAAAAAAAATAAAGTACGGTGATGATTTTTATTTGATCGGTACGAGTTAAGTCAATCCAATGACTTAGTCTCAATATTTCTCCTGTTACACACGCTGAAACATAAGCATAGAGCAACATACCGAGCAGTTACCGACATCACAATCCCGCGTGGCCGCTCAAAATCGAACATGTCCAATAGCCTGAACCAACAAAACTCCAGCTTTGATCGTGTTACTCCTCCACTCCGGCAACAGCAACGCCACACACTAATCAACTCTATATTTCCGCATCCGAGCCGCTCAAGCCCTTCATGCGACCATGCTTCTGCCATAAAAAGACTCCTCTACCATTCACCACTAACAACTCCTAGCCGCCGCTGAGCCATTGAAGAGGTAAGAATGTTTGCTTTCATGATTTGCTGATGATTATGTGGTTATTGTTGGGTTATATTGAGAACATAAGATTTCAGTTTTAATTTTGCAAAGTGTAGAGAATTTGGAATCAACGAAGAATAAGGATAAATGAATTTGGGTTTAATTTTCCAACTTATGGTTTAATTTTTTTCTTTTTTATTATTTCTATGCCACATGTTAATTTATTATAGGTCGGGAAAGAGATAGAAAAGTCGAGAAAAAGTAGTGAGGGGCATCGTTACCTCTCTTATGCAGTTATTGTTTTCTAAATTTTTGTGTTTATTATTCATCTTTATTTGTATTTTGTGTTTATTATTCATCTTTATTTGTATTTGCATTAGTATATGATGAATTAGGTTTAGAGATTTTTTCTAGGCATGGACCATCATCCTTTATAATTTCTACATTATTACTAACTTCATAACTCCATTTCTATACACACACACCCCTTTGTCGATTTATTTTTCTTTGTTAACTAGCTTTCTGAGTTTAAGTAATTTATTTAGTCATTTATCCAATACTCAAAAGAAATCAAACCATTTTATTAAGTCAAAATTAAACTCCAAGATCTTTATAAATAATAGGATATACATCCTCGAGTAATGAATTGGTTGACTTAACGCCTTACCAATTAATTACTAATCAAAACATCTAAAATTCACCAATCAATCAATTTCTTCGTCTCACGCGATGTAATTCTAACCAAGGCGAGTCCACTAACTAAAAAACTTAATTTTCATTTGTTTTATATCTTTTCTTACATTTGATAAATAAATAAAGAAATAACCCCATAATTCCTAGGACAAATAACTAGTGGTGGCGACTCTCTTATTTTTTCCAGTTACGATAATTATGTATCTAACAGTGTTAGAAGAATCGATGGGTTGTGTCATCGATCAGCGAGATGAGACAGGTAGAAAAGAGCGTGTCAACTACTACCTGAGTAAAAAGTTTACTAATTGTGAGTCTCAGTATTCCTTGCTCTAAAAGACTTTTTGTGATATGGCATGAGTTGCTCGCCGTCTTCGGCAGTATATGTTGAATAATACTACTTGGTTGATATCCAAAATGAATCCTATCAAGTATATTTTTTAGAAGCCTGCGTTGAAAGAGGGGATTGTTCATTGGTAAATTTTGTTGTCAGAATATGATATTGAGTATCATAGCAAAAAGCAATTAAAAAAGGAAGCATTTTTGTAGATCATCTTGCTCCTTGACCAATTGAAAAATATCAATCTATTCACTTTGACTTTCCTAATGAGGATGTCATGTACCTTAAAGCCAAAGGTTGTGATGAACCAAGTCCTGAGGAAGGACCAGAGCCTGAATCTCGACGGGGTTTTTATTTTTGTTGAAGCCTCTAGCTCATATTGTCATGGAATTGGAGAAATTATAACCACTCCTCGATGTTCTTACATTCCTTTCAATGCAAGGTTATACTTTGATTGTACAAACAAAATGTCAGAATATAAAACATGTATCCTTGGCCTCGAAGAAGCTATTGATCCCATGATCAATTACCTCAATGTCTATAGAGATTTAGCATTGGTCATTAACCAGATTAAAGGAGAATGGGAGACTCGTCACCCCCATTTGATTCAATACAAAGATTATGCAGAGCGGTTATTTCTCTTATTCAATAAGGTCAAATTTCATCATATACCTCAAGAAGAGAATCAAATGGAAGATGCTTTGGCTACCTTGTCCTCCATGTACCAAGTGAATTTTCGCAATGAGGTACCTCAAATCAAGATATGCGTCTAGATAGACCTGCTAATGTGTTTTCCACAGAAGAAGCAGTGGATGATAAGCCATGGTATTATGATATCAGTGTTTCATCCATAATCAGGTATACCCCCCTGGGGCATCCAGTAAGGATAAGAAGACTTTGAGGAGATTGATGTACAATTTATTTCTCAATGAAAACATGTTATACAAGAGGAATTATGACATGGTCTTGCTCAGATATGTGGATAGACACAAAGAAGACATGCTAATTCAAGAAGTTCATGAAGGATCATTTGATACTCATTCTAATGGGCATTCTATGGCTAAGAAGATGCTCAAGGAAGGTTATTATTGGCTTACAATAGAATCTGATTACTGTCAATTTGTCATGAAGTGCCATAAATGTCAGATCTATGTGAACATAATTCATGTGCCTCCAATGCTACTCAATGTTACTTCATCTCCATGACCTTTCTCTATGTGGGGGAATTTATATTATTGGTATAATTGAGCCTAAAGCTTATAACATACATGGTTTTATCCTTGTAGTTTTTGATTATTTTACCACGTGGGTAGAAGCAGCATCGTTTACTAATGTGACCAAGAAGGTTGTGGTCTGGTTTATAAAGAATAATGTCATCTGCTGATATGGTATTCTAAGTTAGATCATTATTTACAATGGTTCGAATTTAAATAATAAGATTATGAAAGAGCTTTGTGAAAGCTTCAACATTCAACATCACAATTATTCGCCTTACAGACCCAAGATGAACGAGGTTGTTGAAGCGGCTAATAAGAATATTAAGAATATTCTACAGAAGATGGTCGTAACCTACAAGGATTGGCATGAAATGCTCCCTTTTTCTTCCCATGGGTACCGCGCATATGTTCACACTTCAGTAACGACAACCCCTTTCTCTTTAGTGTATGGCATGGAAGCAGTGCTCCCCATAGAGGTTGAGATCCCATAAATGCGAGTTTTGATGGAAGCCAAGTTAACAGAAGTTTAATGGTGTCAAAGCAGATATGACCAATTGAATATGATTAAAGAAAAGAGAATGACAATCTTGTGTCATGGTCAATTATATTAGAAGAGAATGAAACAAACATTTGATAAGAAGGTATGACCTAGTGAATTCAGAGAAGGCGACCTCGTGCTAAAAAAGATCTTGCCCCTCATAATGAATCTCATGGCTAGTGGAATCATAATTATGAAGGCCCATATGTTGTTAAGAAAACCTTCTCTAGCGGTGTTATGAATCTTTACAACTATGGATGGTGAGGAGCTCCGTTGTCCGGTGAATGCAGATTCCGTCAAGAAATACTTTGCCTAAATAATGAAAAGAACAACTTACTAAGTTGAAAACTCGAAAGGGTGACTTAGGAAAAAATGAGCTTTTTCAGTGGACTAAAAGGGTGGTCCAGGAAAAAATTAGAGACATAAAAAGAAATAAAGCATCCTGGTAGATTGAAAACCCAAAAGGGTAATCTAGGCAAAAGTTAGGGATTATATCAAGTAACTGCATCTGGCCAGGCTTCAGCACTTGAAGCAGCAACATCCTTATCAGAATTTCTCAATTTAATTATTCTCAACGGAAGCTTGATTACATGAATTCAAAGTTTTTAGGGAGAAGAAGGGTCATTGTATTTTAATGCAGCCTTTCCATTTTACCATTTTCCAACTTTGTAATGATCCATGGAATTACGTCATTTGCAAACTACTTTTCTATTATTAAAAATTCTAACATTTTATCAATTATTTTCAACTCTTTAATTTATTTCTCTTGCAAAATGTCATTTATCTCTTATAGTAATTTTTGAAACAAAGGATTAATAATAATCATGCTTTTGAAAATTACAAAATGTTTTGCTTTGATTTTGTGACAAACACTAAAAGGAATATTGCTAATTGTTCAACAAACAATCAAGTCTCGAAGTACGAAACATAACTTGCCTCATTGCAGTGGTTCTTGTGGTTCCCCGCAGATTTCTTTTGTCTGATGAATCATGTTTCCTCAGCTGAGTCTCGATCAAACAATGGATACCCCCATGCAAAGATCTTTGGTTTCTTATTCCAAATTTCCCTTACTGAGTCCTCATTAAGTGATGGTTTCATCTTGCAAATGTCTTTTATTTGATGATACAAGCTTCCCCTTTACAGAGTGTTGATCATATGTTGAATTCATGTTTCCCCCGGCTAAGACCTAATAGGACAATGTCAGTGGCTAGTTTATCTTGATATGGGCGATCCAGTTTCTCCTTGCAGAGTCTTGTTCCTTCCCTCCATTTAATTTGATTGTTGCACCGTTGATTTGGGTTTCCCCATAGCAGACTTAGTGCAGGGTATTATTAGAAGATTGTTTTTGAAAGATATGTGTTATGTCTCCCCAACGGATCTCTCCAAGAATGGATTTTGTTGCACCTTCAAAAGGTTGTTGATTTCAAAAGATTTGAGTAATTCATCTCCAAGATCTCTCCATTTCCCCAAAAGATAATCTATCCAGCATTGACCTCAATTTAAATTTGATTTGGTCGAGTATTTAGATTGTTTAATCATCTCTACTTAGTTGGTGTATTTATCTTGTCAGCATAAACATAACATTGCACGCATTGAAAAAATTCATCAGAACATCACCATGCATAGTCGTAGGTCTGTTCGCACACATTTGAATTTTTTTGGTGTTTCTAAATCCACTTACCATGGTAGTGTGTCACCCTAAGCAAAAAGTATTTTCTTTATCTCCCCGCAGATTTTGTACCTCTTGGGATACTCATGTTTTTGCTTTCCTTTCTAGCTCGTTATTTACATGGAATAAGTCCCCAGTCGAGTTTATTCCTTATTAGATAGAGTCTTGTTTGACCATTTCTTTCTAATTAGTTCCTGGATTGAACTTTGGTCTCTTGTAACAAGGATTTATCTCTCTAGGCTAGATGCCTAGATGATGAAGAAGGTTATTATGCTCCCTTTGAGGATCATATTTTCCTCGGTAGAAAATTTGTTTTTGGTTTTCATCCCCAATAGAGGATGAAGATATTATATTCCCAGTGACATTGTTCAACAATATATTGGAAACTATGCTCAATAGCAAGTGGCAGTCTCTTTATTTGAGAAACTTATTTGTTCTTGTCATTTTGATATTTTGTGCAACATCAAATGGAAGTCTCTTTATTAGATAAGCTTGAATTCCCTAACATATTAATAATTATCTTCATATCAAGTGGAAATTTCTCTAGTATGTCCCCAATAGAGAAGCTCGTTGTGAAATCCTCAATCAGATCAAGGTCAAGCATTAGTTTGTTATTTGAATAGGTGGTTGTCTCTTTATTTGAGAAGTCTATTGCGATCCAAGTTAAAACCTTAATTCTCAGCAAGTGGCGATCTCTTTATTTGAGAAGCTTGTTTGTTACCCTTTTCGGGGGAAATCCTTGGTTAAAAAAGAAACTGAGACCCATTTCTGGTTGAATACCTGAAGTTTTTTTCCAAGGGGAATCCTTGGTTAAAAAAGAATCTGTGAGCCGTTCCTAGTTGAATACCAGAATTTTTTAGGAGGTTTGTTACCCTTTTCAGTTAGAATACTTTGTTAAAGAAGAAGTTGAGCCTAGTTCTATGTGAAATACTGGATGTTTTGGGAAGCTTATTATCAATATGATTTATTGCTACCTTCATCCATGAGTTAGTAGTTCACCATCATCTATGAGTCGGTGTATTTATCTTTTGTTACCTTCTTCCATGAGTTGGTAAGACACATCATCTATGAGCCGATGTATTAATCCTTTCCTTTAACTTCATCCATGAGTTGGTAGTATACTGTCATCCATGAGTCAGTATTTTTGAATTTATTACCTTCATCTATGAGTTGGTAGTAATGTATTTCCTCACAACCTTCTTAGGGTATTTTACCTAGTAGAGTCAATGACCCTATTTAGAAGTTATTCCCTAGTAGATCTAATAATTTCTTCCCACTATTCTGTTCATGATTTTTTGGATAGAACCCGCGACACTTTCTTAAAGTGTGTTTTCTAGAGTTAGTGATGTTTTCTTTGTCGCATATTCCTGATGGATCCGTCCATTGTTGTTTGTTGATCCTTTTCTACCTCGGTTGTGCTTTGGTTTCTCTCCAAGCATAGTTTCCCACAGGGTCATATTATCCCATAGTGAGTCATGCTTCCCTGGTGTTTTCCTTTTAGTTTTCTCTAGTAAAATAAAAGACGTAGTTAGTCTACATAGAGTTTAGTCTCCAGTAGATTTTCCCATAGAGATCTATCATTTTCATACATATCATAAGCATTTCTTACGGTATTTTAGGGCCAAAAATTATGTCTTCTGTATTTAAGTATCTTCATTATCATCGAGAAGAAGATTCCAATCTTCATATTTATGAATAGAAGAAATTTAAATAGGGTCATCTGTCATACCCAAATTTTTACCCCTAAGATCCCACCTATAATCATTTGTATTTCTTCAAGAACGCAAACTTGGTAACCTCCTAACCTTTTGGTCTTTGTGTCTGTTGTATGAGAGATCGCAAAGCACCTTTTGTATTTCCTTTTATATTTTTGCTTACTTTTTTTATGCTTTACTAACCCTATTCTAAATACAAAAATATGCTTTGTTTCCTTTTCTTATTTTGCAACGTAGGGCTTTTTCATCAAGAGATCAAGATGGTTTCTAAATCAGGGTTTTGATCCCTTAAGTCAAAGTCAAGGTCAACAAGTGTTCAACAAGGCTTGTTATTCAAGGAATGACCTACATTCATTCCAAGATTCAATTAACACCATTTGACCAAAAGAAGTTCAAGTTTGATGCTTGGTTTACAAGTTAACTCAAGATAGGTTCATGTGTTTATTTTCATCCCTTCTTCATCATTTTTCTCAAGGTTTCATCGGGATTAATCAAGGGTCATTAGAGGGAGCACCATTTAGGTTCATGTGATCATCATTGTGCCTTGGAATATATGAAAACATAAAAAATGACAAGTTGGAACATGGTGATTTAACCTAAAATCAAGTGCGGCATGCCCTTTGGTCCAAACACCATAGCTTCTTCAATTTTCAATATTTATGGGCACTTCTTTGAGCCTAATGTTAAGAATGATGTCGTCTAAACCTTTGCTTTAGAGGCCAAACATCAATTCAAGCTCTAAGTCCCTCAAATGTTGGAGGTCATTTGTGCACAAAACTAGGTCATAACCTATTTGACCTAATGTTGGCCCTATTTTCCAATGCCACGACCCCAACTTTAAACTCATGCCATTTTAACATCATGCATAAAATTGACCTTGTTTTTTTTTTGCATTGTGTTCTATTCCATGAAAGTATCATTTGGAAAAAAATATAATCAAGAAACTCACAAGTAGATTGAATTTGGCCTAAGCATGAACGTGGTGGCATGAACTTTGCTTGTTATGAAGGACCTTTAATTATAAATGACCTAAAAATCAAATGGGAATACTTTGCACATGTGAAAACGTTTTTATCATGATGTTGTAACCGTTTTGAAAATTTAGAGTTGCCACCCTTAACTTTTATCTTTGAGAAGGGAATATAAATGATAACCCTAATGTGGTCAGAGATTTTAAGTTGTTGGACTCGTTCTTAGAAGAAGGAAAGGTGTTAGACACCCCTCATCTATCTTTTTCACAAGGATACTAGGGTTTAAAATTACGACTTAGGAAATAGGGTTTTGATTTTTTATTAGGGGAACTCGCCATGATTTTAATCGTATGCCTATGTATCCTCTTATAAGGAATCAGAGTCCTAATTTGTAGTTCGTAGTTGGTTGGTGTTTTTTATCGATTACGAAGATGTTTTGAATTTCCCTTGTACTAAGTCTAGGTGTGTGAATAACGGAGTTGTTAGACGAAGTTCGTAGTCGATTTAAAGTATCTTCATAATCCTTTTTGAAAATTATCTTAGATTTAATTAAGTTAGTAAAAAAATAGATTTGATGTTGGTTAAGGTTTTTTTTTTTTAAATATATTAATATAAAAAGAATCTTTTTAATGCATGACAGAAATAATTTCAATTTAATAAAATATTTGGATGAATTAGGACAAATAAATATTTGATTTTTAATAATAATAGTAAATATTTTAGAATTTATAAATATACTAAATATAAAATTATAATCATAATATAAACAGTAAAAAAAATTTTAATAAAAAGGAAGGGGGTGTATTTTATTTGAGTTAAGTAAAATAGGGTGTGTGGAAAATAGGATCCTGAATTCAAATATTGAATTTAGGCCCAAACGTAAAGCGGGTGTAATTCCTAATATAGTAGAAAATCTGGGGGATTTGTTCAGCAGGGGTGAGATTATGGCCTAAGAGCCCATAAGGCCAACTAATACCCTAGTTATATCTCAACTTGAATTAATAATTAAATAAGAAAAATGTGAAATAGAAAGAGCTTGGGGCGGTACCTTTAGCAAAGAGAATATCAATTTTGACTTTTTCAATGTTTACCAATTGACAAATGAGCCACTAACAAGTGGAGAATTTATCATTAAATAAAGAAGAAAAAAAACTATCTCATAATCTTGAAACCAGATCTCCTGAAGACATATCTCTAACTTTCTCCAAGTATTTCATCTTCTTCTCTCTTATTTAATTTGCATGAAAAGGAAGAAAACAAACAAAAAACGAACACATGAATCTGATCAAACTAAAAAAAAGGACTTGACGATGGTGATTCAAATCTGTGCATGGTGGCCGTCGACCTGTGAGGAGGCGGAATCACAGAAGGAGATCCGCTGAAATCTGGGCATGCACGATCGTGGATCTGCAAGCTTGCGACAGTTCTACACAAAAAGGATCTGTCTGTCGGAATTAGTTGTCGTGAGTGGTGAACGTGAGCCTCATAATTCTTCCTTCTATTTCTCTGTTTTCCTACACAACAAACAAATACAAAAAGCACAACAAATATATATTTTCCAGATTTTGTTTTGTGACTTGCTGTTGAATTCCCTGTTAGATTATTGTTCTTGTGCTACTTTATTTCTCATCTTCTTTAACCTATTTCCATATCAAAACAAACAACAAAACTCATCAAATAAAAACTTTAATAACATACCTGGTGGAGGTAGAGGTTGCCCACAGTGGTTGCGGTTTTGTGAAGCTTTTGAGGTATTGAAAAAAATGTGTTAAAATATGTATAGGTTGTGAATATGCAGTGAAGTGTTCATGAGAGAACATGTTAAAAATAAAATCAGAAGCAGTGGAGTTCAGGGGACTGCATCTTCAAGTACTCAGAAGAGATCATACAATCTGTGGAGGCAGTGCGAATCTCTAATCCTACACCAGTGCAACAACGACAACAAGGTCATCAGTATAAGCATGACACGCCCAAAAGAAAATTTACCAAAATCAACATGTCTTTGGCTAAAGCATTGCAACACATGTTGAAGGCAGAGTTGGTTACGTTGAAGGATCCTCATCCTAAGCCCAATGCTTCTTCTTCCCGTCACAATCCTAATGTAAGGTGTGCATACTATTCCAATAGTTCTGGACACGACACTGACGGCTGTTAGGCTTTGAAAAATAATATTCAGGACCTGATTGACAAAGGAATAGTCGAGTTTATGCAAGACGGTCAAACCGAGTTCTTTTGTTATCCTCCAAATGTCGAGGCTACAAGGCACACTATAACGCCCGTTAACTTAATTAATTATTTAATTAAATTATTTTTGGATTATTTGTTGAAGTTTTGAAATATTGAGAATGGTTGGTAAAAGTTGTCATATTATTATTAATTAATTAAGTAGTTGATTAATAATAATAATAATGTTGGAATTATTAGTATTAGTCGTTGGGCTTATTTTGGTGGTATGTAGTATTAAGGAGGTGTGAGAATTAAGCCCAATAGAAATAATTCTATTATTATCGAGTTTAGTTATAATAATAGAAAAATAAGTTTTGTCAAGAAGAAGAGGAATAAGGGTTGGAAGAGGAAAAGAGAACATAGAAGTTACAGAGAAGAGGAAAAGAGGCAAAGCGGGATACGATCGGAAAACTATAGAGCAACCTTCAATACAAGGTAAGGATGGGGTTCTGACTCTATAAATGGGTATATGATGCATGTTATGTGGGAATTGGGTTGTGTGAAATTGTTGCTGTGTGTAATTGTTGTATGGATAAATTGTTGTTTGGCATCTGTGATAATTGTGCTAATGTTGCAGTGATTCAATTAATGAATGAGTGTTAGAAATTTGCATATATTGATGTGATTATATTTTTTTTATTGGTTTGCGATCATGGGAAGGAAAGGAATTACTGATCGTAGGAAAGTTTGGACGTAGTTGCAAAACTACAACTGGAATTATGGACATGTTGTTGCGACCGGTTTTTAAATGAGAGTCGCCACTACTAGTTTTTATCCTAAGGAAGGGAATCTAATAGGAAACCCTAATTCGTAAAGACAGAGATTCTAAGTTTGGACTTCATTGGACGAAAGGAAGGTGTTAGGCACCTTTCATCTACCTTGTTCACAAGGAATTAAGTTTAGGTTTTAGGTACACGGGGTTTTAAGTTTTAATAGGGGAACTCGCCACGATTTTTGATCGTATGCCTACGTATCCTCTTATGAGGAATTAGAGTCCCAATTTGTAGTTCGTACGGGGTTTGTATTTTTAGGGGTTTCAAATGTATTTTGAATCGCCTCGCATTTTAATCGGGAGTAGTGATTACGGAGATTTGGAATAAATGCACGATTAGTCAAAATTCGTTTGGAACCCTTTTGCAAAAATAGTTTGTTTAGATTAGTTGTGTAAAATCAAGCTTCTCAAATGAAATTTTGTTTTGATGAAGACAAACCATGATTGACAAAGAAGGCAAAGATTTATGATCAAACTCAAAGCATCTAAGGACAAAATCTTCAGTTCAAAGCTCTTAAGGTATAATGATATTATTTACTTTGATATTAAGATATAGATGCTCAATGATGAATAAGAAATGTTTAAAAAATCATTACTCAAGTTTTTCAAAGTTAAAATTCATTTTTCACTTGAGTGTAATTGATTTTCATATTAGTGCAATCGATTGTATGCTTTAATTTTTCAGATCTTTTGCTTCTGTTTCTCTGTGTAATCGATTTACATTGCTTGTGCAATCGATTGCATACTTAAAATTTTCAAAATGTTTGCTTCTGTTTCTCAGTGCAATTGATTTACATTTCTTGTGCAATCGATTGCACTCACTTACTTTTTGCTACTGACTTCAGATGCAATCGATTTATATTGCTAGTGCAATCGATTACGCTCTTAAAACTTTTGAAAATATAGCTGTTGAAACCTTGTGAAATCGATTTACACAAAGGGTGCAATTGATTTCATGCTGCACGATTTTGAAAAACAACAGCTTTTCACATGCCTGTTCATAGTACCTTTTCATTGAAACCTTTCACTCAATCTTGGCATTTGTTCATGATTCATTTTTAGAACTTTATGATGTTTCAAAAGGGTGTTATGAACATATAAATATTCATTTTCAAAATAATTTTTAACACCTATTCCAAATATATTTTCTGAATTTTCAAAATACAAACTCAAGCATTCCTTCACTTCATGCATAAGTTTTCTGCACATTTTCATACATTGTTAAACAGAAAACTTTGAGCAATTATATCTTGAGTCATTGTATAATAATATTATTGGAAGAGAAGATCATTCATTGTTAAATCACTCTAAGTGATCAATACTACTCAACTCACTCAAACTCAAATATTGATAGTTACTTACTTATTTTTCCAAGATTGTTGGAAATAAGTTTAAGTGTTTTTAAATCTTGTCTTTCCAGGATTGTTGGATACAAGTGTAGTCACTTTGAGAGGATTGTTCTCATAAGTTGACATAGTGAAAATCCAAGAGGATTGTTCTTGGTCCAAGAGGATTGTTCTTGGCTTTTTGGTAGTTCTTGTTTAAGTTTGCCACAATAAGGAAATCTCTTTCATGTTGAAAGGGGACTAGAGTACTCTCAGACTGTGAGGGGAACCAGGATATATCGCCCGTTTCTCTTTATTTTTTTTCACTTTAAGCTTTCCTAAACTCATCATTAAACCAAAAAAAAATCCATCGTCACTAAAACCAGAATTTTATAAAGTACCTAATTCACCCCCCCTCTTAGGCGCACTTCATACTTACAATTGGTATCAGAGCAGGTTATAGGTAACCTGTTCTTAAAAGATCCAGAATGGCTTCCGCAAATCAAAATCCCATTTTTAGAGATGGCGGTAGTAACAACAAGCCTCCTTTATTTTGTGGTGAATATTTCGACTTCTGGAAAATACACATGAAGGCAAATCTAGAAGCACAAGGAGAAGAAGTATGGGATGCCGTCGAGAATGGTCCATTTATCCCTATAACGGTAATCAATGGTGTTGGCTCATCAAAGCCTAAAACTGCATGGGACGATGATGATAAGAAGAAAGTTCTCTATGATAAAAAGGAAATAAACCTTCTTCAAGGTGCACTTAGCATGGATGAATTCTTCCGTGTCTCGGCTTGCAAGACAGCAAAAGAAATATGGGATACCTTGGTACAAACTCATGAAGGAACGGTTGAAGTAAAAAGATCAAGACTAAATACCCTGAGTCAAGAATACGAATTGTTTCGAATGCAGTCTGGAGAAACCATTCTTGACTTACAAAAGAGATTTGTGCACTTGACAAATCATCTAAGTGCTCTTGGTAAAACTTTGACAAATGATGAACTAAATCTGAAAGTACTTAGGTCCTTAACTAGGGAATGGCAACTAAAGGTAACGACAATTTCAGAAAAGAAAAGTCTGTCCTCCATGACGTCCGCAACATTGTTTGGAAAACTTCAAGAATATGAAACGGAACTCGGAAGACTTGAAAAGCATAAAAATCAAGAGAAGAAATCCAAGAATATTGCTTTGAAGATAGATTCCAAGGAAGTTGAAAAGGAAGACAATCCGGAAGAAGATGAAAATTTCATGCTTCTTGTTAAAAGGCTTGGTAAGTTATTTGGTAGAAATGACAAACCCTTTTCTCATTCAAAAGGAAAGAAACAATTTAAGAAAAAGGAAGCTTCCACATCAACACAAGAAATCACATGTTATGAATGTGGTAAGCAAGGTAATATCAAGCCGGATTGTCCAAAACTCTCCAAGAAAGGTGGCTTCAAAAGCAAAAAGGGACTCAAGAACAAAAAGGCTTATGTTGCATGAGAGGATAATGAAATAAGTTCCTCATCCAATTCCGATAGTGATGAAATTGCAAATATAATGTTGCTGGCCTCACACCACTCCAATGATGAAGACAATGAGGTGTGCTTGAAGACCACATGCAATCTTTGGTATCTTGATAGTGGTTATTCAAAGCATATGACAGGAGACATAAACCAATTTTCAAATCTAGTGCTAAAGGCCAAGGGTTTTGTCACTTATGGAGACAATAATAAGGGAAGAATCCTAGGCAAAGGCAAAGTTGGTGCTCCACCTTTCACATCCATTGAAGATGTTCTTTATGTTGAAGGACTAAAGCACAATCTTCTTAGTATTATCCAACTTTGTGACAAAGGCTTCAAGATCAAGTTCACCAAGGATGAATGCTTGATAGAAGACGAAGTCACACATGAGGTTATACTTAAAGGTAAAAGAATCAATAATATATTCATGATTTCCCTTGATGATCCATCTTTGAAGGTTAAATGTCTCATGGAGAACAACGATGATTCATGGCTGTGGCACAAAAAAAATACTCATATTCACATGGAACACTTGAATAAACTAATCAAGCATGATCTTGTCATTGGATTTACTAAGAGAAATTTCGTCAAAGATAGACTCTACGTTGCTTGTCAAAAGGGGAAACAAACAAAATCAACTTTCAAATCTAAGAATGTGGTGTCCACTACAAGGCCACTACAATTGTTACATATGGACTTATTTGGTCCATCAAGAACAAGGAGTTTCTGAGGTAATGTATATGCTTTGGCTATTGCTGACGATTTCTCTAGATATACTTGGACATTCTTTTTAGTACAGAAAAGTGATGCATTCAAAGCGTTCAAGTAGTATTCTAAACAAATTCAGAATGATAAGTCTCTAACAATTGCCTCCATAAGAAGTGACCATGGCGGAGAATTTAAAAATGCTCTATTTGAATAATTTTGTGGAGAACATGGAATATCTCACAACTTCTCAGCACCAAGGACTCCTCAACAAAATGGAGTGGTAGAAAGAAAGAATAGGTCTCTTGTGGAACTTTCTAGAACAATGCTTAGCGATTCAAATCTTCCAAAATACTTTTGGGCGGATGTGGTGAGCACGGCATATTTTGTTAGCAATAGAGTTAACCTAAGACCTATCTTGAAGAAAACTCCATATGAACTCTTCAAAGGGAGGAAACCAAGCATTGCTTTCTTTCATATCTTCGGATGCAAATGCTTTTTTTTAAATAACGACAAAGATAACCTTGGTAAGTTTGATGAAAAATCCGATGAAGGTATTTTTCTTGGCTACTCTCTTTCTAGTAAGGCATATAGAATATATAACAAAAGAACTTTGATAATTGAAGAATCTATGCATGTTTCTTTTGATGAAACTAACCCCTCCAAGGAGGATAATATTGTTTGTGATAATGATGATGATGAAATACTAGAAGGTCCTCTAGAAAATTCTTCCGAAGATCAACCAATTCAACACGAAGAATCACCTCAACAAGAATTAAATCTCAATGATCTACAAAAAGAATGGAGAACTCATAGAGATCATCCTATCGATAAAGTAATTGGTGATATAAGTCAAGGTGTGTCAACAAGGTTAAATCTCAAGGATGCTTGCCTAAACATGGCATTTGTCTCTCAAATTGAACCTTCCAAAGTTGATGAAGCCTTAGGTGATGATCAATAGATTATCCCTATCCAAGAAGAATTGAATCAATTTGAAAGGAATCAAGTTTGGGAACTTGTACCTAGGCCAAGCAACAAACACATTATTGGAACAAGATGGGTGTTCAAAAACAAACTTGACGAGAATGGAATAATTGTTTGTAACAAAGCAAGATTGGTAGCACAAGGCTACAATCAAGAAGAAGGAATAGACTTTGAAGAAACTTTCGCTCCGGTTGCAAGGTTAGAAGCTATTCGTCTCTTACTTTCCTATGCTTGTTCATTAAATTTTCAGCTTTTCCAAATGGATGTCAAAAGCGCATTCTTGAATGGATATATCACTGAAGAAGTCTACGTTAAGAAACCCCCGGGGTTCGAAGATTTCAAGAATCCATCTCATGTATTTAATTAAGAAAAGCTCTCTATGGATTGAAATAAGCACCAAGGGCATGGTGTGATCATTTAAGCAACTTCTTATGCGAAAAAGGCTTCAAAAAGGGCAAAGTTGACAAGACTCTGTTTATCAAGAAAATCAAAGACGATACTTTGCTAGCACAAGTCTATGTTGATGACATCATTTTCGGTTCTTCAAATTAAGAAATGTGTGAAGAATTTTCAGCAATGATGCAAGGAGAATTTGAAATGTCCATGATGGGTAAAATGAACTATTTTCTTGGACTTCAAATCAAACAACTAAAAGATGGCATCTTCATCAACCAATCCAAATATTGCAAGGAATCTTGAAAAGATTTGACATGGATAACTGTAAGGCAATGTCTACACCAATGGGTTCTAGTTCATATGTTGATCAAGATGAATTAGGTGTTTCCATCGACATCATAAAGTATCAAGGTATGATTGGATCCTTATTGTATTTGACGGCAAGCCGTCCTGACATAATGTTTAGTGTTTGTCTCGGTGCTCGATTTCAAGATAATCCAAAGGAATCTCATCTCAAGGCGGTAAAGGGGATCATAAAGTATCTCAAAGGAACAACGGATGTCGGATTGTGGTATCCTAAAGGTAGTGTTTGCAACTTAGTTGGTTATTCTAACGCGGATTATGCAGGTTGTAAAACGGATAGAAAAAGCACAAGTGGTACTTGTCACATCTTTGGTAATGCATTATTATCCTGGGCCTGCAAGAAACAAGCATGCGTTGCTATTAGCACGGCTGAATCTGAATATATTACAGCGGGTAGTAGTTGTGCTCAAATCTTGTGGCTCAAACAACAACTTCGTGACTACGGACTCGATCTAGGGTGCATTCCTCTATGGTGCGACAACACAAGTGCAATTAACATTACGAAGAATCCCGTCATGCATTCAAGAACTAAACACATAGACATACGACATCATTTCCTCCGTGATCATGTACTTCAAGGAGATTTCGAGGTAACTTTTGTAGATACTCATAATCAGCTTGCCGATATCTTCACCAAACCTTTGGTAAGAGAACCGTTCTACAAGATTCGGCGAGAGCTTGGCATACTTGACGAACACGACATATAAGGTGCATTCTATCCTTGTTATAATTTTATATATATGTTTAAAACATGCTATGTGTGAATATATGTTAAGTGGTATTTATTTTTTAAGAAAAATTTGGTTTTTGGTCATTTTTGGTTGATGCAAATCGATTGCACAAAGAGTGTAAATCGATTGCTCACTAAGTATTTTCAATTCTGACCTTTCTGTTTCAAGTGCAAATCGATTGCACCATTAATGCAAATCGATTGCACTCTGTGCGTTTCAGTTTTATTTTGGTTCTGTTTTATGTGCAAATCAATTGCACCTACTGTAACTTGCTTTTATGACAGAAAATTGTGTTGGTCAGAATTCCTCTCTCTCATATTCCCAATCCAAATACACTTTAATATAATCCACTCATTTCCTATCTACTAAAATCATTAAAAATCTCAGCTCACAAACACCTTTCTCTCTCACAAAACCTAAAATCCTCAAAAACCCTAAACTCCATACCCATGGCTTCAAGACAAAAAAGAAAGGTGTCAGCTTCAGAAAAAGGGAAGAAAAAGGTTGATTCATCATCTAATCCATTGCTTTCATCCCTCACCGAAGAACAAGAAGCCAAATTCACAAAATATTTTCAAAGGAAAATAGTATCCAATCCCAAATATGGTATGCCATCATCCTTTCCACAAGAATGCTTCGCTTTTCAAAATGATTTAGCTGCTTATGGTCTAGAACCATTAATCTCATCTTTCGATCCATATTACCCGGATTTGGTAAGAATGTTTTTCAGCAATCTAACACCCCAAAAAGTCAAAATGGTGACATATGTGCTGGATACTCGTATCTCTCTAACTCCTCAGGTTGTTGGTGAGATTCTTCATATTCCTTACACTGGAAGTTCCATGTATGACCCTGAAAACGAGATATGGGATGACTACCGGAAAAAGGATTTCTTTTACAGCATTGGGAGGTTAAGTGAAGCTGAATTCCGCGCCAAACGGATTTGTGGTCTTGGCGGAGTAATTCCATCCAGAGACTCCTGGAGTGCAGGTAACTTTTATATAGACGATCGCCTATATCATTACTTTATGGTCTATATTATGTTTCCAAGAGCTGGAAACCACTGCATTGTGACCAACTTGGAAATGCAGCTAATTTATGCAAGAAAGAAAGGGATAAGTGTAAACTGGGCAAGGCTTATAATGGTGCATATGCTGAGAGTCGATGCAAAATATAAATTTCTTCCATATGCTTATTTTGTTACTCTAATTATGGAGGAATTTGGTGTGGATTTTGTTGGGTTTGAAAAAGTGCATATGGATCCAAATTTGAATAATATTTCCATCAAGAATGTTGACTCCAGAATGGGAGTGCATTACAATCCAAAAACAAAAAACTATCACTTACATTGGTGAAGAAGTTGTTGGCGATGAAGGGAACGACTAAGAAGTCGAAGGCGGTGAAGTTGTGCCTCCTCCACCTATTGCTCCCTCTAGTCCAAGGAATCAAAAGCTTATGGATTACATGTCTCAACAATTTGCTTCCATGAACACCAACATCAATAACCAGTGGAATGCGATCAATGATTCTACGACAACCCGGATTAATGACTTCCACGCAGATGTTAATCAACAATTTTCATACCTTTACTCTCATCTTCACATTCCACCATATGATCCAAATAATCCAGCTGCACCTCCTCAACACTACACAAAACCCCCTCTTCAACAACAATTTCCGAATCAAGGCTCTTGGTCCTATAACCACCAGAACATGCATCACCCTTGAAGTTCTGGCCAACTCTATTTTTTTTGTTATGTCCTTGTCTTGTTATTCTATGTTTTGTTTGTTAAATTTCTGTGTAATCATTAAACAATTTGTGTTGCTTGTTTAATTAAAGTTTTTTTGATATATTGCTTTATTACTGTTTGTTTTGTGCATATTTCCCTTCTTTTTGATAATGTCAAATGGGGAGAAAGATGTGGTACTTTATGCTTGTATTTTTCCTTGTATTAATTTTTAAGGTACTCTCCAACCAAGATGAAAAAACACAAAGGATTCCAACCTTCTCATACATAGAGGGAGTTTTGCATCTTTGGGGGAGAAGCTCTTCCAGAAAGTACAACGCATAAAGCAAGATTGTTTGTCATCATAAAAAAGGGGGAGAATATAAAATCAAGCTTCTCAAATGAACTATTGTTTTGATGAAGACAAACCATGATTGACAAAGAAGGCAACGATTTATGATCAAACTCAAAGCATCTAAGGACAAAATCTTCAGTTCAAAGCTCTCAAGGTATAATGATATTATTTACTTTGATCTTAAGATATAAATGCTCAATGATGAATAAGAAATGTTTAAAAAATTATTACTCAAGTTTTTCAAAGTTAAAATTCATTTTTCACTTGAGTGCAATCTATTTGCATATTAGTGCAATCGATTGCATGCTTCAATTTTTCAGATCTTTTGCTTCTGTTTCTCTATTCAATCGATTTACATTGCTTGTGCAATTGATTGCATAGTTAAAATTTTCAAAATGTTTGCTTCTGTTTCTCAGTGCAATCGATTTACATTGCTTGTGCAATCGATTGCACTCACTTACTTTTTTCTACTGACTTCACATGCAATCGATTTATATTGCTAGTGCAAACGATTGCACTCTTAAAACTTTTGAAAATATAGCTGTTGAAACCTTGTGCAATCAATTTACACAAAGGGTGTAATCGATTGCATGCTCCACGATTTTGAAAAACAATAGCTTTTCACATGTCTGTTCATAGTACCTTTTCATTGAAACCTTTCACTCAATCTTGGCATTTGTTCATGATTCATTTTTAGAACTTTATGATGTTTCAAAAGGGTGTTATGAACATATAAATATTTATTTTCAAAATCGTTTTCAACACCTCTTCCAAATACATTTTCTAAATTTTCAAAATACAAACTCAAGCATTCCTTCTATTTCATGCATAAGTTTTCTGCACATTTTCATACATTGTTAAACAGAAAACTTTGAGCAATTATATCTTGAGTCATTGTATAATAATATTATTGGAAGAGAATATCATTCATTGTTTAATCACTCTAAGGGATCAATACTACTCAACTCACTCAAACTCAAATATTGATAGTTACTTACTTATTTTTCCAGGATTGTTGGAAATAAGTTTAAGTGTTTTTAAATCTTGTCTTTCCAGGATTGTTGGATACAAGTGTAGTCTCTTTGAGAGGATTGTTCTCATAAGTTGGCATAGTGAAAATCCAAGAGGATTGTTCTTGGCTTTTTGGTAGTTCTTGTTTAAGTTTGCCACAATAAGGAAATCTCTTTCATGTTGAAAGGGGACTGGAGTACTCTCGGACTGTGAGGGAAACCAGGATATATCGCCTGTGTCTCTTTATTTTTCTGCACTTTAAGCTTTCCTAAACTCACCATTAAACCAAAAAAAAAATCCATCATCACTAAAACCATAATTTTATAAAGTACCTAATTCACCCCCCCCCCCTCTTAGATGCACTTTGTACTTACAAGTTGCTTGTGAAAAATTGCTTGAGGTTTGTTATATGTTTTTATCATATTAATTGCAAAAATATCTTGATTAATGCATGATAAAGAAAATATTTTAATGCAAATAATATAGAAAATATGTTCATGAGTTTTTTAACTAAAAATAATCTACATGATAATATAAATAATAATTATAATTGATGAATAATATAAAAATTAATATTAATAATAAGATATAAAATTAATATTACCAACAATAATAATTATTAAATAAATAAATAAATAATATAAAGAGAAAATAAAATAAAATATAAGAATTATAAAAAAAATATAGAAAGTAAACTAATTAACCAGGGGGGTTTAATTTTATGTTAATAAGTAAAAATAGGGGGTGCTAAGAGTTATGATGGGCTAGGCCCAAACGCAGTTTGAGGGGGAGGTGCATTGTTGTTCTTGTTTTAGTAATTACTGGCATATGGGTGTCTAAAGTAAACGGGCTTGGCCCATTAAACATTTCAAAGGGGCTGGTTTGATTATGTGTGGCGGGGGTATGGGAGTTATCATGGGACTTGGCCTTACGACCGTCCGATCATGATCACGTTGATAGATTTAAAGGGAGCATGTTAATTACGGTGCACGCGTACATATTGAAACACAACAAAATACAAAATTGTTTTTTTTCCATTTTTACTTCACATTTGTTCTTTTGTTACAGTCCCTTCATCCCTATCTCCCGTTCTACCCCTTTCCTTCACTCCTAAACCCTAAATGCAAACCGGCGGCCATCTCCTCACCACAACGGCCCTAGAAAACCAACCCTCTCCTATTACAAACCCGCAACCCTTAACCGAGATCAAAGCAAAACAAAAAGTTGAGTTCAGTTCTTTACCCCTTCGTGCGAGTTTGTGTTCTGACTTCTTTTCTCTAAGCTTAGTTAATTCCTCTCTTTCTTCTTGTTTAGAGGTTATAGCGAGTTGGAGTTGATGGTGCTGGATGGTGGAAGCGGCGACGACAATTAGAGCTAGCGAGTAGGGTTTCAGATATTGAAACCCTAATCGCTCTTGTCTTCTACTTATTCGTTCTTCAAAGCTCTTCCAAATCCTCGCGATGGTGTTCTTCTACCGTCTATGTATCGATATCCACCCTCCCCCCGTACTGTATTTTTGTTTTACTATTTATAGGGTGAGAACTTTAGGGTTGTTACAAACGTTTTAGCTTTGATTTAGAGATTTAGCACAGATTAGGGATTTCAAATTGTATAATTGATTCAACATGTAATTTCTGTATTTAGTTCTGTAATTGAGATTTAGATTCGTATATGCAGATTTGATTTAGTTAAATGTAACAAATTTGATTTAGCTTGTAGTATGATTCATATTTGTATGATTTTTTAGGTTTGTACTAGAAAAATTCGGGGCTTGGACTTTGCTGTAACATCCGATTCTACCAGTGAAAGATTCAGTTAACATATTTGATTTTATTTTAAGATTTCCACAATAGTCGTTTTATGGAGTAAACGTGCGTTTATTTAGGACTTGATTGATACAGTTGTTGTTATTTGGATTTGGACTTTGTGTTGATTACATTAGATTGGGCCTGCGTTGATTATTTGAATTCAGCCCAGCAATATTGTTTATTTATTACAACAAGAAAAAGGTTTTTTAATATAACCAGGCCTAATTGGCCTTTTCATAACCCAACGTTAATTGTCTTAAACAAATTTCTTATAAAAAAAATTTATAAATAATATTTAACATAATGTTGTTTAATAATAAAAATGAAATAAACAATTAACAGTAACGACAATACTTTTTCTTATATATTATTTTTCATTAAAATAAAAACAACAATTTTAACGATAATTTCTTAAAACAACAAAGCAACAAATGGGCTGTTTAATGGGCTTGCAGCTTATGATTATACCACTTCTTTTGCTATTTACTTACCCAAAGCGAAATGGACCATATTCTAATGGGTTTTTAAATTGCAATTTCACCCTTCCTTCTTGCTAACAATAATAATTTTTAAATGGGCTTATGTAATTAATCTTAACTTCTTTATTGAAATAGTTTTCCACATTCAAATCTCACGGGCCATTGGCCAACATGCTTCGTGAATGGGTTTTTGGGTATATGAGTTTTTCTGATTTAGAAAGCCTCATTCCCCAGCATTAAAATACATTTTTATTGTTGATTTGAATTCTTCTTAAAAAGTGGGCCAACAGATATTGCTGGACCATCTTTAATTAAACATTTCTCCTGTTTTAAATCTTGAAAATGTAATCGTCAAGGTAGGGCAAATTTGGGGTACGTCAGCTGACCCTATTCAATTGACTTTCAATTGAATAGCGCGAGAATATGCGAGTCTCACACATTCTGATTGGGAGTTTATTGAATACTTGGAATACCCTAAAATTTGTCCGACGAACATAAGCTTATGCTGATATAGCATACCCTTACGAGTCTTGAGGAAATAGGCAAAGCTGATGATATATCGCTTACTAGGGTTTGATGACGAGGCATATGGTCTTGAGCTTGAGAGAGCAATCTTGTATGTCTTTGTTTGGTTTTGCTTATTCACCTATTTGGCGGATGAATAAAACAACAATTGATGATGTATGGCTGCTTGGAGACCGAGGCCATGGGTTATGTTCGTGACTTGCTGGATGACATCTTAAAAGATAAGCTAGATTTTGTATTTTTTTCAAGCATCTCTACGTGACATCTTAGGTGATGGTCTGTGTTGCAGAATAAAGAAACACATTGTTGCATGACGTCTTAGGCAATGGTCTTTATTACGGAACAAGGAACTGCACTACTGCACGATGTGTTAGGTAGTGGGTTAGGTTCGTGAATCGTTGCATGTCGTCTTAGGCGATAGGCGAAATTTTAGTTTTCGAGCATTGATGCATGATGTCTTAGGCGATGGTCTGTGTTGCAGAATAAAGAAACACATTACTGCATGATGTCTTAGGCAATGGTTTATATTACATAATAAGGAACCGCACTGTTGCACGACGTCTTAGGTAGTGGGTTAGGTTCTCAAATTTCTGCATGTTGTCTTAGGTGATAGGCTAAATTTTGGTTTTAAAACATTGCGGCGTGGAGTCTTAGGCAATGTACTGGGTTTTGAACATTACTGCATGGAGACTTAGGTAATGTACTGGGTTTCACACATTACTGCATGGAGATTTAGGTAATGCTAATGTCGTGGTTGATGTTTTAGGTCGAAAGACTTTACATATGTCGACAATGATGGTTAAAGAATTGGAATTAATTG